>CM062238.1:20177174-20647902 GCA_031216185.1 Syzygium aqueum
CCAGGACGTGCTGGCGGTTATTAAGGAAACCGCGGTAAGCCGTCCCAAAGTCCAGCTCTGCAACCCTCCGCGACTCGGAGAAATTGTCAGTGGCGGTGACAAGCTCTTTGTACGATATCTCGCGCGGGGTTTCGACCGAGAAGAAAGCATTCACCCGGGGACGGCCACCCCCGTTAGCAGAGGAGGAATTGTCAGCATTGCTATTGGTCTCTCCTCTTTCTGCCGTCGCATATATGGTTTCAGCATTGGCGGTGACATAGTGGGACACGCTAAATGCGGTGCCGGTCGTGGTCGTGGTCGTGGTGGTCGACGTGGTGGCGGACCCTCCTAATTCCGTGGTCGTGCCGCTCATACTTGTGCTTGTTGGGGAGGCTAGAGAGATGTACAAGGGGTATGATAGGAAGGAAGGCAGGGCCGGCAGCTTCCCCGGAACGTTGCCCGAAAGCACCTCGATGACCCATTTCATGCTCGGCCGCAACTGCAGGTCGTGGAGCGTGCAGAGCAGGCCGAGATGGATCATGTTTTCCATGTCGGAGAGGCGGTGCGAGCCATCTGATAGCCTACTGTCCCCTGCTTTGAGCAGCCGCCCTTCATCGGATAGTCTCCTGACCCAGTCAAGCAACACGATTTGCTCGTCCGGGCACGTGAGGTCAACCGCCCGCCTCCCCGACGCCACCTCCAGCACCACGATCCCGAAGCTGAAGACATCCGACTTGGACGTCGCAGCGCTCCGCCTCTGGAAGCTCTCGGGTGGCAAGTACCCAATCGTGCCACCGATCCTGGTGGTCTCCGCCAAATGGAACCGGCTGTGAATCTTGGATGGCGGTGGCGCCACCTCAGCGTGGTACTCGAGCTCGTGCTCGAGCCACCGGGCCATCCCGAAGTCCCCAAGGCGGGCGTTGAATTGAGAATCGAGCATCACGTTGCTCGTCTTGACATCGCGGTGGATGATCTGCGTCTCTAGCTGTTCGTGGAGGTAATGCAGCGCGGCTGCCAATCCACGGACGATCTCCCGTCGCCTCTCCCAGCTGAGAGGCGACGGTGCTGGGCTCTCCTTAGCCCGTCGGAACAGAATCCGGTCCAGGCTCCGGTTCGGCATGTAGTCATAGACAAGCAGCAGCTGATCCTCATGGACACACCACCCCCTGAGCCGGACCAAATTCCGGTGCCGGAGATGGGCCACCGCCACGAGCTCCGCCTTGAAGGTCTTCTCGAACCGCTCCCCTCTCTCCACCACGCATTTCACCGCGACCACCGTCCCGTCGCTCGGCAAGACCGCGCGGTACACTCTTCCGAAACCTCCACTTCCAAGAACCTCATTCTCGCTGAATCCACTCGAGCCAATATAGAGCTCCGAGTAGCTGAAGATCCTGGGATTGTCCTTCCCAACCTTGTCAGCCAATTGGACTCCTTCCATGTCATAGAAGACGCCAGGCTGCTGCTTCCCGGGCTTTTCCTCCCCATCCCCGTGGTCCTCTTCTTGACGGTGACAAAACTTGACGACCCATCCGGACTCGTACACCCGATGCAACCGCTCGCGGATTAAATGAAGAACGCGACCCACGCAATCCCGACGGCGGCCTCTCTCGAGCCCTTCTTTCCCGGGCGGGCGGTAGATCTCGCCGGACTCCTCCGCTGGCAGAACGAAGCAGACGCGGTTCATCATGGCCGCGTGGTCGAGTGGCAAAACGACTCGGTTCGCCGACTATCCGGGGTTATGAGATATAATATATGGTGAACATGGAAGAAGAAGGAGGAGGAGGAGGAGGAGGACAATAACGATGTGGTTGCAGGAGGAGAATTTGAGATGTACTTTGGATCTTTCTTTATGTGTATGGCTCAAGTGCATAAAAGGGGTGTGTGCTCGGGTTCAATTCAACGTTGTTAGGTTTGCATGGGTTGAATTGTATGGCAGTCACCAGCCCAATCTGAACCTGCCCACCACCGTGACGTCACTCTAGAGAGAGACAGAGAGACAGAGAGAGACACAGAGGATTCTTCCACCGCAGTCCTTGGGTTGTTTTGCTTCCAGAACATGTAAAATTCCATGGGGGCCTAGCAAATAAAATTCTCCGAGCATCCGCACGTGTGAACGGGGCGAACCGGGCCGTCGCCGGAGGTACCGATTAGATTACATGTGAGCTCGGTGCATCACGACCGTTGGGTCATGTGAACTTCACGTGTGGCCGATCGAAATGAAGGGCGCCGGCGCGAACGCGGTCAGGTGTTAGCATTTTGGCATCGGGAGGTCAAAACAGGAGAAGAGAAGATTGTCTTTGCTTCTTTTGCTTTGTTTCTCCGTCTCTTAACTTTTTCTCAAGAACGAATGGGATGGATTGCCCCATCTAGAGTTCATGGGATTCATTGCCCTCTTGGGTTTTGGGAATATCAGATTATCATAAATCTATCTCTTTCTTACTCTCTCTCTCTCTCTCTCTTTTCGGCTCTTTTCGGCTCTTAATTAAGGGTTTTGGGAATATCAGATTATCATAAATATCAGATTATCAATTTCTATGCCAAATTATGCAGTGGAGTTTGGTAAGCTTACTTAGGATGCGTTTATTTAAGAAAAAGTATTTTTTTGGAATATATTTTCTGGATTTTCACCTGTTTGGTTCGCGAAAAATTATAAGTTAACCGAAGACACTTTTCGATTGGGGAAAACATTCATGTATAAAATTTAAAAAGTGAATTTCATAATCTAAGAAGGTGAATACACTTTTCGAAATTACTTATTTTGAATTTGTTACTATTTTATTTTTTCTTTACTTTTCTTTTTTTTCTTTTTCCTTCTTCCTCCCTCCGCCGGTCGCCAGCCTTGGCGACAAGCCATAAGCGCGGGTTGGCGAAACAAATGCATTTTGAAATTATTTTCCAAATGAGATCCAAACACCATAACTTTTTTTCGATCACATATCACCATTTTCCAGAAAAATGATTTCCCCGAAAATATTTTCCAGAAATGTTACATTTTCCAAATGAGATGTTTGGATCTCATTTGGAAAATGAATTCAAAATATGTTTATTTTGCCAACCTGCGCTTGTGGCCCCTGCCAAGGCTAGCGACCGACGGAGGGAGGAAGAAGGAAAAAGAAAAGTTCGAAAAGAAAGAGAAAAAAGAAAAAAAAAGAAGAAAACAAAAAAGAAAAAGAAAAAAATAATTGAAGATAAGCAATTCCGAAAAGTATTTTCAATTTCTTACTTTATGGAATTCACTTTCCTAATTTTATACATGAATATTTTCCTTGACTGAAAAATATTTTTAGTTAACTTATCATTTTCGGCGAATCAAATGGATGAAAGTTTGGAAAATGGATTCCCGGAAAACACTTTCTTTCAAACAAACACACTTTTAATGTTGGATTGGATTTGAATCTTTATAAAGATACCTTCTCTTGGGCTAACCATGAACCTCCATCGCCGGTGATCATCTGTTCGGGGTAGGCAAAAAAGGCTGCTGTGCTCCGATGGATCGCCGGTTGCTTTACTATGCTTAGACACAAAATATCTTTAAAAAAAAAAAGTGGCTTTCGAATTATTTGCATTACCCAAAAATAAAAGAGATAGCAAAAAAAATTTTGCTGAATAAGAATATTAATCTAGTCAAGCTAATCACAATGCTCTAAATAATGTTGGATTTGTTGTTTTCTTTCAAATCAATAAGAGTCAACCGTATGCTCGATTTTTCGATTCATCGATTAAAATAATCGACCCATTTGCCAAGCAGAATCTTGTCGCAATCTTCCCTCTTTGCCTTCAATTACATCACATGAAACCGATTGGTCCGAAAGCGCCGTGGAGAGCCGCGAAAGTCCACGGACCACCTAAGGAGGATCCCATCCCTTTTATCAAAGCGTCGCTTCATACCATCTGCTTAAGCAAGGTTTTTATATAGGTTTCAGAAAAGAAACATCTGTATCATTTTCGGTTTGCTAAAGTATAGCATTGATTTGTTTTTCCTCTCTGTATATCATATTCAGATATTCTTCCTATATACTAAAAAATTGTTGGTAGTTTTTCTTTTACCAAAATTTTCATGAAATTTCGATATCTACCTTTGTTAAAAGAACATTTTAATTCAATTGAACGTCACCAAAAATAGTAGCTCTCTCTCTCTCTCTCTCTCTCTCTCTCTCTCTCTCTCTCTCTCTCTCAAGTAGACCAACTCCTACTAGAGCAACCGGACGGCACTATGTGGTCCGGTGCTCGGTCCCAAAATTGGAAACCGGCACTGTGCAATCTGATTCCAAGGTCGGGGTGCTAATCCTAACCGGTAGACCGACATCATTTTAACTATATTTGTTGTTTGTTTTGTTTTCAAGTTATTACAATTTGGAGAAAATGTTTATGGATAAATGGGGAATGAAGTTCTATAATTCATGTTTTATATTACGTATTTTAAACATTTTATTCTCCATTTTATTTTGTGTGTTCATTTTTTATGAATTGCTACTTTTGGCAAGTGGAGATTTAAGCTGTTGTTTTAAATTTGATTTGCTTGACTGAGGGATGAATTGAATAATTCCCTGTTACTTTAGATTTCTATTTGGCTTGTACCGGTGTTTTACTTCTCACCTTTTTGTTGCTAAGTATCATAGTTTTAGATATTGTGTGTTGATAGATATGTACTTTGAAAGAGTAAGTTTGTACTTTCAAAAAATAAAAAGGAAAAAAGGAAAAAAAAAGAACTGGCCAATTCCCTGGACCAATCCTAGAACCAGATTGGACCAGTAGGATTGATTTTAAGGTCTACAAGGTTAGTTCAAGGTTCCAAAATTTGGAAACTGACTCTCAAATAGGTTTTAGGTTCTAAGGGTGAAGGGTTGAATTAGCTCAACTCTAGTACCACTCAATCCTACTTTCTAGTCCAGCGCACACGAGTGAGTGTGCATTAACATCAATGCTCTTTATCAAAAGTTGTTGGCCTTTTCTTTCTCCAAATTGACCATTAAATTTCATCAATTATCCTGTCAGGACGAAATTAGTTGATGTCATCATCATAAGAACATATCAAACATTTCCCCATGGCCATATCGTCATCAAGAATAGCCACTCACCTACTTTCCTTCTATTCTCTCTTCCCCCACTCCTATGAATTCACATGCACCTTCCACTAGTGTACTAATTCAATCAATAGGTAAACCAAAGACATCTAACTCCAAACTAAAGTTCACTTTTAACCCTGTAGATGCAACATTAGCAGAGGAACAGGATGAGAACATCTAATTGAACCTAACGGAAGACAAAAATTTCCTCTCTTTTGCCCCGATGAAGAAAATGATCTTATGGGGGGTAATATGTAGGACCCATATGGGAGTTTGGTGAAAAGAGACATGTTTGGACATGTCCCCTTGTCCGAACCAGGGAACCGTCAAGAGTGGATGATCAAATCACAAGCAATGGGAAAGCATAATTCTAGGATTTGACAAAAATGCAACGTCATGTCACACCCATCAGAAATTGAATTGAGAAAATGTGGTTGGAGAGAGGCAACGCCAGAAGCCAGAAGCAAAAGCCAAAGAGGCCACAGATGGGACAGGGGACTGTGTGTGCGTGGGATTCTTGGATTGATAGGATCGATTGGATTATTTATTTGGCGATTAGAAATGCGAGGGAGAGATCATTGAGCTATCAGAAACATTTATTGTAGCAGTCGTATTCTGATATGAGGGTTTGGTAATTGGTTCCGCCTACTCCCTTTTGTTTATGCAAAAGGGGGAGAAATATTTAAGGACGCGCGCCCTCTCTCACACTCATAGAGTATGTCACGGAGCAGTTGGTGTTATTAAGAGATTTCACGAGCAGGAAGTATTGTTTTCGACTTTCGAATGGGCCCCGAAAGAGAAGACAGGTTGGTGTGTTGTCTGAGGGTGCATCGCCAAAGGTTGCTTTGCTTCTGTTGTCATCTCATTATTAGAACTTGATCAATAGACGAGCGGCTTGCTAAGTCTATCTAGGCCAGGTTTGCTCCAGAGGGTGAAAATGGGTAGGCTTGGCTTGGCTAGCAATTTTCTTCTTTAACCCGGCTTATCGACCTTGATTCGACTAGTTTCAACCAATATTATATGAAGGTTTTAGCAGTTTTGAGCATGAATGGGCGCGTACAAGCCAAATAAGGATTTTTTCGCCTGTCTAGCCAGGCCAGCCAAGCCTACCCGTTAGTCACGTTTACTCGTTGCGCTTGTGGTGGTTATCAATATAAGTTCTATTTCATAACAATTGATGGTGCGATGTATGATACTTGTTGAATACATACATATACATATATATATTGTGTACCCTTTTTTTTTTAAATCTCGTACAGCTTCCAAAGAAGTCTAGTGCAAATTTCTAAAACTCTTCGCGGGATGAGCTTCCATCTTATCAAAATTTAATTAACTTTACAATAGTAAATGAAACCCTCCCCCATAGAGATGATAGATAGGTGGAATTAGGGTCTAATAAATGAAGGTTGGGGGCAGTTCCAATCTTGACTTTTGGCCACGGTTGGAGATCTCCCTGAGAAATTCGAGATGGAGACATGCCATCTGTACACCAAAACCCTATCAATATGTTGACTTTTGCGATTGAAATTCTCTCTTGCGTTTGGTGTGTGAAGTTTGATATGGAAAATCATATCATATGCCATGACACGAAGCAAAGTCAGTGACGACTTCATCGAAGAGATGTTAAATCACCTAAACCTCATTGGTTATATGTGCGAGCATATGAAAAGTTTGGCAATCGAATGCGTTGTTATTGGTCTTAGAAGAGATAAGTCAAAAGTTTTGTCCCCGGGACTCCTCGAGCATATAAATTAATAGAGAAAATTGGAAATTCCATCTTTTGACATAAGATGGTACTTTTGCAATTTGTTAAAGAGTTTCTAATTTAATATTAAAGTATTTACTCATTTTTATAGGTGCTTTTTTAAAACTTCCTCTCCAAATAGTTGAATTGGGTCAATTGTCTTGTTAGTTTAAATTGATCGATTCACCAAATTTCTATTTCAAGCATTAAATGCCCCTCAACATTGATTTGTTTACAATTCGGGCACTACATTGGAGTGCGATTGACTCAAGGCTAAATTTTGGCCCTACCCCTTTTTCGATAAACATATGTGATGCCGATCTCATGCATATTGGAACCAAAACATTGGTGATCCCCATTGAGAAAGTATAGTGACCATCAATATCGGAAACTTAAACGGAGGAAAGTAAGAGTGAATTAGGAGGAGAAATGACTATATAGTGCAAACACAATTACACACTCTACATTATATATTTAACCGATTCTATTTTTTAATCTATAGTACATGTATTGATATGGATATATATGTCATGTGAGCCTGTGCACCTACTTAGACTTTATAGTGTCTGTCTTGTTGGTTCCGAGAGGGTTTGACCTTTTTCATGTTGAAGTTGATAAATAACATTGAATGCTATTAAATTACTTTGCTCTTAGGCTATCCTAAGTTTCAATTTTTTCATTGATAAATGTTGGATTTCAATTGACATGGTATCAAGGCTCCGTTTATTTCGCCGGAAAATTAATAACTGGTAATATATTTCCGAAAAACGATCGATTGTATCGCCTATAAAAATGATTGAATGAAAAAAGAATTTCGTCGCCCACGAAAATGTTTAACCACAAGTTATTATCGGTAATAGAAAATATCTTTCATTGACTAATTTTTGAACCTGATACATGCGACCAATTTTATATTTTCAAGATGATCATTTTTTGCAAAATAAACGGAACCCAAGTCAAAAAGAGCGACACACGAAACCGAAACCTTCCGTTGGGGCCCCACGAGTGATGCAACATGATTGCTTGCTTTCCAAACCTCCAAAAGTGAGAAAATAGAAAAGACTTGGTAATGAACGACATTCATTCCCATACTTTATTCTATGAAGACGAAGTCATTGGACCCACCATTTCCTATAAAGTCAACAATTTGCAGCCGTCATGGTGTGAATTTTCTTCGGAACCACGAAAAGGTCCACGCGGTGCTTAACATGCCGAAACCTCAGTGTTTTCTCAGGTTGTCTCTATCAGATTCAAACGTAAAACGATGGAATCGATGAAGAAATTCCTTTGGAGGACTTACCTAGGGAGCTAAGGTCGACCATTTCATGTTGATTTCATATAAGAACGTTGTTTTTTTTTTATCGATGTAGGTCGACTAATATCTAGGGCAGTTTATATCTCTCCTTGAAAGGAAAATGCTATAAATTGGAGCGTAGGATAACATGTCAATGTAGGTAAGGTTATTGAATCTCGAGTCAAAATAATGCCAAGTGTTGTGCCATGTGGCACGCATATAGGGAAAGAGAAGTGTCACGTGGCGAACATTTTCTAAACTCCCATTTTAGATATACGAGATAAGTGTCACGGCTGTACTTTTTGAAAGTTTTAGGACTCAATTACACTTCCGTAATAGGTTTTATGACTTAATTACACTTTTTGAAAGTTTTAGGACTCAATTGATTTTTCATGACAAGTTTTAGGATTTCTAATGCACTTATCACTAATCATTTTCCCTTTAAAGATATCACCGTAAAGAAAAATTGCAAATTAATTTATCCTGGGTTAAGTGAATCATATTCGTTGATGATAATGTAGCTTCACATCGACAGATAACCGCGATGCCATCTAGCTTTCGATAAGTGTCATTGATACAAAATTTCCAAATGCATATATCTGTTTCTTTAGTTTTCCCGTTTGTCGGGAGACTATAACATGCTACGCCATATTTAGGAGAAAAGATCGGAAAGGCTGTAGAGTGGTACGCCAATTTTCCATCATCATAGCAAATCCTCTCATGACTAATCCGGAAGTAATCTACTTGTGGAAGCAAATATATATATACATACCTCGACATTAATCTTATACGATGAAATAATTACACTAATTTCATTCTTCATTCTTTCGCAAAATACCCATGATACTTTGATTTTTTGAAAAATTCATCAAATGCATAAGCTAACAAATTTGGTATAGGAAGAGTCGCATGTTCAGCTCTACATGTCGATTTAATGCAGGAAATTCGTAAGGTTCGACTCCCCTTCTCTCTTCTGAAATTTGATCTATTGCTTATATAGTTTCTAATAACCTCATTTTTCTTTTGTATCAAATATGTTACATCACATCAATTTCACATTTTCGAACGTGCGTAATTCTATATTCATGCATGGATTCAAATCTCTATCGCTTCAACTTTTTCGTCATTTACTATGTTTAGAAAATGAAGGAACTAGAGGATTGGAAATTTAGATGGGAAATGGCGAAAATTTTGAAATTACGCGAGAGTAAGGGGAGGGTAAATTTAAATTCTACAATGTTTACTTTACTCTTCTTTCCTTCCCCTCCTTTCAATTGAAGTCGGGAAGAATTCTGGTCTCATTCCATCATCAAGAAGGGATAAGGTTTGGCAAAAGATAAACCCTAACAATGCGTGGACAATGCGTGTAAAGTGAAAGACCCTTTGGATTGAAGGAAAGTTGACCGTTAAAGAGTTGACTTTACCTTTTCTTTTTCCTAAACACAAACTCCATTTTACAGGTTGGAAAAATAATACAAATAGTCTCTGGACTTTGGCCCAATACGCAATGTCGTTTCTGAACTATTTATTTGTTCAATATGGTCCATGAACTTTAGCTCAACATGCAATGTCATCTTTGAAATTTCAATTTTTTAATGTAGTCATTGAAATTTTGGTACATATTCAATTTTAGTCCCTAGACTATATGACAATGTTTAGTGGATATTTTGATATAATTTGGGAGCTAGATTAAACATTTATTAAAAGTTCATGGACCGCATTAAACAAAATAAAAGTTCAAGAACGACATTACACATTTAGTTAAAGTTTATGAATCATTTGTATAATTACCCCTTACAAGTTTTGTAGCCATTGAACACATTTGCTTTCTAGAGTAGTTTCAAATGCGGGTAATTGGTAATTAGTGGGTTTCGCATAGAGAGTTAGCGGCGGACGTAGAAACTTAAGATTATGGGCGACAGATTAAACAAATAAAATGCAATCTCCCACCTGAGGAGTTTAGATAGAAAAAATTATATATGAAATTCCATAATTTTACGGTCCAAATAAAAAAAAATTATGACATTTATAAGGTGACTTTTATTAAATGCGAAACGCCTAAAACCATTTTGATGACTTGTAGACTCATATGTAATTTTTTCATAATTTATTCAGTCTTAACTTACTTTCTCAATTACTAAAGTTTTGGAGATATAGTCATAAGTAAAAGTAAAAGGGCGTCAGATATTGCTATGAGTATTAATGGATAGTTTCGTTAGACAAGAGATACGCATGCGGCTTCTGCAAGATGAGCATCGATTAAATTACGAGACTTAACTATTATTTGTCGACAGTGTAGTGCACCATACTCACCTAGGGTGCGCATAAAATCATTTTTGTTTCTCTATTTTTCTGTTCCCAAAAACAAATTTGGAACAGAAATCCGTTTGGTAGCGCAATTTCATTTTTCTATTTCTGGAACAAATTTCTATTCCATAAATAGGTTTGGAATAGAAATCAGTAGTAAAAAAAATTTATTTTTTAATTTTTGGAACAAAAATGAGAAATAAAGATTCTTCTTATTGCTTGTCTTCGCTACTAGCCGGCCACCTCTTTGCCGCTCGCTATTGCCACCGGTCGCCTCCTCCCACCGCTGGCCGCCTCCCGCCGTCGGCTGCCGCCAACCACTTCCTCCCATCGCCATCCTCTGCCATTCGCCGCCACCCAACACCGGCCGCAACCCGCCCACCTCCGCCTCCTGCCGTCCTTCGTCGCCACCTACCGGTCGGCTCCCGTAGCCGCTCACCTCTTGTCGCCGACCACCATCCTAACATCGGCCACCACTTGGCACCCGCTGCCAGCCCCACCGGGTGGTCGGCGACCACCCACCACCGACCGCCGTCCTCTGCCACTAGCCACCGTGCTTCACCACTCAACGTTGGCCGCCCTCTGCCCCCGACAGTCGCCGCTAGCCGCTGGCCGCCATGCTCCACCGCCCAACACCGGCCGTCGACCGCCTCCCACCGTTGGCCACCGTCCTCCACCCCCCGCCACCACCCGCTGTCCTCTGCCGGCCGATCGGAAGGGAGAAATTTTGTGTCTCTATCAAACAAATTTCTATTTTGAAAACAGAAATTTTGTGTCGTTATTAAATACTCATTTTTGCTTAGAAACTCGTCTATAGAATAGAAATAGAAAAATTTATTTCTAGTCAAAAATTAATTTCTAGAATAGAAATGTTACCATGCTCACCCTTAAAGGGTGCTACTTCATTTTGAAGGAATTTACGTCGTCACTAGCCGGCCACCGGAGAAAGTCAGCGTGGCCCTCTTGAGAAACGACAATGGGGTACAAAGACGTCACTTTTCAAGGTTATGAAATTGGCTTCTTTGATGCAGATATAGCTGTGAAAAGAAGCATTTCGATTTGTATGAGGTGTTTCGAAAACACTCCTCAATAATACCTCGTTCCGTAATATGCTTATGGTCGACCTGTCATTTGAAAAGATGCCATAACTTTAAGGGTTAATACCGTAAAAAAATCACAAATTAGTACACCTGTGACAAATAAACAATAAATTATAAAATCGGCACATCAGTCAGCTACTACGTGTCATTTAACAAAATAATTTGACAGTAAAATTTAATGAAAATAAACCTAGGATAGATTTATTATAGGTGTACCAATTTAGGATTTTTGATGGTTAAAAAATTAATTTTGGATAAAATTATCACAAGTATACCAATTTGAGATTTTTCATAGTATTAACCCTAACTTTAAACCTTTATGTTCCAAACACAGCATCACATCATGGCTACACTCAAATTACAATTACATACTAGAAGGACTCTAATTTAGTTCGACCAAATTGAGCCAACAGTAAGTGCTGATGCTGAGCAAATAGGAAGTGTTGCCCGTCAAATAAAAAGAAAAGAAAAATCAAGTAGACTCATTGACCCATGTGTTAATTGGGCTGAACGCCCAACTTTCCCAGCCCAAGAAATAATTTTTGCCCTTTTTATTTCTTTGATTATCTGTTTTATTAGGATAACGAGCGTTTATTCTTCGGGCGACACTATTTCCACTCTCTATAAGATTAAATGCACCCCTTTTCTACTAAAAATAAAAAGTTTCCCTTAATCATTCAATTGCAATTTGAAAATGGTGGCCCCCAAAATTATTTACTTTCTTGTTTTTTTAGTTTTTTTCTAAATTTTTGTGTAGGATCTAGTTGTCATAATTAAGAATATCATATGCTATGTCGTTATTTATTGCGGGTATCCCAGGTATATTAAATAGGTGTATCAAAAGGCACTATGTTTCTTTTTCTATTTTTATATTTTACTTATGTAGAAGTTAGCCTTGTCAAAGAGATAAAATTTTAAGATACGTATTTTTTATTTTCAATGCTGCCGAGCAAATTTGTGAATTAATTGCCAAGTAACATTAACAACTTTTTTTGGTACAATCAATGTTTGTACACTTTTATTTTTTTTTGGTTATATCACCATCAAATTCTTTGTTATTAGCTATCTTTTATATACACATACATATAATCGTATGATGAAACAAAAAAGAATTCTCTTTAAAGATTTTCCATGATAAAATCACAGCTACATTGCCAGAGTAAATCAAAAGTTTCCACAAGATAAGAATTTTTCTTTAATGCTAGCGAAACTTTATCATTTTGGATTGACAAAAATTAATATCATTCATGTTATGTTCACATGAAATTATTAAGATGTGAATCGCGAAGAAAATGTTACCTAGTTTGGAAATTCTCGAGCAATCATGTTGCATGCTATTATTAAATCTTTTGAAGTTTCTATTGATTTACTCGCATTTGGAAAATAAGAATAGATAGAAACGTGAGCTTGGAAGAAGATAAAAAATCACTAGAAGTCCTCGAGAAAATACCATCCTATTATTGGTGTATCCATCTTTATTATCTCATCCAATTATTTACGGTAAAAATATTGAATGCAAATACAAGCAGTAATTTTAGAGTTTTGCGAAAAGAAAATTACTGTGCGACGATTAGGCATCCTTAGACAAAAGAGTAATCTTTCAGGATTGGTCATCGTATGTCACCACTTCCCACCTATCCTACACATTTGATCAAGGTTATGGGCCCCGACAAGAGGCCCACATGATGGGCTATTAGCTCAGTGGTAGAGCATGCCAATGAGAATTGTGGGTCTTCGGTTGTGCATGTTTTGTGTTATTGCCTAAACGTGAACACACCAAACTCTTTCCAAATTGGTAGAAAACTATAAAGATCTATATGGACCCGCACCTATCAACTTTGTGGCTCATGTCGAATCAGGATCAACTAGGATAGAAATAAAGCACATTACCTACATATGTTATGTTACGGGCACTAGTCAGCAATCTAAAAAAGCCATTTCCCCTTTTTCTTATAGTTCTTTGTTGGTAAGTTTCATAGCTCCAACCCACACAAGGATTACTAAGCTGCTTATTAACGCTACCCTTATCACCTATAGGTAGTTTTAGATATGTTTCCTTTGAAGTGAATACTTGAATCTCAAGCATGAGATGCAGGCAACCCTTTGCCGTTGATCATGAAGAAACAAAAAGGAAAAGAGTGGAACATGGTAAAATAAGAAATTGAAAGATTTTGTTGAAATTGTTCGTCTCTTATTCATATGGCTATTTCTGTTTTCAAAGTCAGTCGAACCCGGAACTAATTGGTCAGAGTAGATAATTTCTTTGTTAAAATACGTAACAGAAATCCCTCCCCAAACCGTGCTTGTGTTAAAAGAAAAAGTTTATCTAGGGAAAAAAAAAAGAACAAAAATCATGGAAAAATCCTAGAATATCACATCAACTCATTACCATATGATCTGACGGTTCCTGTGAGCGTTTTTATATGAAACCGGACGCAGGCAATGGTCACTCCTGGCAGACAGACAAGTGGGACCCCCACGGCGGGGACACGTGGGGCGGCGTGGGGGGGGCAACTCACGAGCGACGGCGTCGTTTCTGTCCGAATCAGCAGCCTTGGTAATGAGAACCGAAAGCCGACGTTTGAACAACGTAATGGAAAAACCGAAGGCTCATCATCCATCCCATCCCCACCAAATCCAAACCCAAAGCCACGTTCCGAACTCCCGATCGGCGCCGACCGTCCATCCTCATCCTTCGTCCTCCTCCTTCCTCGCCTCCTCACGTGCATCCAAATCGAGGGTGTCCATCACCAACACAAGATTCGCGTCCCCACGAACTGAACTGAACTGCACTGCTGGGTGAGTCCATACAGAATCTACATGTCTTCTCCTGACCTTCTTTGTTTCTCGTTATGCATAGCGTTGTTGCTGCATCCTCCGTTTTGGGTAGCTTATTCTTATTGTAAGTTTCGAGCTTGTTGGGTGGTTGCTCTGAATCGTTGCGAAAATGGGGAGCGTCCGTTTGTATGATTTCTTTCTAAAAGTAGGCTCCGCATCCGCGGAGAATCGGCCTCTGGGGTTTCTGCTTCGTCTGAGTAGGTGGGAGCTTATTTTTATGGTTGGGGTTCTGTTTTTTGTTTTCTTTTTTCTGCTTCCCCATGTTGTTTTAGTGTTCTTCTATGCGTTTCGGTCTCTATTCAGTGCCTTAGTTGACAAGTAGAGGATTTGTTGATTGGTTTTCATTGGTGGAGTGTGCAGAACTTGTGTTGAAGGGACAATGGAGTGCGAGGGGATGCGTTTTTGGACTTTTAGTGGGTTGGTGGGTGCATTTCTTGATCTCGCCATCGCGTATTCTCTGCTGTGCGCAGCTACTCTTGCTTATTTCGCCTCTAAGTTTTTGGGGGTTTTCGGGTTGTGTTTGCCCTGTCCCTGCAACGGACTATTTGGGCATCCAAATGGCAATGGGTGTGTTAGGAAGCTTTTGGTAGACCAACCGTCGGAGAAAATATGTTCCGTCCAAATGTCTGTGAAGAACAACTTCCCTTTCGATACAGTATTGATCAATGACCGGGATTGTGAGATGATTTTGGAGCCAGAGGAACAGAGGATTTGCAAAAATGGGCGCATGGAATTGGAAGGTGAAGCATCATGTAGTTCGTACGCGGAAAGGAGAGAACGAGATATAGGTGTAGGAGGGTCGATTCCAAGAAATGAATCAGATGCTGCGTCCGGTGCAGTGGACTCGCTTTTGGGGGAAGAAGGAAGGTTTGACTATAAGGGAAAGGGAGTTTTGAGCCAGAGGACAAAGGGTCTTCGGCGGCGTCAAAAAAGGTCAGTTGAATATGGGAAGGTTTCATCAGTCTGTTCGTATGATCCATGGCAACCAGATGCGCAAGATGTGCCTTTTCCTTCAAGCATGAGAAAATTCAGCGAGGAGTCTCCTGAAGAGAGCTTGTTCTGTGCTGAGTCCCGAATTAACTGTGTGCAAGGTGAGTGGGGACTTAGCTTTAGCATATCTCTCCGTATGTCTTTGTCATCTCTAGTTTTTTTCTTCGGTCGATATTTGTGGCAAAAAACTCTATAAGATAGCATTATTGGTAAAAATAATTTCCAAACAATGTTAAAATGCATTTCCTACGGATGACTGGAGAATGGATTCATTAAAGCTTTCTTATGCATTAAAAGGAATCTGCTATGATTTTGCTCCTAAAACGTGCAAATCTAATTGTCATTAACTGTTCCGACCAAAAAAAGAGACCATTAAAATGGATTTCGTACAAATTGATAGCATGTTTGCTTGAGTGCCAGGGTTAGAAAAGCATCTATTTTCTTGCCTTTTTGTCAGTAATAGTGCAATCTCTGGCCTCGATTTCTTAATTTGAAGGTTTACCCTTATTCGAAAATATCTAACATGCTTCAAGTGCGACATTTTGTTCAAAAGTAGTTGGTGTTTACGCATCGTGTTCAGATTTAAGTCACCCTCATATAGGACTACTTAGTTGCCGTTTTCCTTAGATAAACATGTTAATGTTTAATCTGCCTTAAATAATAAGCACATGTGCTTGTGCACATTTAACTAAATCACTAATAAATGGTATGGATTATCATGTCTGCTGTGTGCCTACAAAGTGCGTGCTATTATTGTTACAAGTGGTCAAATGTGCAGCTACATTGATATTCTTTCTTGCATAAAGAATTTAATTACTCAGCTATGAAAGTGCTAATTACTTAATGCAAAATCTGGACTTTTGGTACCTTTGACATGTGCTCTAACGACACTTGCACCCTTGAGATGATAGTAATGGGTATACCATCACTCAGTGAGTGTTGTGAAAATAGCTACAGAGTAATTCCTTTGTCATTTTTTTCATAGACACGTCATATAGAATCTATCACTGCATTCAAAGCCTCTAAACCACATGCATATACTGGTCAAGTTTCAAGTAAGAGAGATTGTTATCTAATATTGAGTTATTATGCGTGCTTTGCAGGTAGAATTATTTGAGCACTTTTGAAGTCAGTAGATTATTTCTTGATCCTTGAGTTGGCTTGAGTCTGTGTTGGACAGTAAAATGGCTTGTTCATCTATCTAGATGACAATTGTCTTACTTCTTAAGGCTTTCTTATGCAGTTTCAGATAAAAGGGATGCTTTAATGGACTCTGCTCTGTGTGATACTGAGAAAACTGCTGATTTACATGATGACACGCAGAAAAATTCATTAGCTTCTGAAGAATTCGGAGCTAATGGCAACAGACAGTCTGATTTTGGAGCTAGCAATAAGGACATGGTTAGAGCCTTGGAGCAAATACTAGAAGAAGAGCGTTCTGTTCGCCATGCTTTGTACCTTGACCTTGAGAAAGAAAGAAATGCAGCTGCTACAGCTGCGGACGAAGCCATGGCTATGATACTACGTCTTCAAGCAGATAAGGCATCAATCGAAATGGAAGCTCGGCAGTACCAGAGAATGATAGAGGAAAAATCTGCTTATGATGCTGAGGAGATGAACATTCTCAAAGAGATATTGTTGAGGAGGGAGAGGGAAAGGCATTTCTTGGAGAAGGAAGTAGAATCTTATAGGCAAATGATATTTGCAAATGAGCAGTTGGACGATGATCTGAATGAAACTATAGCTCCTAGGGCAACGGGAACATCCTCATTGATTTCAAGTGAAGATCCAGAGCCGATGCTGCAGCACATTGGTGAGTCTCTTATCAAGAAGGAGAAACCTGAAGCAAACAATGACCCATGCTTTCAGGTCCATTTCGTTCCACTTCAGAATTGTATTGTCGATTTTGACAGAGAACTACAAATTCCAGAGTGGCTTGAGGATGATAAGTCTTTGAGAGCAAGCTGTACTAGTGGTGGGCAACCAGGTGTTGACATAAGTGATCTGCATCTGGCTGTTAATGAGATAAATCAAGAAGTTCAGGAAAAGGTAATGTTATCCACAGACAATGATTTATCTGCCCTTCAAGGAGATTTGCCGAACCAAAATAAGCAGTTCTCTTCCCAGGGATTTGGTTTCAATGTGGAAACCGATGAGAAGGAAAATGAGCTCCGAATTGTCAACTCAAGCTTGTTTAAAGGTTTAGCGTCAGATATCAATGAGACTTTTAGGGGGAGCCCTATGAACCTTCCCTTAGATGGTGGTGATATGGAAACTGATGGGAGATATGCAGATATTGATCGCGAAGTATCAAAAACATTTGGATATGGCCTGGAGCCCTGTGTCCATGATGTTCATGTTATCAGCGATGAACCACTCAGTGGACATAGTAAAGTGGGAGAGCGTAAGGGGGCAAAACTGACTAAAAATGCTTCATTAAATATTCTGACAAGTTCCGAGCATCTGGTTCTAGACAATCAGGGTACTGGGCTACACATGAGCAGAAGCAGTTCTGATGTGCCAATAGTTAGCTTACAGGAGCAAGCCTTGCCCCCTTATTTGCGCAGAAATTCCATGTCTGCTGTCGATTATGAGAGGATGAAAATTGACAATGAAGTTGGGTGGCTTCGGGAGCGGCTTAAGATTGTACAAGAGGGAAGAGAAAAGCTCAATCTCGCGGCAGGGAACAGAGGAAGGGGAAAGGACGAGTTGCAGCTTTTGGAAAACATAGTAAGCCAACTGCGCGAGATCCGAGAAATGACGGGATATGGGAAGGCTGAGCGCCAGGCTTCTCTGCCACCTGCATCCTCCAAGGTGCGCTACTGAGTTTTATGTTAACATGTTATTTACTGGCACAGGGAAGACAACCAAATTGCTATGTCCTGCAGGTATCAATAACACCTTGAAGGGTTTTATCAATAGAATAATGTACCTTTTCATTCCTATTTTGGTCTGATTTCGGGTTTCCCTTTAGCTGAGAGCATTAGATTCATGTGAATTCTCGCTTACAAATAAAATGATAAGAGGACAGTGTTTGTTTGCTCTATCTTGGAGGAGCTCCAGTCTTCTTTTTTCCTAAAGTAATTTTCCATGGTTCTAATGATATTTTGACGGCATTTCTGGTTGTCACTCTGCAACGCATATCCGCAATGTGCATTAATGTCTGAGATAAGTTGAATTGTGTGAAATTGTTGAAGTGTCTTCCAGAGTACTTGAAGTTTGGTAAAATTGGAACTGTTTCATCCCTTGTCCCCCTTCTGCTGCATGCCTTGTAAATATAATTATGTATTTTTTAGCTTGCATCGCCCAAATTAAGTTTACTAGGCTTAGTGTGACATCTATGGTGCAGTTTGTAGGATTTGCTTTTGTTCTTCAGAATAATGAAGCTTGTGTTGTTTCCTTTCTCAGGTGAGTGCCAAGAAGAGGCGCTGGCGAAGTGTATCTTTAGGAGTGCACCGAAGCACCTGATCAAGGGTGTGAACAATGAAGGCATCTATGCTTGTGCACACTAGCTTATGAATACGCCCCCCAAGCGACTTCATCTCGTGATCCAGGGTTTAAACGGGGATCGGTTCAATCTTTGAGAAATGGCGATGGTTTTTTGCCACCTCACCTGTGGATTATATATAGGATGTCGTGTGATTTTGGTAATATGGTTAAGTCAGGCTCTTGTACATACGCCCTCTGTCTTTCTGATGAGATGGTTCGACTGGTTAGTTCTGAAAAAAGGAGACTCCTGATCGCACTAATGTTGCACAAAGTGACTTTTTAAGGTGCGTTATTGCTCAATCGTAAACAACTAAGAATTACTATGAAGAAATGTTATACTCTCGTCCTCTGAGATTTCATCATCCTGTGATCCTTCTCTTTGCTCCTCCATTGGAGACGTCAAGCCATCATTGACTCGTGTTGGGTGGTTGATCCTCATTAATTCCTTGATAACCACTTGTCCTTCAAACCTCCTGCTATGAAAAGTCCTATACCTTTAAACTAAATCTATTATAATTGTGCCAATTCAATATTAAATTTTTTGTATTTGTGTCCAATTTTGGCTAGTTGACACTGACGTGGATGCCGGCCATCCAGCCGATTCTGATGTGGCGATTTTTAGATATAACATATTTTTTTCGAATTATTTATTTATTTTTAAAAATTTTCTTTCTTTTTTCTTTTTCCTTTTGTTCCTTCTTTTCTATTTTTTTTTCCACAATGGCCAACAAGGGTCATAGCCCTCGCTTGACCTCGCGCCTAGATCGCGAGGCATGGCTGCAACAAGGCCGGCCTTGCGATTCAGACGCGAGGCCATGGCCGCCTTCGCCCGCTACCGGCGAGGCCATGGTGAGGTTGGCCTCGTCGGCCACTGTGAGGAAAAAAAAAGAAAAGAAGGAAGAAAAAGGAAAACAAAAAAGAAAAGAAATATCTAAAAATTGCCAAACTGAATTGGCACAATTATAATAGATTTACGACGTTTTTGGTAATTTTCGCTCTCATGATTACGCTGAACTCCATTCACATGTACAATGACCAGGAAAATCAATGAGCACCTTAGGAAATAGGAGACTTTTCAGTGGACTTGGAAGACCCCAGCTTATTATCCTCTCATATTCAAATAATGCGATGATAAAATCAAAAATGCAGTTGATATTAATAATTGACAAGTGCATGGAGTTCTACCACTAGCATATGACCTCCTTTGCATGTGACGTCTCCCCATCGCTGTTGTCTACAACAGTCGTCCTCATCTTTATCACCACATACAACACATAAATACATCAAATAATGCAAAATAGATCTTAGCCTATTCTTTTAAATGATATTTTCCAATCAAAAATAAGATCATACCCTTATTTTTTATATGTTGGATCTCATCTAACTTGAGATTTTTGAGATCATATCCTTTTTTTTGGGGGTCCTATATTGACCAAATCCCTTTCATTTTTCTGGTTTTAATTATTTTTTTTGTTAATGGTTGGACTATTTATTGATCATTTCATTGTATTTTCACCCTTGAAAACTATCCGTGGATCGAATTAATTGGCAATCTGTTTTTCCTCTTTTTCAATAATCGAAGGACATAACATAGAGACTCGGTTACTTGGGGACCCATAAAACACTCTAAAACAGCATGAACCTGCTAAGTCCGGATCTTTGATTCGTGCAGATAGCCATGATTCAGATCAATTTGTGCGCATTCGGAATCATTCGAACGGGTGACCTCCATTTTTAGAGCTGGAGATACACTCGTATACCCATCACGAGCATATATAATTGAGGTTTTTGGAGTTCATTTTCTACAAATTGTCGTCTAGAACTTGTCATGAAGTTAGACCCATCTTTTAGCCTAATGCCAAAATGAATTTGTAGTTGATTGGAGTTAGACGTTGCGTATGACACGATGCGGACATGGTTTTATCCAGATTATGATTATTTAGAACAACCTATATTTACCAAATTGTTATGTTATGTATAAGATGATGCGATATTGGTCCACGAGTTTTTTTGTTTTTTTTTTTGTTCGGGTCATCACTTGATATTTATAGATTTAATACCAAAAAAAACCTCAAACTTGTACATTTGTGATAAATTTATCCAAAACTATTTTTTGATCACAAAAAACTCTCAACTGGTATACTTGTAATAAATTTACCCATTTAATTTTTTGACCACTAAAATATCCAAACCGGTACATTTGTGATAAATTTACCATCATTAAATTGGATTAATAAAAACAAATCATAAACTAGTACACTTGTGACCAACGGAGAGTAAAATCCAAACAAATACATCCGTCAACTATTACGTACAATTTAACTAGGCAATTTAATAGTAAAACTTAACGGAAACTAATTGAGGATCTTAACCAAAAAAAAAAAACTAATTGAGGATAAATTTATGGTTAAAAAATTAGTTTGAGATAAATCTATCACGGGTTTACAAGTTTGTGATTTTTTGTGGTATTAACCCATATTTATATAGGATCCACCTTTTGAGTTATAATAAACATATACACGCATACATACACGCACCTATCAAGTATCACTAGGTTTTTTGTTTGATCGAATAAATATTACTAATTTATCTACCATATATCTAGACATTAGATAGAATCATCATACTTTTTATTCGTTTTGCGATTTTATATAATAGACACACGCAAGAGTTGGGTCTGGCTGATGGCTAGAGCTGGGAGCCCCGCACCTTCCCAAAGGTTGAACGTTTAAAAAAAAAGTTGAAAAAAAATTCTGTATAAATACTATTAATTTAAATATTTCTTTATGAATGAATAATGGACAATATAAAGAAAGACTATCGTGATCCCATGAAGTTAATCGAGTATCTAATAAATTCATAAGGGTGAGCAACGATCTAGGATAGACTTTGAAACTGCTCCGATTATTAGTTCCAAATTGTTGGAACCGGCTATATTACCGGTCCGGTTCCGGGTGTGCGAATAGACCAAACAGGACCGAGAACCCTAGCTCTCTCATTTTAGTTTTATCCTGCATCTTTTATTCTTGTTAATGCCGCTCCTGCCTCTTATAAAGAAATGGATGTTATACTAAAATTTGTCCTTTCAAGAAATTAAAAGAAAAAAGTGAAACAAAAAAAATTGAATTGGCCAATTCCCAGGTCCAGACTAGATCAATTGGGTCGGTTTCAAAGACCGTGAACCGATCTCAAAATGCTAGGCTTTAGGTTCGAGGTCTGAAACCTATCCATCATGGAATCGCATACTCCTAATTCATACCACTAACGTTATAATACTTTGCGTATATTATCAACAGGGAAAAATAGTACCTATCTCACAAAACAAAATAGCGGGGTGAAGATGGTAAAGATATATAATTGTCAGTCAATCAGCCATTCAGGCAAATGGTTTTATCAAAGTGACACTTTACCTTTGTCTTTCTTTGGCTAGGTCCATTAATTAGCATCACATCGCCTAAAAAATCTGACGAATTCGAATGGTGGTTATGCAAAACTTGAAGCTGAACGGCCCCGATGGCGGCCCGAGAAGATTGTTATCAAATCTTTTTTAAGTGGGAATGGAAGAGAGGGAGATAGGGTCGGTGATGATGACATTAATGCAGCTATAATCACGCTTTCTCATGGAGAGAGAGAGAGAGAGAGAGAGAGAGAGAGAGAGACTTGTTCCAAGAAAGCTAAATGCTGTTACGGCGCTCATATCTCAATTTTGTTTTGCCGTTTCATCCGGGCAGTCAATCGGAGACGTTCATGCCCATCCACCCACCCATCCATCCATCCATCCCAAGGTTGTCTTTGCTTGATCAGTAACACAAGAAAAGTGAAAAGCTTTATATTTGCGCGGGCAGATACATTCCAGGCATACCCATCTGCGCTTTTCATCAAGTTTCTTCTGTATAAATCTTCGTGTGTGTTTTTCAATCTTCATCGAGCACTACGTAAAACTTTTCTTCGATCCATGTGGCCCCCCACCACGTAAAGCTCCCCCAATCAAGAGGCAAGAAAGATCCAAAAATCACCCTTTTACACCTTGACACGTACTCAAATTTTGTTCTGGTGGGGGGGGGGGGGGTTGGTTGAATTAGTATATATCACAAAGATGGCCAAGATAATAGGCAAGATATATCAGAAACTGAGCAATGCAAATCAAACCACGATTTGCTTACAATAAATAATAGTTTTTTTTTCCCTAAGAAAGGAGAAGAGAGCTTTAGCCACATTTATTGTCATCACCACTCACCAAGGTGGGCTAAATCTGAAGCGTCTTCTTTAATGCCTCCCCATTATCATCATTCGTGAAACCAGCCTCCCACAGTCACTGTAGCTTGTGTCTGGTAAGTTCTGATGTGCTTTATTTTAATTACTCTTTTCTGCAAAGTGACCTTTGTTGTCTTTCTTCATCTGGGTATATAAAAAGTACAAAACTTTCTTTCCTTCTTTTGCCCTGCTCTCGTTTTGGATTATTAATTGTTTTTCGTATGGTAAGCAACCCCCGTAAGAGGCAAAGATTAGGGGCTTTGAATATCTGGGCAGTACTGTTCTGGGCATTTTTCTCGCT
Source organism: Syzygium aqueum (assembly GCA_031216185.1). Lineage (NCBI taxonomy): Eukaryota > Viridiplantae > Streptophyta > Magnoliopsida > Myrtales > Myrtaceae > Syzygium > Syzygium aqueum. The sequence goes on from CM062238.1 coordinate 20,200,537, forward strand.
TTTTCCCATATCCGTTGTGAATTGTTTATTCTTACTTTATCCCGTTTTCTCTGCCCCCCATGGGAAAGCAAAGAGGGGACGCATAACACAAAGTCTCTGATTTGAAATTTCATGGTGGGGGCCTTTCGGAGGGCAAAGGCAAGTTTTGGTCCTTCTTCTTCTGATAGAAATCCATACCCATATATATAGATGTGTGTATTGCCTGCGCGACTCTCACAGTGTCAGATGGAAAGCGAAGAGAAGGAAACTTTAAATGATTATAATATAATACTCCTGCAATAGAGTACAAAAGTTGGATATCATGATATCTTAGGAATGTCAGACCAGGTAGTAGGCCATGTAGCCCTGTGTTTTGACAAATAGTTGAACAGAGAGGGAGAGAGAGAGGGGATTTTTGAATCAAGATTTTGCAGGGCCTAAAAGGGTATTTTCTTTTTAGCTCCTCTGTAATGGTGGTGATGGATTAATGATAGAAAAAGTTTCTTCGTAAGCCGTGATGGGTTGTTGAGTTGTTGCTGCTTCTTCTGCTGCCATCGTTTGTACGCTGAAGCAATTCATGGCTGTGACAGCTACTAAGCTGTACCGCATGCTTTTCTTCTCTTGGGCTTTGAATCAAATCACACAAGACAGCCCTCCTCCTCCTCCTCCGTTTACTAACTGGAAGTTATTATTTCAGCTTTTGGAAGTCGTCGTCGCTCTCATTAAGTTTGGTTCGTCTCTTTTTTTTTCAGCCCCACCAGCAATCTGAATGCTAATTTAATGGTTTATTCTTTTGCCTTTTTCTCATCCTCTAGTGTTAAAACTTTCATTTCCCTCCCTCTCTTGGGCCTATTTGTTCTCTGTTGCGTTTTATTTATCCCTTTAGTCCTTTGGGATTCTGCATTTAAAAGTTTATAATCTTTCTGCTAAACACTTGATGGGTATTACTAACTTCATTGCTTCCTTAATAATTATAAGAGCAAGTTTTGTTCTTTTGTTCATTGCTAATTCTTAGTAATATTGGAATGAAGGTGGAGGTAGATATTGGAGCTTTGCTGGTTGAAGTGGAACGGCCAGTGGATGGCATCAACTTCTGGTGGGAACCAAAGTCCAATGTCTCCATTGAAAGAGCAAATGCAGACCTCTGGGTATCATCCATACCCTCCGCCTCTTGCAGAGTATGATGAGGTTGTGGCAAGTCCTAGCCTCTTTATGACTACTTTGGAGAAGCTCCATTCAACTATGAGGACCAAATTCATGTAAAAGCTTCGCTCCCTTTTTATTTTTTTGTTTTTTTCTGTAGGAAGTTAGTAACTGTTGAGCATTGTCTGGACTTGGTATATTTTTTCCTTAAACTAATAGATTTTTGAGTTGCTGGATATGTACATTTTGCTATTGAGAGACCCCTATATCTCTTTAGCTAGTTAAAATTGTATAGGTCCGGACGAAGGACTCCTTTTATTGGTCTAGTTTTAGTTTCTTGTAAGGCGTAGTATTAGTTGATGGATGCTTCATTTTTCCATGGTTGGCTGAGAGAGAAATAATGTGGTTGCCCTTTGCTATTTTTGGTACTAGAAAATAATATTCCAACTGGAAAATGAACTTAATATTCTGCCAAGTGGTGTTTTATATCTGTTCGTGGACCACATAATGGACATTTCACCCGTAAAACTTGTTTCTGAAACTGGCATGTGGAGCTTAGAAAGGGACTTCGGTTATTTTGCACCATTTTAAGGACATGAACATTGGTGAACCGATTCACTTGACTGGCTTGTGTTGCAAAATAATTGGCTGTCTTTGTCCATTTTATCTTCTGCAGTAATTGGGACTGCCGCAGTCATCCTAACTGAGAGTTCCAAAGCTCCTTAATAGAGATTGTGATCTTTCATTCTTGTAAGCTGTGATTCTTTGGACAAGTTTCAAAATGATGCACGAGAATTAGAGCAAAACTGTTGCATGTATGTCTATTTGAAGATCCGCAGAGACTACAGTTTCTAAGCGATAAAAGCATTAATTTATATTGGGGGTGCTTTCAGACAATTAGCTAGGCTAGTTTGCTTTCACTTGCTTCTGCAAGGAGTAAGTCATTCTTTGCCCGGTGGTTGTGTGTGGATTTTAAAAAAAATTATCTGTAAACAGCAAGCACATGTACATGCGCCAAAAAGCTAATGCTTGTGTGGTTATTGAGGATTTTGTGGAGTTGCTAAATCAGTGAAGGCTTAAGACTTGATTTTCTCCTTCATTTCCTGAGAAAGCATATGGGAACACATTCAGTTGGCAAGCTGTTGATTGGCCAAAAAATAAAAAAGGTTAAGCAAGCTGTTGGCGTTACATATTGAAGTTAGGTATAAATTGCAGAATTAGTTGACAATCTCAACCAGGCGAAAACAGTCATTTTGCTTCTTTGAGAGTACAAAGAGAAGAGTATGTCTTGTTTGTCTCTGTCATCAGCTTCATTGAAAATACAAAGCAATTGCTCTAGCTACTCTATTGATCCTATTAATATCTCTGCAATTAGGTGTGTCTGAAGTTCTTACATAGATAAAACTTGAAGTAGTCTAATGATTTGACATGTACTGATATTCATTTGGTCATCTATGTTGGGTGGTCTTGCTTTGCTGTTGTCTCTCTCTTCATATCCTCAATTCCATTATAACAGGATTCCTATCATTGGTGGCAAAGAGCTTGACTTGCATCGGTTATTTATAGAAGTAACTTCTCGCGGGGGCATTGAGAAGGTAAAGATGTTACATCTTTTCATTATGTTGGGAATTAGTTTGTCATTTCCTTGTCCAAGAGTCTTCCAAATGTTCATCTGCCATTTCATTGGATCAATATAGCATTTTGGCATACACTTTGAAGGAGTAGGGATTACTTCCATTTGCAGGTCTGCAAGAGATGCATGAAAATGATGGTCATCAATCTTCTCTTCTTTCAATTAACTTGAATATCATTACTTTGGTCTGCCACTTTCAATTAGAGGAGAATATGAATAGTTCATGTGACAACACTGAAAAATTTAGTCTGGTATGTGACTGATAATCATTCTACCGAGCATGATATACTAGTATGTGCATCTTTCTTTTGTCACATTCAAGGTACCTCTCAACTTTGCTTGTTCATGGGCTTATGTTTTATGGTTTATTTGGCTTCAGAGATTATTCTTCTTTTTGTGTTCACTGAATATTTTTTTGAAAACTGTTCAATTCCTTTATTTTCAAGGAATGTGTTTGGTATGCCAAATTCCGGTTTATTTTTTCATTGAGTTTTCTCCTAATTTTCGTTTGAAATCAATCTAACGTGTAAAATCTTCCATAAAATGTCACTTTTATTTTAATTGCGCCTTGAAATCTGTGAAGACCTAGATAATTATCATTATTGTTCAGAGAAATTTCAAAACCGGACATGCTACCAAATGTATTTGACCAGTTTACTGATGATGAAAAGAAACTTGGATCAGACATGTATTTTCTATTAATCTTTCTGCTGTTCCTTTGGTCGAAGGGAAGAAACTTTGAGGACAACAAGGTAGATTTCCTTCTGTTAATCTTGGATCAAAGGTGTGTGTTCTGTTAATGTTTCTGCTATTCCCACTTGGTTTTGGTCATTATATAGCTCATGAAACTTTTCATGTATGGTAAGTTTACATATTAGTAGTATAGTTTTGAGGGCTATGATGTGGAATGTAATTGACAGTGAAACTTGACATCTAGATATTTCACTTTGATGGATCTTGTAATTATATCCGTCATGTATGGTCCTTCTTGAATAAGGTAAAGAACAGACAATAGATGTAAGCTGTGATCATCTTCTAGTCATCTCGTCTAAAGAATTTTCTGACCAATTGAACCGTCAGATCATTAGGGAAAGACGATGGAAAGATGTGACTGCAATCTTCAATTTCCCCTCCACTGCGACAAATGCCTCGTTCGTGCTGCGCAAATATTATGTTTCACTGCTTCATCATTATGAACAAATTTACTTTTTCAAGGCTCGCGTTTGGACTCCTCTTTCTGCTGGTTTGTGACTGGACTCCTCAAATTTTTCATTTGAGCTACTGTCGCAGAACGCTGATGATACTTTTTATCGGATGATTTTCTTCTCCTAGGAACTCTGCAGAGCCCTCCTGTGCCAACATTTTTGGCACAGCAGATGGAAGCTATGCGTCCTGCACAAGAAAGCAAAGTGCCCATGACTGCACAACCAAGGACAACTGCTTCGGACTTGCCTCGAGGTCTCATATTGTGAATCATGTGAACTATGAGTAGCTGTTTACTGTGGTTTATATTAACTTGACTATGGCTGTTTTTGAATTACATTTACGCTCTCTTCTATATTGCAGCAAGCACTGCCTGGCCAGCGAATTCTCCTGTGGTGGGGGTCATTGACGGGAAATTTGAAAGTGGGTACCTTGTAACTGTTTCAATAGGCTCGGAGAAGTTAAAGGGTGTGCTTTACCAAACACCTCAGAGCGCTGCCGGAAAAATGCCTCAGCAATTCAATTTCTCCATCAATAACAACAATGTAGCTGGAAGTTCTGGCATTCAACGTCGGCGCAGAAGGAAAAAATCTGAGATCAAGAGGAGGGATCCCGCGCATCCGAAACCTAACAGAAGCGGTTACAATTTCTTTTTTGCTGAACAGCATGCAAGATTGAAACCTCTCCACCCTGGGAAGGACAGAGAGATAAGTAGGATGATTGGCGAACTTTGGAACAAGCTAAATGAATCTGAGAGAGCTGTAAGGACCTTGCCTTTTCTTATCTATGCATTCTTAGAAATTACCTAATTATGGGTCGAATCAGCCCTCTTGTGGTATGCATCGGTGCTTTTGATGTCTGCAACTGTGTGCGCATTGAAGATACCTTTACGTGTAGCCCAGATTGACAGGTGTTGCTCATGTTTTAAGCTCAGTGGGCATGCTTTGGCTAAAATGTGCTGGCCCTGGACCGGCTTAATCAAAGTGCGTGCTAGTTCTAGGAGTCGATTCCAGCTTATCCACGTTGGTCTGGTCTGAATCGGTACATTCGTGCTGTTCTCCTTGTAATCGTTTTTTGTTTGATGGCTTTGAAGGTTTATCAAGACAAAGCACTCAAAGATAAAGAAAGGTACAAGATGGAGATGGAGAGCTACAGGGAGAGATTGAGGATGGGACAGGTCGTCAGTGATGCTGTGCCCCTGCAACAGCGACTTCCTGAACTGGACATGGACATGGTGGATGCAGATGCGGATGCAAATCCTGAAGAGACTGAAGAGGGGAATTCTCCCCAAACGCAAGATAACGAGAGTAGCTCCGATAAAAGCTTTTCTGAGGAGGACGACAAAGACACCGAGAAGGAATTGGATGCAGAGGCCTCACCTGTATCTGCTGTGGTACTTGAGAGTAGCAATTTGGATGTCAATGATGCACATACTGAGATGGATGATACAAATGCAGAGGAGGGTCATGAGAAGCAGGACGTAGCGGTTGAGAATGTTGTAGTGGCAGAAAGCATCAGAGATGGGACTGAAAATGTCGAAGATGCGAACAAAGAAAAATTGGGCCAATCTTCGAGCTGAAGGAGGAATTTTTTTGCTTTGAAATATTTCAGGGAAGATCATTGGCAGAGATATTTCAGTTCTTTTTTTACTTAGTGGTTCTAATGTTGTTTAGTGAGCTACATGTTCTTTTGCAGAATTAGTAGTTTTAAGTTTGGCCAACCCCGGACAGTTGGTCTTTATTGTGAAGAACTTCTCTTCACGGATTGAAATTTGAATCAAGTAGGAATGTCAGTGTCCATTTTTACGAACTGCACATGTTCCCAAGGACTATTTTTCACAAGGCTAGATTCAGAAGAACGGTAAACATTGCTTAGCTCACGAAAACCGAGATCATGTGCCTCTCATACTTAAACACATGATCAAGATATGTCAAGAAATGCACATGAGTTGCTAAGAAGGATCTTCTCTCCTCTTAAGGCAAAAGCTAACCGTCGTTAGTAAAAATACTTTTTTCCGCAATTAGTGAAGAAGAGCACAGTTTCCTTGAATTCCCCAAGAAAATCAACTTATTTCAACTTATGTCAAGGATGCATTTGCAGAGCTTAAACTTTGGACCGTCCAATATAACAGACCAAACTAAGATAGCTGGCTAAAGATGGTGAAATCAAATCTGTCCAAGGTAATCAATGCACATACCAAAATTTGCAGATTGGATTTGGAAATGAGCTCGGATAAGGCGGAGGACTAGCGAAGCTTTCTTTGATGTTGCAATTCAAATGTTGCCAGAGTCAGTCCTGGACATAAGAGACTTGCCTGAGCATGCTCCCTGGCGAGACATTCCTGGTAGAGAATCCTAGGATGCTGGGAATGACAGTTTCACTAAAAAAGTGTTGCTGTTGCTGCGTTGCTAGACTGAGCACAACCTGAACATTCCCGAAAATCCTTCCGGATGATGAAGGTTCCCTTTTTTGGGATAATGTTCCTCTGATGCGGTTTTATGTGGGGTTGTTCAGATATAGATTCAATAGCATAGAAGGAAATTGGACAAAGAGAGAATTTGTGCAATATATATTCTTGGAGACCACCGAGCGTGGTTAGCTCGATGATTTTATCCTCGCCCGACTTTTAGATCATAAGTTCGAGCTATGTTACAATCAACCTCTAGGTAACTAGTGCTCGTGAGCACTGCCATCTTGTGTGAAGACAGTTGTGGACTACAACAAGCTGGTGGGACTGTCATGATTAGCTCGCCGGCTTCGGACCTTATTGTCTCATACGGTGTCGAGGAGCTACGAATTGAATAATAAAATATGACACATATATATACTTAGATAAAAGATTTACGTGCCTAAACTTGTGCATGTTACATTTCAATGTCCTTGTCACATCATTTTTGTCGTGTAATTCCATGGTTAGATAACATGAACCCTTGACCTGGTTATGATCGAAGAAATGTTGGTAAATGGCGACATCACATAACGCGTCGTAAAACTGGACGAGTGCGGGGTGAATCAGCCGATGGTAAGAATTGAAATCAAGTGTTTGGAGGGTAAATAGAACAACCGTGAGTGATTTTATTTGCAAATAGCCATAAGAAAGATTTATTTTAGTCTCATCTCACTAAGATCAAGCCAATTTGCAATCCATGATTGACGCTAAATATATACACATAGAGACGTACCATTCATGAATTATGTAGCTCAACAGGTCGTTTTTCTAGAGTGAGTCAAATCTGCCAAAATGCCAAGAAGGGAAAATTACCAATCAACCCTACTAAACCTATTGAAAAGATGCCAATTCAGTCCCATACTTGTCGAATTTTGCCAATTTAATCATAAACATTGAAATTTCCCGCAAAGATTTAGAACTAAATTGATAAAATAAAAAAAATCGAGATTGAATTGGTATATATATAATAAGTTTAGAGATAAAAAGCTTGTAACAACGGACCCACCAATTAGTGCTGACAACTGGGGTTGAGCATGATGGACCGTCCGAATCGGGACCGGATCGGATCGTACCGAACCGGACAGGCTGATTTGGTCCGGTTCTCGAGAGTATCGGTCTGGTTCCCGGTTCCTAAAAGTGGAACCGATTTTCGGGAGGTCCGGTTCCTGATTTTAGGGTGAGAACCGGACCGGATCAATAAATATATATTTACTTTTTAAATTTTTTGAAGAAAAAAAGAAAGTCTAATCTATTCCCTTTTGCCTTTACCAATTTTTTTAAGGATTGGTTCCATTGGAAAATGAAATTGGTTCCATTGGAATGTGATTGGTTACATTTGAAAATAGAAAAATAAATAAATTTATTTATTTAAAATAGAAAGTCTAATTTAAAAGTACGTGATTGGTTCCATTGGGACCGATTCCATTTGAAAATAGAAAAATAAATATACTTATTTATTTAAAATAGAAAGTCTAATTTAAAAGTACGTGATCGGTTCCATTGGAACCGGACCGGATCATTGGTTTGGTCCGATCCACGGTCCTAGGACTAGCCAGTCCGGTCATTAGTCCTAGAAAATGGGAACCGATCCTCCTGGTCCAGTTCTCAGTTCTTGGGTGGGACCGGACCGGAGTGGGAACCGTTCACCCCCTACTGACAACCCGCTGCTTCCTAGATTTTGGGTTTGGACTAAATCACAGACTGACAATTCATCTCTCTTCCTTAACCCTTCATTCCATCTCGTGCTTTTTGAAGTTTAGTGCTTGGAGTTTTTCTTTTTAAGACTCTGGCCATGTGCTTTTTCCCATAATCACACATGTTCTGTCTTCAAACTAAACTTAAAGTTAGCACCAGGTTTCCCAAGTCAAGAGATTTAAAAATCACTAAGATTGAGAGTGTAATCATCCCTCCTTCCAGTTATACAGAGAAAGAATGAACAATTATACATTGGCTGCGTTTGATCGACCGGGTAAAAGTCAGAATAGGATATATTTTATCATATCCTGCGTTTGGTGGTGGTTCAGGATAGGATAAGGTCGGATATAGACCGGATAAAAAAATCCGGTGGGGGGTGGGATAGACCCGGATAGGATTTCTAATGCCTATATTTTCAAAAACGCTGCACTCCACTTGCCGACATCTTCATTCCCACACTTTGTGCGCTTTCACCAAAAAAATTTCCGTACTTTTTTTCTTTCACTAACTCCTCCGGACCCATGAATAACAAAAATAAAAAATAAAAATTATCCTATCCGACTTTAAATCCGTAGTCCACCAAACAGTGGACAGGATATGAAGAAATCTCAGGATTTCTTATCCTATCCTATCTAGTTCTATCCCGTTTAGAAATTCGGACGACCAAACGCAGCCTAAGGTTATTTCATTGTCATATTCGTGTCCTCTCATGATTATGTCTCTCTCCATATCTTACTCTCATCATAGCTTGAAAAGTAGGCACATTCTCCTCGTACAAAAAGAGGCCTTGTGAAACACCAGAGGCCACGTTTCTGTAGGCTTCTTTTGTTATTCTCTTTTTCCCTCTTATCACAACTCAACCATCTTTATTCTAAGCTAAGCCTCACATAAAGAAAAAGAAACTCGAACATTTTGCGTTTCCATGGAAGCATGCACAGGCCAACTCCAACAGCAACCAACTTTTTTGGGCGATCATTTTATGGTTCTTCATTAATTTTCGAGAGGAATTTCACGAAAAATCTCAATCAAACTCGATCTTTTGAAGAATTACTCCAATACTTCGTCTAATTGACATTCGCCTGTAGGCCAACATGGAAATTATATGAGGACGCGACGTAATGGATTTATATACCATCTTCACTGAAACAGCAAGCCACCCAGGATGTTTCGACTCCCACTATGACCAAGCAAACTAGCCAACTAAGGCAACTTCGTCGATTCCGAAACTTGTTGGGGACAGTTCCAAGGGTGACAATAAGGAAAACCTGGATCCATGACATCAGATCTATTGACATGGGAGTACATAGATTGTTAAGATTAATTTCACATAATGCAGCCGATGAGCGATCAATATTGACCCAGATAGACGTAGCAGAAATACTAAGACCTATTAAGGTAATCACCATGCTTGGAGAGATTGTCAATTGTATTGTCCACTGTCCAATGATACTCCGGGCTCATATCTTGGCGATCCTAAAACACGCAATTCTCCCACGGTGATTTTGAAACACTACAGTTTTCAAGTTCAATTCGTCATTATTGAAGCTCAGTACTCTGATTTTGATCCACACATCGATTTGGCCTTGTTGATCCTCACAGGCCATTCCAGTCGACCCGATGCACAGATCTCGCCTTACTTACAACGTCCACTCCGCAAGAACTGCCAGTTTACTTGAAAACTTATTAGCAGGATAAAATCCCAGCAACCCCACGATCCAAATTTTGCCACAGTCCTCCAACATAAACATAGCACAAAATGCAAATTCTCAATGTGCCATCCTACATTTGGTGAAGGACTGAGTCCTCCCATCTCTCACCTACACTAGGATTGAAATGGGTCAAGACATCCCAACAAAACCTTACAAAAAAGATTCGCATCGAAATAAATCGACAACTAAAATATGCTCTAGAGTGTCATGAACTAGGAAAGACGAAACACATTAAGGCTGACAGAACTTTCAACAGCTATGCCCACATAATGTCATTTTGTCCAGCAGAAAGGTGTTGCACGGAAATTTAACAGATTCAAAGAAATCCAAAAGCCAACATCATCTTCTCGACCATATGCAACACATACTTTTAAGGACAGTGATCTACTGTATTTAACCAATCCAAAAAGATCCACAAGCCAACAACATTTCAGCTATATACAATGAATAGTTCCAAGAACAACGAACTATGTTGAAGGAATATCTGCTGGGCAGTAAAAACTTCTGTAAGAAATTAAGAACCCTTGCTAGTTCATGAATTATTGAGACTTAAATATGATTGAAGCTGCACCTTCGCTGAGAACAATGATAGATTGGCACTTGATAGATTCACCTGCGTTGTCAGTCACGCAGCTAACTCTCCCGGTTTTCATTAATTAGCTTCATAAAATGCATGAGTTTTAAAAGGACATTCCATTAAGACTAGTAGTCATTGACCCCGATGTACTATGAGCTTCAGCCGACCGGTTCAAATGCTCTTCAAAAGAGTGACGTCAAGACAATCAGGTCTGAAGGAGCTTGACCATCACTGACTCAAGTAAGTTAAGAAGACTAATAATAGACGATCGCTGATACAAGCACACGACAATGATGGGTTAGATTCTTAATAACCACGAAACTTCTCAACATTGTCCAATCGGAAACATAACCAACAACCCCAGTCAAACTGACATCGACTTCTTCATATGGAAACTATATTCAACCAGAACACTGAACAAAAGACAACACTTCACAGGAAAAGGAGAAAGAGACCCCATTGCACCGACATCTTTCATTTTTTGTTGCTGCTTTTACCTCCGGCGTCCCCGCTGGATGCCCCCTGGGCCGCCTTCTTCGCAGCCTTCTCTTGCAAGGCCTTCGCATCCCTGATTCGATTCGATCAAACAACCCCCGATCAATTTCATCACCAAACCCACACCAAACATCTCATCAACAAGGACAAAACAAGAGTCGCCAGATCATGATCAACGGAAAAACAGACGACCCTCCATAATTCAACGAGAGAAAAAAGCAGGGGATTTCCCAAATCAACCATCGCTTAAACCCAAATCGAGATCGAGAAATAAACCGACCTCTCGCGGCGCTGCTCAGGGGTCAACCCGTCGTCCTTGGTGCTGCCCTTCTTGCCACCTCGCGCCTGAGCTCTCTCCCGATCGCGATCTCTCTGGTTACCGCGTGCAGCACAGCAGCATCAAAAGATCAAGAATCAAGGAAAAACAACAAGTACCCACGAATTCTTTCGCGCCCCTCTTCGGGAATCAAGCGAGCAAACGACCCAGAAAACAGCAACACGCACAATCGAAACCCCGAGTCAAGAAGACCAGCATCGAAACGGAAACGCTACGAGCAAATTACTGCACCTCAAGAATACCCGAAAAAAACCCAGAAAAGAAAACGACGAAGAGATCGAAGGATATGAGTCATGATCTGAAGCGGGCGGAAGGGAGGGAGGTGCGGCCCCTTCGAGCGAAGAAGTCGTCGGCGCAACGAGGAAGAGACCTGCAGCAACCAGGCGAGCGAGATGTGGCTGCTGGGGCGGTCCGTGCGCATATATATATAGATATATATTTCGTTCACCAATAATTTTTGGTGCGAAATGTCGGAATCACCCCCCGTCTCACCCCAACAGTCAACGGCTATTTTCGCCCTTTGCGGTTGGCCAAATGCCTGACGTTTTCTCCACTCAAGACTTAAAAGGATGTTTAGGATTCCCATTCCTAGCCCGTATGGCCTATAGGCTAGCTGGGGTGCACACCAGCAATACTTACACACACACATATATATATATACACATGCATGCGTACATAAAGAAATTAGCTGTCTATATAATAAAAAATATATTGGACTTAAGTAACGATCTTCAATGGCTTCGTCTAAATTCTGAGATGTAAAAATTTCAATTCGATTAGGAAAAGAAAGAAAAACTTTCTTTCTAGTTGGAGAGTTGAGCGTGCGGGTATCGACACGATAAAATAATGAACGCAATCCTACAGCCCACCAAATGTATATATCTAGATAGGTAAAGTGGCCCCAATCTAAAAGCTTGCTTTCCCTTGATTTGGTGAGATACTTTCGGTAACCATCACCAATGATCTAAGGTAGACCCTCAATTATAATAGGGAAAAGACCGTCGAGTGTAGTAATTCAGTGATCATAAGACGAGACTTTCTACTTAAGGATAAGCCTGCGAAACTACGATTTCGGGGGTGGAAAAGGTGGGTGGTTTCCACCTTGGAATCAGATGGGAGGTTTTCACCTTGGAATTGGAAATCGTTCATTAAGGTCCGGTTTCACAAAATGGGAATCGTGAACTGGTCAACACAAACAATCATTACAAGAGACAGATTCCATCTAATCCACAACCCAAGTTCCAATCAAACCAAAGCAGTAGGACAATTCTGATTAAAACCAACATAATCAATCACACATATTGAACACAAAACCGAAGAGATCCGGAAAGAGTGATGACTTCATCAAGATACTCGATGGAAGGCACGAGGAACTTTACCCATATCGAGAAGATATTTAGCGAAGCTAGAGAGAGAGAGAGAGAGGGGGGGGGGGCAAGAGGCATGGGTAAAAAAAATAGATGACATCATTTTAAGAGGACTTATAGTTGCTCAATTGATTGCGGTTGGATTAATAGAGAGAATTGGCAATAGAGTACTTGGGAATAAGCTCCCACTAGAGTCATTGGATCACAGCGAGCGAGGCTGTGATTGCGACAGAGAGGCGTGAGACTGGAGAGGTAGCGACAAGGTCGGAGGTGATCCAAAGCGAGAGTGAGAGAGGGAGCGACGAGGCTAGAGGTGACCAAGAACAAAGAATGGGAGGGGAGGCGAGTTCGTGATTGCAATGGAGGGCCAGAGGCAAGGCCACGACTATGATGCTGCCATAGAAGGCCAAAGGTGCGAGCTCAGTTGACAGGTGACTGAGAGCAAGATGAAGCGAGAAAATTGAGAGGTTCATGCATGAGGAGGACTGAGAGGCCACCTGAGGCTAGGGTTTTGTTTTAAGAGAGAGCGTGTGTGAGGAGGATTGAGCTATGACGAATGAGGAGTAGAGAGTGTTAGGGAGAGCTAATTAGGGTTTTCAAAACATAAAAATTAAAATATATATTCATATATCTATTGATCCGGTTTAGGTGTTCCGGGCAACTAGAACTGGAAATCTTACCAGTGTTCATCGGTTCCCAATTATTGAAATTGAGAATCTTCTAAACCTGGCCGGCTCGGTTCGATTTAGATAGTTTTTGATTATTTTGCACACCTCTATGTGAAACAGTAGGCATATTAGTAAATTGGGCCAATTTTTCTTGCTTGAGAGTTGGTGAGTTGCACCTTCATAAATTAGTCATGGAAGATTATGATTAGTTCGGGCACCTAATACTCCAAGCGGGACATGATGGGTACTTCAGGATAACAAATGTGTTTTGCTAGAGATGACCTCATTGGAATAATTGTCAGCGAATGTCGACCACTTTTTGTACGGATGGCCAACCTCGGCTTCGAAGCTACGACGACAGTCATTGCATCTTCGAACTCCCAACATAAACACCTTGACATCACTCTCACATATCAAATGCACCATTTCTTCTGCATTTCTCGCACTTACGCCTTGATGATATGCAAAGCTCAGTGTCACACATCGAGAAGAACTATGGTTAATGACATTCCCTCCCATCTAATTTTCATCAAACCCCTGTTGCAGGCGACTCGCCATTGCTTCACACCATCATTGCTAGACTAGCGTGAAGGGCCAAAGTTTACTTAATGGATGGAGACTAATAAGAGTGAGCATGGTCCGGATTGGACTGATATAGCATCTAACCTACGGACCAACCCGCACAGTATTGGTCCCCAATTTTTGGGAGCGAGGATCGAGTTTTTGGGCCTGGGACCGAGGATCGAACCAACCCTATGGGTCTTGTCCGGTTTCAAGGTTAACCCGGGACCAACCGATTATTTTTTTGTTTATTTTTTGTATTACTTGAAAAGATAAATATACTATTTCAAATTACATATTCATCAACAGTACGACATTGAGCAATCAAATTATGAACACCAGTACGTATCAAACAGAAATATAAGATAAGATAACTACATATATTTCACACTTATTAAAAGTAACAAACCATGAAAACGAACATGTGAAATACAATTAAACCATAAGAAGTTCAAAATACGTAATATAAACTATGAATTATAGAACTTCATATTTTGTTCATTCTTATATGATCGCTTCAACTTTCGAACACCCAAAAATAGAACAAATAACACACATAATTAATGCGTAATAAAATATGTTTATCCAGCTAAGCTACACTCAAGAGGCGAGCGAGAAGAGGCCAAAGGCGAGTAGCAAGGCAAGTGAACAAAGGCGAGTGGCAAGCTAGGCAAGGCGAGCAAGGCAAGAGATCGAGGCGAGCGAAGAGGGTTTCAATTTTTTTTTTTGGTTGAATTAGGGTCCGGTTTCTTTCTACTTTCTAATTTACATAGCAAAAACAACTACATAAAAAGAACAGAATGGAAGAGAAGGCGCTAGGATTTAGAGTAGACACATGATTGGTCCAACTCGGACCAACCCTATACTCCCAGGACCAACTAGCACAATGTAGGATTCAAGGATCCTAAAACCAAGGACCAACCTAATCCCCTAAGAACTGGACCAGGACCGGCCTAACTGGGCCGGTTTAGGATCGGTCTAGAGTTGACCTTGTATCAATGCTCACCACTAGAGACTGTCCCAGTTGAAATAAGGGTGAGTGCCACTTGGAGAAGAGCAACATGGTGGGCTCACCATGCCTTTTAGCTCGGGCATTTAGTTGCTAGAGTGTTGAAAATCGCAAAGGATTTTTCAGATCTCAAGGAGACTCTTCGTAACCCAAATTCATCTTGATACTTAGAATTTAGAGTGTTGTTACGTAGGAGGTTATGTCTTTCAAGATAGTCTTTAATGTTATGAATCTAGACATGCCTGTTCATGTGACTAGAGTAAACGTAGAGTCGTGTGTGGTGATTCTATATGTGTGTGTGTGTGTGCGCGCGCACGCGCGCGTCTTGTAATCTTTTTAGTTGTACAAGTGAATACAATAGTATTTAAAATTTCGTTTTCTAACATTTGGAAAAGTCGGAGTCCATTTCTGACTATTTCTCACGTGTATTGGCTCTTGTCAATCAAATGAAGGCCAATGGTGAGACTTTTGGTGATCAACATATCGTCGAGAAGATTCTTCGAACGCTAACATTGCAGTTCGAATATATTGTGACTTCCATTGAAGAATCCCGTGATCTCTCGGTTTTGACCGTGGATGAGTTGATTGGCTCTCTACAAATGCACGAGCAACGACTCAAGGAGAAGTCCAAGACGGTGGAGGAGGCTCTACAAAGCCAGTGGGTGTTACCCGATGAAAAGAAAAATCTTTCTACTCAA
Source organism: Syzygium aqueum (assembly GCA_031216185.1). Taxonomy (NCBI): domain Eukaryota; kingdom Viridiplantae; phylum Streptophyta; class Magnoliopsida; order Myrtales; family Myrtaceae; genus Syzygium; species Syzygium aqueum. The sequence continues at coordinate 20,216,060 of CM062238.1, forward strand.
AAGAAAGATAAAAGGCGGCAGGAGAAGCAACCTCGACAACAAACAGATAAGTCCCATATTCAGTGTTTTTATTGTAAAAAGTATGGGCATTATAAATCTGAGTGTCGAAACAAAAGGATTGGTGGTCAAAAGTTTTATGCTAAAGTAGCAAGTTCTGTCGATAGATTTGTTGAAAGCAATGATGAGCATGGTAATGCTCTTTTATTCACGTGTGATGCTTCAGTGGAGAACCAGAAGAATGTTTGGTACTTAGACACCGAATGCAGTAATCACATGTGTGGCGAGAAGGAGTTATTCTCGAATCTCGATGACACCTTTCGTTCGGCGGTGAGGTTCGGGAATAATGCAAAATTTCCTATAATGGGAAAGGGGAACATTAAAATCAAAACAAAAGATGGGTCAGTTCAAAACATTTCCGACGTTCATTATGTTCCCGGTCTTCGAGAGAATCTATTAAGCATGGGACAGTTGTCTGAGCGAGGCTATCACATGATCATCAAGGATGAGGTTTGCACGATTCATGATGGCAAAGGAGGATTAATTGCGAAGGTAAAAATGGCCAGAAATTGCCTTTTTCCTTTGTATATTAATTATGCTACGTCATGTTTTAGTGCCTCAGTGCAAAATTCTTCATGGCTTTGGCACAAGCGGTTTGGACATGTAAATTTCGACAGCTTGAAGCTCTTGTATCGAAAGAAGATGGTGCGAGGTCTGCCCGAAATTTCTTCTCCAAAGGAGATATGTGAACCATGCGTCATTGGAAAGAAGTCTAGAGAAAGCTTTCTTTTAGGAAAATCATGGAGAGTGTCGAAGCCATTGGAGTTAGTTCACTCCGATCTCTGCAGACCGCTCGGTGAATCGTCGAATCGCGGGTATAGGTATTTTGTTACCTTTATTGACGACTTTAGCAGAAAAACATGGGTTTATTTCTTGAAGCAAAAATCCAACACCATCGATACTTTCAAGGAGTTCAAAGCCTATGTCGAAAACCAAAGTGGGCACAAAATTCGGATTCTCCGAACTGATCGTGGCACAGAATATTTGGTTGGTGACGACTTCTTTAAGCAATGCAGCATTAAGCATCAATTGACAGCACAATATACTCCTCAACAGAATGGAGTAGCGGAGAGAAAAAACCGCACTATTGTCGAAATGGTACGAACTATGCTTTGTTCTAAACATTTGTCGAAGCATTTTTTGGCGGAGGCGGTTGCTTGTGTTGTTTACTTGTTGAACAGATGTCCCACTAAAGGTCTTGAGTTCAAGACACCGATAGAGGAGTGGAGTGATCAAATCCCTTCAGTTCAGCATCTTTGTGTGTTTGGGTGTATTGCTTATGCCCATGTGCCAAATGAGCTTCGTAAGAAGCTTGATGAGAAGAGCGAGAAGTGCATCTTCCTCGGTTACAACAATGAAACCAAGAGTTATCGGTTGTATAATCCGGTAACAAAAAAGGTGGTAATCAGTTGAGATGTTACCTTCAACGAGGAAGGTGAGTAGACTTGGAACACGGAAGAAAAGAAGCAGTTTCGCTTTGTCCTAGATGAGGAGGAGACGGTTCAGCCCAATTTATATAGTCAATATGAACCAGTAGCGGTTTCGGTGGAACCAGATTCGATAGTAGAGACTTTGACAACAATTACTTCATCGAATTCTGTTGAAAATCCTATCGAAAATCTTGCTGAAAGTTCTTCACGTCCACGGCGAGAACGAGTTTTACCGGCTCGTTTGAAGGATTGTGTTTTGTCCAATGATGATGATCCCTCTGATAAAGAAATTATCAATTTTGCTCTCTTTGCAAATTGTGATCCGACAAAGTTTCAGCAGGCTTCCCAAGATAATGGCTGGGTTCAGGCGATGAATGATGAGATCCACACGATTGAGAAAAATGATATGTGGGAGCTCACATTTCTCCCGAAAAGGCAAAAAGTCCATCGGTGTGAAATGGGTCTATAAGACCAAATACAAGCCTAATGGTGATGTTGATCGGTTGAAGGCTCGTCTTGTAGTTAAGGGTTACAAACAAAAACCCGGGATTGACTATTTTGAGGTATTTGCTCCGGTTGCTAGAATGGATACCATTCGTATGATCTTTGCCTTGGTTGCTTAGAAACATTGGAAAATACACGAGATGGATGTCAAGTCCGCATTTCTTAATGGCGTACTTGAGGAGGAAGTGTATGTGGATCAACCTGAAGGTTATGTCAAGAAAGGACAAGAGGGCTTTGTCTACAAATTGAAGAAAGCTCTTTACGGCCTTAAGCAAGTACCGCGAGTGTGGTATACTAGAATTGACTCTTATTTTCTGAATCGTGGTTTTACTCGATGTCCTTATGAGCATACTTTATATGTTAAGAATGGTTCGAACGGTGAAATGCTCATTACTTGCTTATATGTTGATGATCTAATATTTACTGGAGATTGTCAAGAGATGATTTGTGATTTCAGGGAGGCTATGACTCATGAATTTGAGATGGTAGACATGGGTCTGATGTATTATTTTCTCGGCCTAGAAGTTACACGATCGGAGGATGGTATTTTTATTTATCAACAAAAGTACACCAAGGATATTCTTGAGCGTTTCAAGATGGCTACTTGCAAACCAATCAGCACTCTCATGGAAGAAAGGTTGAAGTTGACAAAAGACGGAAGTGGTTCCGATTGATCCCACGTATTTCAAGAGGCTAGTTGGAAGTCTGAGATATTTGACTTCTACTCAGCCAGATCTTGTTTTTAGTGTTGGGATGGTAAGCAGATTTATGGAGCACCCTAGACAATCACACTTTCAGGCAGCAAAAAGAATTCTGCGATACATTAAAGGTACTTTGAATGATGGTATATTCTACACTGCTTTTGATAATTTTCAGCTTGTGGGATATACAGACAGTGATTGGGGAGGTGATATTGAAGAAAGAAAGAGTACTTCTGGGTATGTTTTCTCTTTAGGAAATGGAATTTTTTCTTGGGCTTCAAAGAAGCAGCAGATGGTTGCTTTGTCTAGTGCAGAAGCGGAATACACAGGAGCAGCTTATTGTACTACTCAAGCAGTTTGGCTACGTTCGATGCTTGCTGAGTTACGGCATAAGCAAGAGCATTCGACAGTGATTTATTGTGATAACAAGTCAGCAATTGCCCTTGCAAAGAATCCAGTCTTCCATGGAAGAAGCAAGCACATTGATATAAAATACCACTTCATTCGAGACCTGGTGAAGTCCGAGGAGAATGTGCTGTAGTATTGCAAGTTGGTAGACCAAGTGGCTGATATGTTTACTAAGCCATTGCAGATAGATTCCTTCCTTAAACTTAAGAGAATGATCGGCATAGTCAAGATGAACTCGGCTTAAGGGAGGCTGTTGGAAATCGCAAAGGATTTTTTAGATCTCAAGGAAACTCTTTGTAGCCCAAGTTCATCTTGATACTTGGAATCTAAAGTGTTCTTACCTAGGAGGTTATGTCTTTCAAGATAACCTTTAATGTTATGAATCTAGACATGTCTGTTCATGTGACTAGAGTAAACGTAAAGTCGTGTGGTAATCCTACATATATATATATATACACGTGCATTTTGTAATCTGTTTAGTTGTACAAGTGAATACAATAGTATTTAAAATTTCTTTTTCTAACATCGAGCAAGACATGTAGATCGCCTCAGCATTATAACCAGCTTTGCCATTTACCCTCCCCTGATCTGTCATTAGGAGAGCAGCATTAGCTGATTGTCCCACAAGGTTAATGGGCTAACGGGCGGGCTAGTTGGGCTGCCGTTCGCAAGGTTAGCTCCACGAAAATGAAAAGAGGAGGCCATGCCAATGAGATTCATTCAATTCTTCCAAAGTTCAACCCCCAAAAAAAGCAGGAAAAAAATATTATCAGCAAAAATATATATAAATGTAGAGCCAGACAGATCATCAAAAGCCGAAAAAGGAAAAGAAGAATAAGAAAAGAACAGCAAAAAAATAAAATTATCAGCAGAGCAAAGTCTGTCTCTCTCTTCCTTTACTCACTAGAAGCCTAAAGCTCCCCCCTCTAGCCTCATCTCACCACACACCTCCACTATAACACCTTCCCTCCATGGCTCCACCGCCACCCCCACCGCCGTCCTCACACCCCTCGCCGCCACTCCTCCTCGTCCTCCTCCTCGTCCTCTCCGCGGCGGCAACCGCCGCGAGGGCCGCCACGTGGTGCGTGGCCCAGAGCGACGCCAGCGAGCAGGCGCTCCAGAGAGCCCTCGACTACGCCTGCGGGTCAGGGGCGGACTGCGCTCCGATACAGGCGAGCGGCCTGTGTTACCTGCCCAACTCGTTGCAAGCCCACGCCTCCTACGCCTTCAACAGCTTCTACCAGCGCAAGGCCATGGCTCCCGGCAGCTGCGACTTCGCCGGCACCGCCACCGTCGCCGCCTCCGACCCCAGTCTGTCCTCCCTTCCTTCTCTCTCTCTCTCTCTCTCTCTCTCTCTCTCTCTCTCTTTTTCCGCCCTCAAAATAATGCTACGCATATCGAAGCGATAGCAATAAAAAAGAATTTACGTCTTCAAACTCACTTTTTCTCGATATCCGGTTAGATCATGGCTCATCATTCTTCTTAATGATTATCGCAGGTTATGGATCGTGCGTGTATCCATCGTCTCTGCGGTATGTCTCTCTCTCTCTCTCTCTCTCTCTCTCTCTCTCTCTCTCTCTCTTCTGTGAGTTCATCTCCTGCATCTCACGGTAGGAGTGGGGTACGTTGAGAGTGTGCAGTTTCTTGTTTCCCTTTTTCCTTTTACTTTCGCAATGGCACTGTTAATACTCTTCAGTAGTTTAGAAATGGACAAACAGAGCAACCTAACTCAAGTCATTGGATGCGAGCGTGCCGGATCTTTTAGTAGTTCGCAGGCGATTTATACATGTATCTACGTGCATGAATGGCCTTCTTGGCTGATGGTTCTCATGCACGATGTCATATTTACGTTTGTTTTTAGCTCAGCGTTTGGGTTCTGAGCAATACTAGGGTCTATATTACCACTTTTAATATATATAATATAAGTGCATATGTAAACTCGCATATGTGGTTAATAATAAGGTTTTACTTAATAAAGGGTGACCAATAATTTAAAGGTGGTTTAGGGTTAGATCTTGGAGGTGTGATGGGGTTTGTCAGGCCACCGTCCTGTACTGCTTTTCAGGATCCATGTTTGCGTCTTATTTCAATTTCTTTTTCTCCTTTTTGTGGGGTTTATAGAGATCTTACGATCTCTCTTTTTTTTTTCTTCAGCTTGCATCGACTTGTCCAAACTTTCAAAGTCGGTGTTCATTCGCATTCTCTACAAGACAACTCTCTGCTCTCTGTCTCTCTCTCTGATAAAAGCTAGCAGTGTTCTCCTGCCATGTCCCTAACCCCCACCTGCTAGTCTTTACTCAAATAAAAAGAAAGAGAAAATCGCTCGATAAGCCATATGAAATCAGCCTGTGTTGTGGGAATCAAGAAGGAAAATGTTAAGCAACGAGGGTTTTAGGACGTTCGACCAGCTCTGTCAATGCGTTTTCAAACCCAGAAAGGTATTTCGCGTGTGCATTTGAGGTGCAATATTGCCTTACCTCACTGATTCTCATAGTTCTTTGGACAAGACTTCATCGAAATTTTTATTGGGGGTGACTAATATTCATTGCAAGTGTCTTTGAAAAAAAGGTGGATTTGCATTTCACGAGTTATTATTTTGCGGAGAGGACAGAAGTATGAGAACATGAAATCTTTATGATCAACTAGAAAATGTGATTCAAAATAAGAAAGTGATTGTAACCAAGTTTGTTCATTAGATGGTTAGATTTTGTTTTTATCTCTTAAATTCTAAAAAAGAAGAAGAAAAAAGTAAAAAACTCTCGTGGAAATACATTTTTTTTTCAGCATGTAAGGACAGTCTTTTCTTTGAAGTTGGGACACAGCGATTAACGAGGATCTTTTGCTAAGTACTAAGGCGGCATGCGGGGTCCCTTGAGGTCAAATTCTTTGACCAGCTGACGTGGATTTCCATGTCCAATGTCCAAATTTTATTATTTTTTCTTTTGGCTTTTTCCTAAGCTGGTGTGATGTTCAAGGTCCGGCTTTGAGGTTTGTACTCCCATTTTTCAAAAAGAGCTTTTTACACCAATATGCAATTCATTTTCCTAAACAAACTTTGCGTAAAGTATGTGATTTGAGTAAAATTCGTGTATTTATTTCTAAAGTCTAGACTAAACTTATATTTAATCGGCATGCTTTTTTTTTTCGTGTATTGTCCGACTGGTTTAAAAGCATTCATCGTAGGAGATCTTATTAAGGTAATTTCGGATATTTAAAAATGTGCGTTTTTCCAAGGGATCTACACGCATCGTGTGGGCAAGCTGATTATACATATGCCTTTTATGAGTTTATGTGAAGAGTTCGATGGTTTGTGGCGATACATCCACGGAAAATTATTGCCCGATCGACTTTGAAATGAAATTAAAATTGTAATTACTAAGTATAAAAGGAAAGCTGTGAAATTGAGTCAATAAGCAATTGACAAAAAAAAAAGACTTGAGCAGTAATAAAAAGGGTATGACATTCTCTTTACAGGTGGTCCAGTCTCCACTTTGAAACCCAATTCCCCCAAAAAATAAAAATAGAATAGAAGAAATAATATCGAAAAATGTCAACTTGCAGAAGTGGAATGCCTTCACTGGGAAGCTTTGCTTTGCTTTGATTCTTCTGGCCTCAAAAGCTTTAATGTCACAACTCAAGATTCAAAAAGGAAAAGAGAGCCCAAAAAGACAAGTTGGTCAAAAATTAGGCATTGTTGACTTGAGCACACATCTTAGCCTCTGCATATCTGGCAGTGAGTGTAGTGTATGCATTTTCAAAAAAATTCTTACACATTTTTTCATTTGATTTGTGCATATATTGCAAACTTTATGTGATCCAATCCTTCAGTCTCTAAATTTTTACTTGCATATACTCAAATCCTAGCTAGAATTAGAAGCTTGGGTCCAAAGTCTAATTCCCTCCTTCGGAAAAATCTTCAGCACAGCAGGAGGGACCACAGGCACAACGCCCACCACGACTTTGCCGGCGACACCGACCACCACAGTGCCGAATGCACCGACGATCCCCATCTTGTCTCCTCCCACGAGCTACGGTGGCACTGTAGGGGGGGTGCCGTATGCGGGAGCGACTCCTTCCATCGCTGCGAAGCCATTGGGAGCTTCCCAGCGACGTTCGGTGGTCGTGGGCTCAGCGATCTTTTGTATCTGGCTAATTTTCTGAGCTTGGGTTGGCATATATATTGCTGGTAATGCTTCAGTTTTGGTAGAAAAATTTGGGACCCTCTCACTTGATATCTTGAGCACTCTACACCTTTTCTTTTAAGGGTCTGCCAAAAGAATTTTTTCTGGGGGGCATAGCTGATCGGAACTAGGGTTAGCTAAGACAATCTTCAACGTGGTCCATCTTTTGTAGGTCTATGGAAATTCCAATCTAAAGGCTAATTGACATGACATCTCCTGGATTCTTTATATTTGATTCTTTTTTAGAGTTAAATCCATTATTTTTAAGTTTTATTTATTTCGCGAAAAATAAATAATTTTAAATTTTTTTCCTAAAATAATCGATTGTATCTTTTACAATGAATAATTAGTAAAAAATATTCGACAACAATTTATATGTCAATGTCTTCCTGGAAGGAAAATATTTTTCATTAATTCATTTTGGCAAGTAATACAAACGACCACTTTAAAGAAAATATTTCTCAAATTATTCATTTTCCATGTAACAAACAAAACAATTCCAAACTTAAGTACGTTAATTGCTAGATTGACCAACAAACAATTTAAAGATATGTCGAGCCAATTTTATCAAAAAAGAAAAAATAGGTGTATTAAGAGTTTCAAAATTTGTCACAATCAAATCATTAAACTTGAAAAAAACAATCAAGTCCTATGAATTATCCAATTAGTGCAATCGAGGGCTTTCGTTAACTCCGTTCATTTTGAGCGATAGAAAATTCTAACAATTTTTTTTAAGCTATTGAATGTTTTGAAAGAGATTAATCCGATGAACGAGATTAAGCTTGGGCCTAGTACATCGTTGACCATTTACGAGCAATTGCGATCCTCGTTGAGTCTATGCAAGCAGCTGCCGACCCTCGCCAAGCCCCGGCGGTCTTGCCGGCGCCCCCTAGCGTTCTCTAATCTAGATATGGGCTTTTTTCTTTTTCTTTACTTTAATATTTTAAGCTTTCTTCTACGTGAGCGCGCCATATCATTATCATTCGAAATGTAACGTATTCTATCAATCAGATTGAGTGAATTGCACCAATTGAATATATATTAAAACCTGATTGCAGTTTTTACAAGGTTTAACAACTCTCTGATATTTTTATCCCTAAAAAGAAATAATATGGACTTGCTAGAAAAATTACTTCCGACTTCTTGTCCCAAGGCGTCCCTATCGTGTTGGATTAAAGCCCAAGCAAACAGACCAACAGAAATTTATCAAAGTATATGATTAGTCATTTCGTTAAAGAATGCGTCGTGACGTTTCTTAAGCAATCAATTAAGGAAATTTTACAATTTTCAATGCGCTGTATGCCATCAAAATGGCTTTAGAACTGAATTTTTCCACATTAAATACATTAGTCTCTCTTTTTGGTTTATCAATGACAGAACTGAATAGAACTGTCAAAACAGCTAGACATAATTGCACCATTGAACAGGGATCAGAATGTTCTCGATTAGCTGGACATAGTTACAGAGTGGTGTAATCTTTCACTAAAAAGCATAGGAAGATCCAGATAGTGCAGCAACGCAACACAAAAGATTAGCCAGAATCATTCTAACATGCAGATCAGAAAGTCATTTGCAGCGCATGAACATCTACCGAGTTTCGGGGTATATACCTTGCAGAGAGAAGTCTTTCAGCACGAAGTGCAGCGACCGTGCTGCTGTCTTCCACCTCCAGACTGGTGGACAAAGGCGCAGATTTCAGCACCGTCCTCCAATCCCAGCTGCAGGTTGCGACGAAAATCATGAATCCCAAGTGCAACTACTAAGTTATGTCACCGAGAAAACCGTTACCGATCAAATAGGGATGACTTCCTAGGTGCTATTCCGTTCTGTAGAAGATGATCCAAGGATAGTCGATACTTACTCCATGAGGGGTTTGGTTGCCTGTAATACGATTGCCTTCGTAGAGGAACTGCACGGTCTGCACTTCCAGTTGCCGCCTTTCGCAGTAGATTGCGAACATCTTTGATAGTCTCACTGTCCCGTTGATTTTGAAGAAAAGGATGCGATCGTCCTGCGAGTCGAATAAGATGTCTTGAGCGCAGAAACAGAACATGCATCAAAGTGAATTACTAAGCACGCGGCTCATGTGAAGAATGGATGTAATCTTCCCATTTGAAATCGCTCTAATCGCTACATCTTCATTACCGCCGTTCTTAATTTCCCTCTGTTGATTCTACTTTGAGGAACTTGACACAGTTTTCTCCTTCCTGCATCTGTCACTTTGATACTAGAGACTAGATCGAGAAATTAAGTGCACGAATAACTAAAACTCCTATATTTATGACATTGACCTGTGCGAGCTAAAGGAAGGAACAAAGAGGAACCCGCGGTCAGCATCATACATCGAATTCGCAATGCACGAGCTGATCAGCATCAAGCAGGACAAATGGCCGATATGGTGTCTCATCAAATGTTTTAAAACACAAAAGTCTCCACTTTGAACTCTTTCTTTTCCACTTTAGGGCATTCCGAGTTCTTGCTATAGGATGCCACATTGATGGAAACCCTGCGAACTCTATGCCCTCATCCCGTATTTCTCCTAAATTTTGTGTTTAAACAACTGTAGCCGCACAAGAAAATCGCATGATCTGCTCATGTGTCCTGGCTTGTCGGAGCAAGAACTGAAACCTCGACTATTACTTGCAATAAAAATGGGATCTTTAGCTGAGCTAACCTGAAGAAGCAGAATGACGAACAGACCCAGACACAAACAGGCAAACAAGTACCCAGAAAGTGAGTCTTGATGAATCGAACTAAACAGGGACAAGAAATAAAGATAAAGCATTAAAAGGCGATACCCACTGAAGAAATTTAAGCAAGATCATGACACCATCACAGCCCTGTGCATACATTAAAGATACACAAACCCAGAAAGAAAAAAGACATTAGAAAAGAAGAGAGTAAAGAAAAAGAAGTCTTACCTGGCCCCGAATGCCGACGTTTACTTTTTCCGCTTCGTTGTTGTTACTAGAAGCTGGCATCTTCATGCAGGCGAGAGAGCGAGAGACAGACAGAGAGATTTGAACAAGAGAAGAAGAGGAGGAGGAAATTGGGTTGTAATTTTCAACTTCTTTCCTTGTTTTTACTTGAAAATGTAGGGGAAGAAGAGGAAGTGGGAGGGGTAGTTTCAGCTCTCTTTTTGTACGGTTTGACAGAGAGACTTTGAACGAGGAGATCAATAATGGGTAAGCGGGGCTAGCAGCTTACATGGGGCCTTAATGCCGGATTTTTACGGAAGAGTTGCGACCCAAGATGAAAATTGGGTTGATGAGTATAGATATGCGCCACAATACTAATCATCAAGAAATGCTAATGACGGTTCAAATGAGAGGGATGTTGACAGAGGGTAGCTGAAAAAGCACTGAGGGAGTTGGCCGGGATGTGATAGCTGGACTTGACCAGGACTCAGAACTTTTCGCATGGGGGCACGGCTATTCTCGCTTTTATATGGACAAGGACTCGTCTGCACATGAACTTTTGTAACGACGTTTCTTGTCCCCAGCGAAATGTTCATTATAGCTGTCCATGTACTCGTCCCGTTCTTAATGAATGTGATCTGCATATGCTGTCCGATCGGTACTAAGTTGAGTGATTTGTAGAAGGGACCGTGAACAGACTAATGTGGAGGTGATATTTCGTGTTAGAACAAGTCGTTTGGACTTGAATCAGGATTACTTCTCGGACTCCACAAGCGACGCACGCTAGTTCTGTTGCTTTTTCCAAAACATTTCACAGGTTGCTCTGGTGCTAGAATTGAAGTTGATGGGTGCTGCTCTTTTCGTTTGAACAGGAAGACAGGCTCATACGTGCTAATTGGCACCTTCTATAAAACTAACTGCCGAATATGATATTGCAGATAAGTGGGTCTCCTGGAGACATTCCCAATGTACTTTAATCAAGCTCCTGTGGATGGCCATGTAAAAAGGTTCAACGATTTGGCCAAGAGTGAAAGTGAAGCCATCACTAAAAGTGATAAATATTAGAGGATCATATTTTCTTCTAATTTTGGCGGGGGATACCTTCATTCAACCAGCTTCCAAATCAATGAATTACAAATATATACGCTTTTCGTTTAATATTTATTAATTTACCATGTGGGTGAACTTTCATATTTATGACCGATCGAAGCCCATTTTGCAACTTGGGCAATGGTGCAAATTAGCACGAAAATGAGACATTTTGATCATGTTTTCACCCATCCGCATTCATCTTTCCAGCCCAAGGAACAGTCATAACTTGCCAGTCATTTAGTAAACAATGGGATGCTACAAGGAAAGTAAGATGATAAACCGTTACCAAGACAAAACTCCATGGGCTCATATACCTGAAAGATAACAAACCAAAACGATTGCACCGGGCAAGCTTGTGTATGGTTACGACCGATTGGCGGGAAAATATGGGGACAGGGGTTTGGAATTCAAACCCTCGACCATGACCTCAAACAGCATCCAGAAGAAGGAACAATCCCCCACCCGTAAACATCCAAGCCACGTTTGGCCATATTTCTTCTGCTTTATAACTGATCTCATTCTCCATTTTGAGAGAATCTCCTCGAACCCGGTAAGAGCTAGGATGATTCAAAACAGTCTGTCATGCTCACAAGAGACATTTGATATACCAACCTCAAAACTCAAATGCCTGCTTTATTAGCTAATGAAATTCAAATAACTACACATTAACAACCACACAGTTCCAGGAGAAAAGCCAATATCAATTAACAATCTGTATTTGTCGTAGTCAACTTAGACTGATTATAGGATCGACTATAGCATCTGAAAACTGTTAATAACATTGTACAGTTTAAGGAAAAAAAGAAGTACAGAATGAGATCTCTTGCACTGCACTTTCCAAATTGTAAAAGTATATCACATATGCTATGTACCAAAAGAGGAGTCAGAGAACCAAAAGAAAACAAGATTGCAACTACTGAAGCGGAAATAGCAGCATCAGCAATTGCAAATTGATCTAAAATCATGTAGGTGCTACTGCTTACCACATTGTCAAAATGACTGACTTCAAACCATAAATAATTCATCCTAGAACCGGACAAAAAATCTAGCTCACAAATCAAATTAATAAATATCCCAAACTATTGCATGACTATCCAATTGCCCTCTACATAAGACTGGAAGGGGGGAAAAGAAAGGTGATTTTTGTTGTCATAATTGCCAAACCATACACTACCTGGCTACCTCCGCTTTTGAGACCGTAACTGAATTATCTTTCACTGCGTCTTTGGCTTTTGAATCTTTACATACGGGAGAACTCCCAAAAAGCAAACAACTTTTGGATTCCATCCCAGTTGCTTGGCCCGACAGAACATCAGGAAAGTGTTTGCGAAATAGGAATTGAACCCCAATAACACGTGCCACAAAGCATGACCCTGGGGATTAATATACCATTGAGTGATATTCTTGCATAACAAACAATCAAAAAGCCAACATAGACTGCCGAGAGATATGGTTGCAACATATAACTTTGCAAGACGCTTTGCGGTGACATCTTCTGTGTGGATGTAGTACTTGTACATCCTAGGGATACAGAGGAGGCAGAGTATTGCATAATGTATTTTAAAGCCAATTCCAAAGCGTACTAGTGAATGGAGGACGGCAAATGCAGCACCATAAAGAAACAAAAAGGTTGGCATTGTACTTTGGTAGTGCCAATCTGGTGAATGCAAAATATAGATGTATAGAAGCATCTCCCATACCCTGGGCGTTTCATCTCCTTGATGTGTACTGCATAAAACAAAATTACTTTCCAGTTAGATAACCATAGCAATCAAATGGAATATTTGAAGAATCGAAAATACAAATTAAAGTTTGGTTAAGGAAATAAAAATGTCTCTCAAGTAAGATTGGTGAAATTACAGGAAGAAAATAATTCATCAATCTAACCTATTTTGATGAAAATTAACTCAGGCACATAACTCCAAATCACGATAAGCTTAAATTCAGTCAAAGATCCCCTGGTCCATGGAATCACACTGCATCCTGTTTTACTTCATAGATACAAGCTAGCACCACCTCAATATGATCATCCAGCAAAGGATTCATATTTTGCACAAATATAAGTTTTTCTGTATTTGTCTTCTTCAATTTGTGATGTGCATAGTGTCATGTGGGTAGATAGGTGCATAATGTGAGTCAGGTCTTCAACGTTCTATAACCAATGAATACTGAAGTTGCCTTTTACGCAGTGGTAACAAAAAATTCGACCCCGTATGAAAGGAAAAACAAGGGCATTCCAGAAAATGAAGATCATCATATGGACCTTTAACGGCTATATTTTAAAAAAATATTCAAATACAACCAGCCTAATTATTGTGGACAGTGATCTTTCTGATTATAGTAGAGATGGCTTGTGCAATAGCCCACTACAAGAATACATTATTCCCATAATCTCTAATCGCCAACTCCATTGTCTCCTTTCAATGGGTAATAACACTGCAGCATTCGAATCCAACTGCAACTTCCTTCTTAAATGATATTTCAAGGATAATCCTGCTAAACCTAAGAACAGATGCACATATTTGAAGAAACAATGATTCACAAGTGAGAAGTCATCACAGACAGAAATTTGCCTGGTTGGTACAATTCCAACATACCTTTTTGCTGGTTTTTCACTATTAGGGCGTGGGAGTTACATCACAAACAAATTGCAAAGTTTCTGTATTTATTCTGGGCTGATGTTTCCTCGCTCGGCGAACAACAAAGAAAGAACTCGTATATGTTTGTTTTCTGATCCGACCAAAGTTCTCATTTTTTCCAAGAAAGAAGGAGAGTTGAAAGTTCCATAAACAACAGACCGTACGAATATATATGGTCTCATCGAGGCCCTCCATGCGGTTTAACGCAGCGACGAGGACCATGGCAAGGCGAGATCGCTTCTCTCTCTCGTGTCTATTGTATGTCGTGACCCTCCATGAGGTTCAATGAGCAGGCTGCAGTTCACCGCACTAGTGAGGGAGGTAATCGAAAAATTGATGAGGTCTGCTGCAACGAGGTCAAGTTCTGGAAGACAAGGAGTAAGAGCTGAGGCGGGTGGAGAGAGAGGGGCCCAATGAGACTCTCGTGAGAGAGGATTGGGTGGGAGAGAAGGAGGTAGAACATCAGCTGCTAATCGGAGCCGGTCGACATTACCTGTTAGAAGGATTGTGAGCTATGGAAGGCTTTTGCTTGATCACTTCCATCAGCTTGTATGCAGCCACTTTGTGACAGTGAGTGTTGGTGAACAAACTAGAGGGCGCGTGGACATTAAATATATCCATACATTTGGCATGATTTCAACAACTAATTAAAGAGGAACTTAGCAAGAGACAGCACTTTCAGGATATATCGAGAGAAATACTTACACATGTTGTAGTGTAGCATGATAAAGCATGCTACCGATGGCAAGTATCATATTGGATATGTGCAGGACACTGAATCTCTTCTCAAAACGTTGCCTCAAGGCATTTACCAGGCCAATAAGCGCCAAAAGTATGCCAGGTATGTTTGATACCGTGTTGAAAAATTCCGCTATATATGAAGAGTGGACATAATTTTTCTCACACCAATCAATGGATGTAACAGGACCCCAGAAACTTGATATTCCATCTTCCATCCTTCAACAAGCCTTTGTTAATGCTATTAAGTTCTTGAAGCCTGCATCCATTGCCTAAAAGAGGTAAGATGAAAAACTCAACAGCCAAACATGAAACTGAACAATAGAATCTGTTCAACTGAAAGCAGAATCATGCCCAAAGACATAAGTTGAAGGTCAACTCAACAAAGAAGTAAACTCTTGCTATGGGGACAATTCCTGACACACCTGCAAATCGGAGAATGCAAAGAAATTGAGGCCTCTCGTCCACTATCTTTGCCGCTAGTCTAGATCCTACTTAGGTTGCTTCCTCCTCTTTGTATATTTCATTTTGGTGGCTGGTTGTATAGTTCCTGCTAAGGCCTTTGACCCCATGGTGACAAGTTGTCCTAGTTGGGTCGTTGTGTGCCTTTAGCCTTAGGATGTAATAGGTCTTTTGGAAAGTTATAAAATTTTACCTTACCAAAAAAAAACAAAGAAGTAAACTCAACAAATGGACAGAGTGACCAAAGGAAAAGAAATCAACAAAGGGAGCTGGCCTAGAGCCTTAAGTGTAGTCTCCTAATTAAATGTGAACCGTGAATTGAATCCTAAAATTACGAGTCCTAAATCCTGGACCAAATAGTAGAATTCCACGAAGTAAATAAAAAGATGTTGAGCGACAAACACGTCGAATAAAATACAAAATAAGATGTCTCGAGCAATATCAGGTGGTTTCACCACTAATGGTATACTTAGTCCATGATGATGCAGGGACACTTTGTCAAGTAAATGATCGCCGGTGGTAAATCAAACATCGAAACCATTAATTTACCTAAAGTTCACCCTAAAGTGACACATGAACGATATATCGAAAATATATAAATGCATTTTACTAATCAATAAGTCGGCCTAGATTTCCCATCATTTTCCAAATAGTAAAGCTGAACCCACCACATAGTCATAATTGTATTTAGATAAGTTCACTTGATTTGAAGCTACCAGATGCCTGCTAAATTTACACAAATTACATGAAACAGTCCAGTTTTCATCAGTAAGGTTTTGGACTTCAATCTATGAAACTGAGTTCGTCCATAGCACATGCAATACTGCTTGTTACTCGCGAATGATGATTGAAATAGAAGATCTCTAATCCAAGTACCCTCCAATTTTTATTTTCCTTGTTCTTCAACAGGGTGGTCGTTCACATATAACACCATCACGCGACCATTGCTTATTGAGACATTGTGATCCCACCCGTAATCGAACTAGAAGTTTACCGTCCATCAACGAAAGCCAAGTTCATGGACCCATAAGTAGCACCCACGTTAAACAGGCTACCATCAATGGGATTCGACTGACTTTTATTAAAAACAAAAAAAAACAGAACTTGAATACGCCACAGAAAGCATGCACCAATTAGTACATTAGCAGCAGCCAGGTCCTGGTTCCGACGACAGATTCCAACCAATGCGCACCATTAAACGCGAACCCAACATGAGAACCCGAAGATGTTCAAAACCCAATGAAGCCAGCCTGAATCACACCACCCATGCTTCGCGGATCTAGCCCAGTAGCATCCCCCCCACCCCCAACAGAAGTGGCCAGAACATCAAGAAAACGGAAACCACAACAACCCCACCTCCCCATTGGGGATAGACTGCAACCCACCAACGGTTTCGCGAGAAAAGAGTCAGCGGGCGACACGCATTACCTGAAATCTCCAAATTTGTCCACGGTGCACACGAACTACGCCGGCTTCCGGCAGCTCCACACGAACCCAATATCAACCTCTCTCTCTCTCTCTCTCTCTCTCTCTCTCTCTCTCTCTCTCTCTCTCTCTCTCTCTCTGTTATGGATGCCGGCGAGCTGCGGAGAGAGACATGGATCCCTCTCTCTCTCTCTCTCTCTCTCTCTCTCCGTGTCTCTCTCTCTCTCTCTCTCTGGGTTGAGGTCGTACAGTGTGACGGAAATCGCTGGGGAGCTCTCTTTTACGTGGAGGAGATTCGAGGGAACAGTGCCGAAGAAAGAACGGAGGGAGGGTGTTTTCATTCTCTCTTTAATTAATACCATGTTTGAAAAATTAAAAGAAACAATTATCAAAAATCTCAAATTATACCATCCATCGACCTATAACTTTTCTTTTTCTAATCATACCAAAACCAAACTTATAATGTATGACACATTTGCTCTCCATCATAATTTCTTTAAAGATCTACGTTAAAAATCATACGACGCGATTGATGTGGTATTGTTAATGTTTTTTTTCAGAATGAATGATGCTGCCACATCAGAAGTAGATAAAAAAAAACCTAAAAAGATTGAAAAAAAACAAGAAAGTTCGAAGCTAGAGGAGAGCGAGATTGCATATGGTCGAGGGCGCGTAAGGGCCATTCGTCGAGGTCGGCGAAGTCAGAACGGGAAATAGCCCTTAAGATACCCCCCGACCACCTGCAATCTCACTTTCCTCTGGTCCTGCACTTTCTTCTTTTTTTTTGGGATATGTGCACTATAAATCTTAAAACTTGTCATAAAAGTGTAATTGAGTTCTAAAACTTTTAAAAAGTACAAACAAGTCCTAAAACTTGTCATGAAAGTACACTTAAGTCCTAAAACTTGTCACAAAAGTCCTAACAAGTCCTAAAACTTAGCACAAAAGTGCAAACAACTTATAAAACTTTCAAAAAATACAATGGAAGGACTTGATTGAATCAATTTGACAAGTTTTAGGACTTGTTTGCACTTTTTTAAAGTTTTAGGATTCAATTGCACTTTCGTGACAAGTTTTAGGATTTTAAATGCACTTATCCCTCTTTTTTTTGTTTTTTTTTTCGATTTTTCCTTTTTAATAATCTTTATTATGATGGGGCACCAATTATTCTCGAAAAAACATTTGCTAATGCCATGTCGGCCACCATCTAGGATTTCTAGAAGCAGTGTTTGACGGAACTACAACGGAAGGTAAATGTGTCACCCGAATACAACTTTGAAGTTTTGGATGTCACAAAAAAAAAGTTTGGGAGTAAATGTATCACAGATGACACAGTTTGGAATTTTTTATGGTTTTTACCCTAAAACTTTATTTTGTCTATTGACTTACGATAAGTATTTGATTAATTATAGACGAATACAAGACGATTTCCTACAAATTGACTGCACAAACTAATCTTCCCTGTAGAGATACACTACAAAAAAAGTTGGTTTTAGCCACGAATTTTGCCACGAAAAATTTGGCAAAATTCGTCGCTAAACGAATTTGCCACGAAATTAGCGACGGAAAAAAATTCGTGGCTAATAGGTCGTCGCAAAAATTTGCGACGGAAAATTTCAATTTTCGTGGCTAATTTGCGACGAAAAAAAATTCGTCGCAAAATCTGTCGCTAATTATTCGTCGCAAAATTCGTGGCTAATTTACCACGAAAAATATTCGTGGCAAAATCCGTCGCTAATTTGCCACGAATAAGTTCGTGGCAAAATCCGTCGCTAAATATTCGTGGCAAAATCCGTCGCTAATTTGCCACGAATAAGTTCGTGGCAAAATCCGTCGCTAAATATTCGTGGCAAAATCCATTGCTAAATTGCCACGAACTTATTCGTGGCTAATCATTCGTGGGGAAAAATCGTGGCTAATTTGCCACGAACAAAATTCGTCGCAAAATTCGTGGCTAATTTTGCGACGAACTTATTCGTGGGAAAACTCGTGGCTAATTTTCACTATAAATTCTGCGACGAATTTTGCCACGAAAAATTTGGCAAAATTCGTCGCTAAATGAAATTCGTTGCTAATTTGCCACGAAATATATTCATGATAAAATTCGTCGCTAATTTGCCACGAACTTTATTCGTGGCAAAATTCGTCGCTATTTTTTTCAAAATTTTTTTTGTTGGTCATGAAATTGCAACGAAATATTTTCGTGGCAAAAATTATTGCTAATTATTCATGGCAAAATTTATCACTAATTTGCAACGAACACATTTCGTAGCAAAATTCGTGGCTAATTTGCCACCAAATTTTTTTTTTGTCAATTTTTTGCAACAAACTTATTCGTGGGTAATTTAAATTACCCACCAAAATGAATGTATTTCATTTTCTTATTCGATTTTAAATGTAATTTAAAGCAAAATTAATTTCTTGAATTTGTATTTAACATTAATTAAGCACTTAATAACATCAAAATATTATAATAAAATGAAAATGAAATACATTCATTTACATTTTCCATGTAGTTGAACATATAGCTCAATGTGATCAAACTATTATAATAATATGAAAATGAAATACATTCATTTACATTTTCCATGTACTTGAACATATAGCTCAATGTACTTGAACATAATCCTCTCAAGGGTATTTTTCCATGCTCGGGATCTCTTTGAGGTAATAAGATCGTGAAGTTTTTGCGGAGCATCTTGCTTCTTCTAGGATAATATCTGGTAATAAAAATCAAGCTCCCCTTCCATGTCGACGGAAAATCTTCAGTTAAAATTAGAAATTGGATTTCTAAGACTCGAGGCATGTGATCCCAAGCCCATCTTCCCACTAGCTGTTTCCTTGTAGTGGTAGGAAGCAAGTGCTCGAAGAGCTCTCAGACACATGTTAACCACTTCTGAATCCTAAATCATGTGGAGAAAGTAACATTTTCACATTACAGAAAGATATAAAGCCACAAACCAAAGTAAACGCATATCAACTAAGCACCATGGAGAAGAATGCCAATTTTGATGGTGCCATATACTGGAGCCATGAGCAATAAAGAAACATATATGAGAAATAATTTTTCTCCGATTGACCCGTCAACTTATAGCCACTAAAGGACTGAATATCCTTTCACAAAGAAAAGCTGAAAGCATTACCTGATGATGCAGACCAAATTCAAGAGTCTCAAGCATATGACTAAAGGCTTCATTGTTTAGTTGTCCCACCATTTCAGTCTATACTTCCAACATATGTGACAGCAAGGAGAAGTACTGCAGTTATAAAAAGAAATGAGGGGGAGTAAACATCAAGCAGAACTCAAAGAAAAAAAGTCCCAAGTCCATTTCTTATATGATGTGAATGACTCAACTCACATCACGACAGAGCTTGGGGTACTTCAGCAGCTCCAAAGATATCAGAGTGACTATGTGAAGACCATAGAAGACAACTTGCAAAGTCGATAATTAGACACCATTCAACACAACTCTTGGTGCTTTGCATCATAAGATTCACCTGAGATATGCTTGTTCCATGGGCTTCCAAAGAATCCGATGAAAAATCAACCTACACTTGATCAAGTATGGAAGAGTAAATGATTTGCCATAGCAAAATACAGATAACATTAGGAAAGGCAAAACTTGAAATAATGAATGAACAGAAATGTCAGTACCAGATCTTTTGAACAAAGGCTAGAAAGGAGTTGAAGCAGAGCACGCAGACCTTTGTATTTCTCTGTTTTTGCATCACTGAGTAAGCTGCTTGACAGACTTAAAGAAATCTGGGAACAAGGGACAAAAACAAAATAATCACAATAATATGATGCTAAACCCTTAAGATAGTAACAGAAGAAGCATGAACACTGCAACTCGAACATAAATAAAATCTGTCACAAGAACAGCATGATTTTCAGAAAAGAATCCGAGTTTGGACATGATATGGGGGTACAGTGAGTCATTACAAGGTCCTCTTGTTAATTAAGGAAACTCCAAAAGTGAAATGAGAGATGGAAAAGGTAAGAGGTCCTGGAATGACCATTTAGTCAAAGGCTTCAATGAAGACTTCTTCACAATCTTACAGAGAAATTCAGCCAGCCAACAAGAAGAGTCTACCTACAGATAGTTTTCTTACCTTGCCAATATTGTGAGATGAGTAAAGTTGAAGTAAGCGCATGCAGTAATCAATAACAACTGTGGTCTCTTGTGCTTCAAGGTAGGTAATTTGTCCCTCCACCCATTCAACAACAAACTTGAGCAGCAAATAAATAACTGCAGACTATACAATAAAAAGGGGTTAGTCTCAAATAAACCTTAGGCATCCAATACAATACTTCAGTCAAGCGTGTATCTACTGCAGCTCAAAAGTGGAATAAAAGAATACATTGACATCACAATCTAAGGAAATATCCCATTACAGAACATAAGATTGTGAGTACAATAGTAGGCAGTCTCTTAATAATGACAATGGAAATCCTTTTCATCATTCTCTAAGTCAAGAAATTTTTCTATGAATTTGAGTATGCCATAACTTGATTTTTAATCTTAAAGACAGGATTTGCTATTTCAGCTTCGGTTGTTGAGGAAAACTGCAAAGGGATTCACAGAGCTGCATAAACTAGAAACTAAGAGCCACTTGTGCTACCAGAAGTTAACACCATAAAAGAAAATTATATTTTCTTATTTTAATGAGAAAACAACTATGAATTTCTAACTACATAAACATAAATCAGTAATCTACTGGACCTAAATTCTTTGCTATGATGCGGATTTCATCTTACTTGAACAACGACTTAACATGGGGAGGTTTTGCTAAGTTTATACATGAATACCTCATGCTTATAAACTTCAAGAAGAATAAAATGAAAAACCCCATCTCATAAATGGACTTCTGCATTTGAGGTTCCGATGCACTGCCAGCTTCACGAAGCCGTTCCAACAGGCAAGTAACCTGCATGAGGCCACTTCAATGAAAAATTAGGAAGAAAATGGTGACCGACAGGTATGCAAACAATTGGAGCTTGTTGCTGCACGTTGGTGTAAAAAGAATACATCCCTTATCGACAGGATAATATCTGGCTGTTCAGCAACTCTTTTCAAGTCATTCTTGGAGGATATCTCTACTAGGTGTGTTGTCATATGCCCCATAAGATTTCTCACATACCTGAGAACAAACTTTGGCATTAGTCCTGAGGGCACACAATCAACACTTTAAATCATTCCTGAACAAAGAGGAGAACTGCACTCACTGATTTGCTGACTCGGAATCTCTAAAGCCAGTTGCAGAAAGAACAAGTGTTTGAGCCAAGGATTTCTAACAAAGAGAGAGAAGACGTTCAGGAAAATGAGAAAGTACTATAACCCATTCGAAAAAACCTACAATTCCTACCTGGTGAGATCCATTCAACATAAACAGCATTTTCTCATTAGCAAAAGCAATAGCCAGCTTGCTCCAGGATTCCTGTGAAATAAATTAAGACAGACTGACATTTATGTCAAAATAACAAAAATTTTATGTTTCTCGAAGTATCTACTTACCAGATATTCACAGTGATAAGAATGCTGGATTGGCAACTTAATATCACTTCATACATTTCATTACATTGGTTCAGGGCACCAAAGGAGACATGATATCATCCCTTATCTACAATTTTCAGTAGAGGATGGTCCATTACCAGTTTTTATAGGTTCACTGATAGCAAAACATACAATAAGGTCAACAGTGTAAAGATCACTCGCCTATTAAGGAATGCAATCTGAAGATATTTTTAACCCACCTTTGCAAACGCAGGGTGTAGTCCACTGTGAATAAGTCTAATGCATTAGCCATTTAATGGGGAAAAGAGCCACATCATGAGCGATCACTATGTAACGAACTTCTCATCTAATCTCCCAGATGTCTCAACCCCAGCAGCGTCTCAACAGGCACTCATCGCCCTCATGCGTAGCAAGCAACAAATCACGACACTGTCCAAGAAAAATCAAAAGCTCTTACCTATCGCTCCACTCTTCTCCTCCTTCTCTTCCTTCGCATCCTTCATCTCCACCTCCTGCACCTTCTTCTCTTCCTCCACCTTCTTAGCCGCCGCCGCCACCGCCTTCGCCTTCTTAGCCCTCTCCCGCTCCTTCTCGACCGGCCTCAGCTTCTACTTCTGCTTCTCCCTCACTGCCCTCAACACCGCCGCGATGTCCCTCTCCGCCGCCTCATGCGCGAGGAAATCGCTCCGCTCGGCCACGAACTCGAAGGCCTCCTCGATGAACCCTAGCAGGCTGGACGGATCGAACCTCGCGATGAACTCCGCCGCGGCAGAGGAGGAGGCCGAGGACGAGGACGAGGACGAGGCCGAGGGCTTGGCCTCAGGTTGCTTCTCCTCTTCCTCCTCGAAGTCGGAGATGATCGCCATGGACGGTGAGCTCCGGGAGGGATCGAATCGGAAATTGCTCTTCTTTGGCTCAATTTCCTCTAGGGCTCCGGAGGCCACGGGTGAGGAGGAGTCGCGGGAGGAAGTGCGGGGGAGAAGGGGGTAACTAAAACCCTAGCGAGCGCAAGAGGTCTGGGAGTGGGGGGGGTGTGGGGGAGAGGGAAGAAGGAGAAGGAGAAGGAGAATGAGAAGTGGAAACAGATCTGATTTGATAGAGTCAAACGAAAGAGAGAGAGAGAGGGAGAGAGAGAACGGGAGGAGAGGGCAGGCAAATTGGGACTAAGGGCGGGGAACTCAAAATTTGCCACGGATTATTTAAAATTCGTGGCAAAATTCGTGATAAATTTACCGTGGATTTTATCACAAAATTCATAAAAAATGAATTGAGGGCATTTTTTATGAAATTTGTGGCAAAATCCGTAGCAAATTTGCAACGAATTTTAGCCATGAATTTCATAAAATGCCAAAAATTCATTTTTATAAAATTTGTGACAAAAATCCGTGGCAAATTTGTCACGGATTTTTGCCACGAATTTCATAAAAAATGAACGTACGCATTTGTGTGGGCATTTTTTAAAATTCGTGGCTAAAATCCGTGGCAAATTTGCCACGGATTTTTGCCACGAATTTCATAAAAAAATGAACGTACGCATGTGTGTGGGCATTTTTTAAAATTCGTGGCTAAAATCCGTGGCAAATTTGTCACGGATTTTTGCCACGAATTTCATAAAATGCCAAAAATTCATTTTTTTATGAAATTCGTGGCAAAAATCCGTGGCAATGCCACGAATTTCATAAAAAAATGAACGTACGCATGTGTGTGGGCATTTTTTAAAATTCGTGGCTAAAATCCGTGGCAAATTTGCCACGGATTTTAGCCACGAATTTCATAAAAAATAAATGTAAGCATGCGTATGGACATTTTTTTATGAAATTTTGCCACGAATTTCATAAAAAATGAACGTACGCATGTGTGTGGGCATTCTTTAAAATTCGTGGCTAAAATCCGTGGCAAATTTGCCACGGATTTTAGCCACGAATTTCATAAAAAATAAACGTAAGCATGTGTATGGACATTTTTTTATAATTCGTGGCTAAAATCCGTGGCAAATTTGCCACGGATTTTTTCCACGAATTTCATAAA
Source organism: Syzygium aqueum (assembly GCA_031216185.1). NCBI lineage: Eukaryota > Viridiplantae > Streptophyta > Magnoliopsida > Myrtales > Myrtaceae > Syzygium > Syzygium aqueum. The sequence continues at coordinate 20,240,159 of CM062238.1, forward strand.
ATGCCAAAAATTCATTTTTTTATGAAATTCGTGGTAAAAATCCGTGGCAAATTTGCAACAAATACTTTTTCGTTGCAAATTCCGTTGCAAATTAGTGACGGATTTTTTTCGTGGCAAATTTCGTCGCAAATTAGCAACGGAAAAATAATTCGTCGCAATTTCTGTCGCAAATTTGCCACGAAATTTTTTTCGTGGCAAATTCCATCGCAAATTAGCCACAAATTTTTTTTCGTGGCAAATTCCGTGGCAAATTAGCCACGACAATTTTTTTCGTCGCAAATTAGCAACAGAAAAAAAATTCGTCGCTAATTTCGTCGCAAATTAGCCACAAAATTTTTTTCGTGGCAAATTCCGTTGCAAATTTGCCATGGATTTTTTTTCGTGGCTAATTTCCGTGGCTAAATCCTTGTTTTTTTGTAGTGATAGATCCCAGTTAGGATGAGAATTCAGGGATGATCATTATCTAATAAAGGATCTTGGAGTCCGTCAGTTGTTCTATTCCTACAAGCTTTCCTCAGTCCCTATCTTTGTTAATGAGGAACTATCTCTCAACTGTACTCGGTTCCTCCTATCCTATCTTCATTAGAAGTCACCCTTCCTCAGGAACGTTGCACAGGACCGAGTCCTTGTGGGATTAGGAATGGTTTGCCCACGTTGAAGAAACATCTCCACACCAACGCCTATATATATACAGTCTTGACCCTCCATCGACCTCAAATCTACGTTTTGTGTCTTCTGTAGTTTGTTCGAGATGGCTGGTGGTTTCGGCATCCAAAGCGGCGGCGGCGTTCCCAAGCATTATCCTGGGAAAGTCACGGCTTACGTCCTCATCACATGCATCGCCGCTGCCATGGGCGGGTTGATATTTGGATACGACATCGGTATTTCAGGTAATGCTTTATATCAGCCTTTTCTCTCTTCTGTCGTTCATGTTGAAACTTCAGATTTTATTGTGACTAAGATTTTTTCTTGTAAATCATTCGCGTAGGCGGCGTGACGTCCATGCCTCCGTTCCTGAAGAGGTTCTTCCCTGCCGTGTACCAGAAGGAGGCGCTGGACAAGTCGACCAATCAATACTGCAAATTCGACAGCTTCACCCTGACGATGTTCACGTCGTCGCTCTACTTGGCGGCGCTGGTGGCTTCGTTGGGTGCATCCAAGGTGACGAGGAGCTTGGGTCGGAGGTGGTCCATGTTGCTGGGCGGCACTATCTTCCTCTGCGGCGCACTCGTAAATGCCGCCGCCCGGAACATCGCCATGCTGATCATTGGCCGGATTCTGCTCGGCGTCGGAATCGGCTTCACCATTCAGGTAAAACTCCTTGATGACTGGGCTATTTTTGTAACAAGTTTTCTTTATTCATCGTATCATAAGTTACATGTATATATATACGCTTGAAGAGATTTGATGATGTGATGATACCTATAGACTTTAATCAACCGTAATTGCATAATTGCAATTATGAGTTATGCCTGACATTGCAAGGAAATCGACCTAGCCTAACATGACTCTGTAATTGAACTTCACAGTCCGTGCCGCTCTACGTATCAGAGATGGCGCCATACAAGCACCGCGGCACGCTCAACGTGCTCTTCCAGCTGTCCATCGCGGTGGGCAACCTGTGCGCGAACGTGATCAACTACTTCACCCAGAAGATGGCCAACGGCGAAGGGTGGCGCGTGAGCCTCGGCGGCGCTGCGGTGCCCGCCCTCATCATCGGCATCTCGGCCTTCTTCCTCCCCAACACCCCCAACTCCATCCTCGAGAAGGGCAATCCCGCGAAGGCGCGGGAGATGCTCCGCCGCATCCGGGGGGTCTCCGACTGTGAGGTGGAGGCCGAGTTCAACGACATCGTGGAGGCGAGCGAGGCGTCTAAGGCCGTGAAGGACCCGTGGAGCAACCTCATCAAGAGGAAGTACCGGCCACACCTGATCATGTCTGTGCTCATCCCGATGTTCCAGCAGCTTACCGGGATCAACGTGGTCATGTTCTACGCGCCGGTCCTCTTCATCACCATCGGGTTCGGGAACGATGCGTCGCTCATGTCGGCGCTTATCACCGGCGGCATCAATGTGGCCGCGACATTCATCTCCGTGTATGGGACTGATAAGTGGGGACGTCGCCGTCTCTTCTTCTGGGGCGGAGGGTTGATGCTCATCTTTCAGGTACAGAAACATCTTTAGACACCATCCGGCGTTCCTTTATTTGTGTAGTCGCAAATGTCCGATCCCTATATTCTGCGAAAAAATTTAACCGACCGCGATTGCGCAGTTGGCGGTGGCGTTCCTGATCGGCTGGAAGTTCGGCGTAACGGGCCAAGTCGACAACCTCCCCGGGTGGTACGCAATCGTCGTGGTGATCTGCATCTGCATCTTCGTGTCCGCCTTCGCCTTCTCGTGGGGGCCGCTGGGGTGGCTGGTGCCGAGCGAGATATTCCCCCTGGAGATCCGATCGGCGGCTCAGAGCATCGTTGTGTGCGTCAACATGTTCTTCACCTTCCTGGTCGCGCAGATCTTCCTTACCATGCTCTGCCACATGAAGTTCGGCCTCTTCATCTTCTTCGCCTTCTTCGTCGCCCTCATGACCGCCTTCGTCTACTTCTTCCTGCCAGAGACGAGGAACGTACCGATCGAGGAGATGTCCCGAGTCTGGGAGGAACATTGGTACTGGAATAAGTACGTGATCGAAGATGGACCGCCATTCTCGGAGAAAGTTTAGGCAACTTGATTTTTCCCCTAAAGTTTGAGGAAATAATTTGACTATACTTTTTGTCATTCTTGCAATTTCAGTAATGTTAGGTTTGATTAGGTTGCATGCTTTCGTGAAACTAGGGTTTGCATGCAGATTTTTGTCGTTGAATTAGTACGACCGGTTTAGGTTGATCGACTCTTTTATCTTCCAAGAACCTTAATGTTCATTGGATAGTTTTTCGATTATTGATATGATCTTTTTTTTTTGGTAAATTTGTTCCTTGGGTTTGGTTGTTGATAATTATTAAAAGCGTTTTAGTTTAGCCTGTGAAATTTATATAAATTGATATTTAAATCCTTTACACCTATAAAATTTAGTATTCATGTGGGATGAATATAAAGTATGATCGATCAAGCACCCTCTTTTCCAGCGAGGACAATGGGAGCGCCGCACGTACTCGTACTTTTTCACGGTTGAAGAATTAGATATTCTAAGTTGATCGAATTAATCGAAAGATTCATTGTTCTTTTGTGGATGCTTGAAGATCTAATAGTCGGAGATAAACCATGTTATGAATTTGCATGATTCAATTTGTCAATAAAGATGGTCCTACATGCCTCATTAAGTAAGATTAGTAATGTCTATATTACTTTTGTAGTTTCACTAACCACGAGCCTCAATTGGGGCAAAAAATAAGATAAGATTAGATTTGAAAAATAAAGCACAATAATTTCTCTTGTTGACCACTAGTTGCTCCTAATTATATTCAAAAATTGCTCTAGGACATAGTTACATATATAAACTAATTACTATTTACCCGGAAAAAAAACTTGAATAATAAATTTTAGAGAAAAAACCACAAAAAACCTCAAATTATGCCAACTGCAAGACACTTATGCCAAACTTTATTTTGGTGATACAAAAAACCTCAAACTTGTACCTGTATTACACATTTACACACCATCATAATTTCCGCAAAGTTAAAAATCCTATGTGGTGGCTCACATGGCATTATTAATGTTTTTCCATAATAAGTGACACCGCACGAGCGCCACACCACAAACAGATCAAAAAGAAAAAGAAGATGATATGCGAATCACATTTTGTTATAATCACACCTCTTGTTTTTGCTTGCATCTTATGCTTCTAATCATACTTTGCAAAAAATACAGAAAATTATAACTTTTCACATAGTAACGTAAGCTATAAAGGAAGTGAATTTTCCAAATTGGTTACCTTCATTCGAAAAAATGAGCTTTCTCCAATTAGATATTAGTATTTTCGTTGTGTGTTCAGTGTTCTTTTTTTAAAGATTCCTATCAAAACTAATAAATAAAAAAGTAAAGTTGGAATTCAACCGTTTATTCACTAGGTTATAAAGTATATATCACAGGCAAGATGCTAGTGAAATAGACACATTGAAATTTTCTAAGTTCGAGAGGGAATTGAAAGATTTCTTTAACATATGAATCTCTTTTTCCCCTTATGGCACATATGAATCTCTTTTTCCCCTTATGGCACCTAAGGATTCGGCCGGTAATCCGGTCATGATTCCGCCGGAAGAATGAGGATGAGAAAGGGGAGAGAAGGAGGAGGAGTAGGCAAACCGGTATGCCTTACTGATCAAATGATCAAGCATCAAGTGGTAATGTAAGATTCATGAATGCAACAAATTACACATGGAACTCACTAACAAAACGAAAAACGAGAAAGGGCAAATTACATTTTCGTGTAGAGGTGAAGTTCTTGATCTTCAGTGCACGCTCGTAAGAATAAAAGGGGGAAAAGGAAGAGGAAAATGGCTGATCTCGCTAATCAAACGATACCAACTGACAAAAGCAGAGTCTAATCTTGGGTTGAAATTTTTCCTATGTCGACCGACATTTACACCCAATAATTTACACGGATTTACAGTACAACAAAAAATTTTGAAAATGCAAAACCAGGAATGAAAAAGGAGGAAAAAGGAGAAATAAGTGGGGGTAAAAATTAAGCTGAAGGTTTAGAACGCAACTTGTTGGCTACATACAGCAGATGGCTGATATTTATGGAGGGGTAATGTTGCAGCAGCTTAAGGTTAGCGGTGAAATCGCCGGCAAGGAGGCGTCTCCGTACAAGAATCAGCATTGCGCAGCAGATGCGAAGCAACGTCTCCTGGAATTACAATCAGATATTCTGTTACTTTCATGCTTTCAAGGCGTTAAGACAGATTTTAAACAGAGAATTATCCATTTACTAACTCAGCAAACACTACAGTCACATAAACACTACATAATAACCATTGTGGCAGACCAGATAGTAAATAGTTTTTGCAGAGTCTGAATGTCCAACGAGAAAAGGCAACATTCGTGAGGAATATCCTAAAACAGTTCACCAGCATTCCCTCATTTTAAAGATGGTTAAATCTCTAAACATCTAACATAAGTCCTTTAAAGTACACAAATAACAGGTTTATAGAAATTATGACTTCACGCACTGATTAGTCTTGTTTTTCCTCCTGGTCCATGTTCCTTACATTTCTTCTTGGGGCCTATGTCAACAGATAAATGTTTGGTTTAGGTTCCAATGGACTGATTCCAGAGGAAGATCCCCAATAATTCACAGGCTCTCCTTCATTTTAACTACAAATTTTAAACATACTTACTTAAACATGGATGACGCCCTTTGTTATTCAACGTGTAATTAAGCAAAACCCTACAAGCATTTCTACATTAACCAGTAATATTTTGCCTAAATTTATCATTTCATAATCAAATGAAAAGGTCTACACACGATGACTCTAGTTGTTGCTTAGTCTCGTTTTTCCCCTATTCCAAATTATCTCGATTCCCTTATATCTGGAGTTTTCTTTGAAAAGGGTTTTGGTGAACTTTCATTGATTTCCATTCCAATCAATTCTTTAATCTCCATAACCAAGCGACGCCTTCGAGTATTGTGCCATCACATCTACTTAACCATAATAGCATATCACAAAGAGCAAAATATGTACCTGAGGACCTTCAGGGTCACTTAAAAGCATGTCCCAGATGTGTAGGATGTCCGTAAAACTAAATTCTTGGGTCAGCAGGAGAGTAATCCACCTAAATGCATAAAACTGTGGATTGACCTGACAATATTCAACATAATTGTGAGGCTTTTGAAAGATTATGGTTTATGCAATGACGGACTTGGGATATATTCAAGGAGATCATATATCAATAATTAAAAGGAAAACATAAAGCATGATTACAAAATTTGAGAGGCAAACCATAGCGTCACCTGCATCATGAAGTGGCTGACAACAGCATTATATTTTTAAACAGAGGCACAGGCACTTCACTTAGGTATTTTGTGAGATTAGAATTCTCCAGACACATTGAGACAAATATTGAGAACTAGTTTTTTTTTAGGTTACATGCTGAGAACTTGTTTTTATGTGTACATTTAAAACCAAAAAAAATGTACATACCCCACAAAATTACCAGAGATGCTGGGAAAACAAAGAAATCCCTTGGAATAGAAGTGCAGATATACGATAATAAAAGAAAGTGAAAAGCAAGGTACAACTTATGTGAAGTTTTCCCCAACATGAAAACTTCCAAAGGTTCAATAGGGAGATGACAAAGATCATGAAGACGTCAACGACTAAGAATTGTATTGCCTATCTCAGAGAAGACTCCTTCAGGGCTCATGTAACTTCTGTAAACATCTGGTGTGAAACAGTTGATATCTTCTGATCTTTCTCAAAACTTATTAAGTAATCTGAGATTAGTTCATGTTATTTACAATGCTAAAGATTTAAAAGTGATAGTGTCCAATATCTAAACTTTGTCAGAGGGATCTTTGATGCACGGAAATTGTAAAGGACATCATATACAATAGCAGAGCAATGAGATAAAAGTATTCCCATCACATAATGCAAAATGACTCAGTAATTGTTACTCAGTTATTAATCAATGTTCATCAATTGCCCTTTAATCATTTTGACGATAACCACTACATAGGTCAGTAGAGGAGCTGCACTAACGGTGATTCCTAATCCCAAGAGGAAAAAAAAAGTTGTGGTTTGTTATTGCTTTTTGCATCCAACACATGCAGAGCTTTGTTTCTTCTGTAGTTTGCATTCATGATATGCATATTCTGTTGCTTCTTTTTTTGCATTCCTATGCGTATATGCTCTGCAGCATCAAACTATATAGTGTCCTTCGGAAAAGAAGCAATCTCCTCTCCCTAGAAGATTTGGAAAGATATCTCCACTTGAGAGAGTGAAATCTAAAAAAGCAGACTTGTATATCCGACAGTCAAATAGATCTTGCGCACTATGCATCGGTTGAAGTAAACTTGTTTTCGCAGAAAAGAACTAAGTCCAATATTTGTGCCTGAACCTTGCAATTACCTTTTGCGCATGAATGAACCTAGTGATGTATGTGGTAAGCGTTAAAGAAAATTAATGGATAAATTACAATTCCTCTTGTGGAATGACGTCGTTCTGAATGATTACGCAGCAGGAGAAATGTGCCTTAAATTATGCTCTTGAACAAGTAGTTAATATTCTAGCATACAAGCTCAACCAAGAAAGAGATGCGGTTGGTCGAACTTTGTTTATGTCTTACCTTTGTTGTGACCTCAAGATGGCGCCAAAGCTCTTCGTCATGTTCCTTGAGAAGCTGTGACAACCTTGTAATTGTTGAACGGATGCCCACGACACTGTTGTCCAACTGCTGACAAAAGTTGTCCCGTAAACCACTCAATAACTCAACGAAGCAAAAGAAAGTATCTGCTTCTGCGGCAGCCTGCATCATGCAAAGATAAGAAACAATGAAGCATACAATACTGTACAAGAAAGTATTGTAACGTGACATGATTTTCCAACTTCAAATTGCATATATTAATACTTTGATGTCGTAATAACATAACCTAAGAGACCTCAACTTGTTATCCAAGTTCAAACACTAAATAGTGAATGGATGATAATCACTTTTCTGACATCTTTTACACTGAGACCAAGACATAAAAAAAGAAGGCAAAAAAAGACGTGTATGCGAGACAACAATCCTCTCCCTCCCTCCCTCCCCCACCACCACCAGATCAGTCACTCGACCACCGTAGCTAGCTGCATTAATCGCTGCCAACAAGACTCAGCAATCTCGAACTCAGTACGGACGATGGAGAGAGGACATCACGATTAACAGTAGCATATAAGTAGAAGCAGTGAATGATGACTAAAAAAAAATTAACGCCGACGAGATGGTGAGGAACTTTGACGAGCACTGTCAGCATTTAAGAAAATAATCTAATAAAATTAAAAAAAGAACGTTTATTTATCAATAAATGGTGGTGTTATATGAGGGCAAGCAAAATGGCACTGTAAATAAAAATACCAGAAAAAAACTTCCAGAAAATCTCCTGCATCTAACCACAAACTATTGAATTCCTCAAGTAAGTTCACTATTGTAATACATTCACCAATGAAGGTAGGCTACAAAACTTTCATGAGGCAATTGATCACAATAAGTTGCATGAAAAATAGACAAGATATCCCATAATTGAGAAGGAAACATGAAAATGATACAAAACATCACATTTAAAGGTAATTAAAGACAGAGCAGAAAGGACTGAGAAAGACATACCGCATTCTCCTCATCAGGATCATTTCTCAATACAAAGAAAAGAGGAGCCAAGATTTCGTTCATGCCTTGGACATATCTTATGCCAGGATTCAACTTCGCAAACAAAATTAATATGTTCCTCAAAGCATCCTGAGATTATAAACACAATAAATCAGAAAAATGTATTCCTCTGATAATTTAAGCAAATTGAACAAGCATACTTGATTAGATTTTGCATATGCTGCATCTCCGGAGAAAAAGTCCATATCCGGATGAGTTCTTTTCACATCACGATCAACCTGTTCTACGATCTCTGCATCCTAAGAAAAGGAACACATATTCATACTAAGTTCAAAACACTTACTAACACTTAGCAACATACAGTTTACAAGCCAGTAAGAGAGAATTATTCGTTGAAACTCGTAGCAGACATGACAGAGAGAGATAGGAGTATAAGAAACCGGGTTTTGACACAAATAGCTCATTGTTAACAGGCGTTAAGTATCAAGATCGTTAGGCAGGTAAAAGAACATCAGACCTCTAACAGAAGCAGGACCTCAACCAACGTATAGCAATTAAATCTAGATCAGTAGAGGATTGTCTAATTTAACAATATATTAAAGTAGGTGAGAAGATGACACGGCGTCAAACTCATGTACATCACCATATCTACACACTCTAGATGAATTTGTATCATATATTTTCTCTATATCTTTTTAAATTTTTAATATAGTTTTAAGTACTTTATTGAGTTCTTCTCCATTGCACACTTTTTTGCGTTTTTTAAGTAAAACCGTACTCATTTAAAGCTCAGCAAGGTAGATAACAGAAAGTAAAAAGAAAAAAAAATTCTATCACGGAACACCAACTCTAGATGATAAGTTTTCAGATTGCATGATTAAAGACACTGAACCGATAAATTAAGAAGCCAAGAATTTTTTTTACAGGCCTTGTGTGATTAAATAAAATTTATCATATTTCTAGGAATGATCACCCAAATTAGTTGTCAAATTACCTAAGAATCCCACATAGGGACATTCGATCTCCTTCCTTCACCCTCTACATGTCAGGCATCAAAGAGATGGAAATTACATATAGTCTCCCCACAAGGCATGTTCTTTTGTAGAATACAACTTTACTTGACCCTCATATATCTAGAGGAAGAAGCTCAAAGATCAGTACTGCCCTTCAGGTTTACAATTATAGCCAAAGAGTAAGAAAGGACAAGCTTAAGTGCACAATCAAAAACAAATCTATCGAAGCCCATATTATGGTTTAATTTTGGATTATTCATCTGTCTTTATCCGTTTTAGCTAATTTCTCTTCATTTCTGATTGTGGTTAGCTTTTGTGCGCTCCTGTTCCTACGTAGTGTGATTTTACTTTTTCCTTTGTGCATTTGATACACTTCCAATATTTATCATCACCTTTGCATACCTAGAAACCCAACTGGCATTTCAAATAGTGTGAATGACATACTTCCCTCTTTAAAAATTAAAACTTCAATGGATTATACATGTTTCACACATCTTCAAGTTACATATCATTACATGATAAATCAATAATCCAATGACAAGTCAACCAAGAAAAAGTTGCATTTCCCCCGGGATGTTTATACCTCCACCTTTGACAACACAGCTAATTCCACCGAAAACCTTTACATCCGATGAGAAGCAACAGCTCAAATTATCAAAAGAAAAAGCAATATTCTGGCCACTCCATTCAAAACTTATTTGCAATGTTCTCTGGTACCTGAAAGAATTGATTCCAGATACTGCTTTTTCCAAGGCTCAAGGGATGCTCCCCATGAGTTATTTCTGATCGCTTGAGTATGCCACGCCTTTGAAATTTTGACTCGTCGTTGTCGCAGCTTGTGGATTTATCCAACCTTCTCGCGATTTCTGACTAACTAACCACAAAAAGTTCATAAGTCTATAACTTTTAATAGATGAAAAATTTGAAGATGAAAAAAGCAAAGTCATTAATAAGAGGCAGTGTTTCAGCATGTTTCATCTAAGTCAAGATCTCACAAAAACAAGATGACAAAACTATGCCCCAAGAATTGCCATGATACCGTAACATATGGAAATTGGCAATCAGAAAGAAGTGTTAAAGATGACTTGCATGTAATTTAATTATCTACAGAGACTCTCTAACTTTTTCTTCCCACGGTATATCGTATATTACCAGAATCACAGGTGAGAAATGGAGAATTTTAGCATATTTTACCAGATAAAATGTAATCAAATCTCGGAAAGGCGAAAGTTTTGTGGGGGGATTAGGAAAGAGAAGAATCAATTTATGTAGAAATTGTTGTCGTAACATCAAGGGTTTCTTGGCTAACACCAACATATTTTGGGAAGTCTCCCTCTCAGAACCGCCGAACAAACCAGGGAATTGGAATGGAAATTCAAGCCTCGCTCATTAAAGGTAATTCAAGCCTCACCCATTAAAGGCTGTATTCAATGAGCCACCCCATGCTTGATTTCCCAAAATTAGTTTAACTTAATCTGCCAGCTCTTGGCAACATTCATAAGCAATCAGAAAAATTTGAACAGAAGTAAGTTGGTTGAATAAGATAAGGACTTCCACTTGTAAAGAGAAAATTGGAACTTCATTTCAGAGTCTAACATTATTGTTACAGAAGGTAGCCATGATATTCCTCATCAAAGGAGAGAAACTGCTTCAAAAGCCACACATAGGGCGTCAAGAACACTGCCTTTTACTTACAGGGTTCATCAAAACCTCCGCTTTTAGGTTCTTATATTGTGACCTCTTCTTCACAAGTTCAGATGGCCAGAGCCCGCGATCTGGAGGCAAATAACCAAGCAAAAGCTGCCACAAGGTCCACAAGCCACCAGTCACATATTAAACCTTATTTAATCCACTGGAATAGAATTGTACAGCAAAAAAATAGTAAGGGACAAACAAAAACTAAACCCTCCAAATCAAGCTAGTCGAACACTGCATTGAATTAATTTCCACAATTAGACATAGAGGGAAGTCACCACAACATTTAGCCAATAGGTCATACATCCATCTCCTTTTTTACTACTTGTCAGCAACATTTGAACCGCTCCAGAATATGAATTGCAAAACCAACAAAAGCAAGCACAACAATTACCTTCCACACGGTGGGACGAACCCCTGCGCCATCGGGTATCCCAGGCGACACAATCCTTCTCAACTCCCTCACATTTACCACCTTCTTCGATAGCTACACATCACCAAAACCCAAACAAAATCATCCATCAATCCCAATTCCCAAACCATCCGGGAACCTCGGTTCAAGCATTTCCCAATACAATCACCACTCGCATCCCTACTGCTACCGGGTCAAAGAGAAAAAAAGCCCTCACCTCGGCCAAGAGCTGAGCCTGCCTGGCTAACTCCTCCCCGGACGGGCCCTCGGCGCCACCGTTCTCCTCGTCATTGCCGGCGGCCCTCGCCGCGCCCGCGGGCTCCTCCCTCGCGACGGCCGGGGGCGGGGCCGGCGACGGGGGATCCGACGACGACGCCGGCGGCTCGTCCCCGTCGGCGGCGGCGTACCGGGAGGCGTAGCGGAGGAGGCGCTCGTCGTTGGGCGGGGGCGGGGAGGACCAGAGGGAGCTGTTGAGCCAATCGGGCACCCGCTTCTTCGCCATGATCTCTCGATCGGCCGGAGCGAATTCGATTTGTTTGCCTCCCTAACGAACGACGTGTCCTCCTTCTCCTCCTTCTTCTTCCTCCCTCCTTCTCCTCCTTCCTCGTGGAAGAGCGCGTGGCGAAGCGCCTCGAGGAGCGATTAAAGCCCCGGCGGCGGTCACGAAAGGGACGGTGAACGACCAATGGGGAAGCGCCACGCCGCGAGGTGCGGGTGCCGTCCCAATGGGGATGACAAGTGTTCCCGACTGTTATTCGAAATTGCGTTTTCTGATTTTTTTTTTCCTATTTTTGAATATTGTTATTAAAATGCAGCAAATTTTTATTTGCTGAGAATTATCAAGCGGAAGTGGTAAAACAGATGAATACAGCCGAAGAAGCGTACGACATCGACTTTCGCTCGCCAAATTTCGTTAGAAGGCTTGATCCATGGATTACGACCAGCTCGTCGAAAAACCAAACATATGCGCAAAAAAGAAGTAGCCGCTGAAACCGATACGCATAATTCCTGTTTAGATTGTCCGAAACTACGTCGAGATGCAAGACCCGATCGAACTCTCCGATCTCTCAATGTCAGCATAATCCCCCGCAATCCTGGGGATGAAAGTCAAATGGTGATCAAAAGTGATTGATTGAGGTATGCACGTGGAATCAATTCAGGGGGTGTGGGATCCCCCCACCTTATCGTGCGCTTGCGGCTTCATCAAGCTGGAGGAAACTGCTGCTCAAGCGATCCCTAATTGGACCAGCCCTTTCTTGTGACATTGCACGCTCACTAGTACTCTTATATTTTTCCAAGAACGTCCCTCCCAAGAAAGCATTTGAAAATGAATAGCCGGTGATTGGTGCGGACAAATACATCTGCGACAGCATCGGACGGCCAGATCATACGACCCAGGGCCCAGCCCATTGATCAACTTGGCTTCAGAGACTTCGTCCGGAATCGGGCAGCAAAATTACCTATCAGTTACCACCACCGTTTGTACCATCTCTCCTTGCTCATCATCATAAAAACCTTGTCCGCCGATCTCATCTCCTCCGACCTTCCCCATGAATAATGCTGCATGGCCTCGCAGCCGCACATGGGATACTGCCATGCCAGGCCAACCCGACCAGTGCCCTTTACAAACTCAAAAAGAGTCTCATTCCTTCCATGCTCGCGCACGCACACACTTGCTCGGCATGCATACCCCAGGCGTGTGCTCGAAACAGACAAAAAAGAAAAAAGAAAAAGATAATACCCACCCTCAAAGAGAGTCACGTTTCCTCTTGCTTAACTATCAAGTAAACATCCTTAGTAGAGTCAAAAAATCTGTTGGGGAGCTATTAGACCAATCTGTCATTTTACACCATTCCAAGGGCAGAAAAATCACCAGCCCAGACATTGGCAACACAGGCAAACACATGATTTTAGTCTGCATATTGAAGAGGGGAAAAACCATGAACCATTATATCTCCAAAATTGTTAAAGCCTACCAGACAATTTACCGAATCGAGCCATCCTGAATAGATGAAGCCTTGCAAATACCAGCTGATGTGGTGAATGGGATGTTCTTGAAGTGTGCTATTAGTCCTGAATCCGTGTGCAGATCTGGTTGCAGTGTCTCCCAAACCTTCTTCTTAGGGTTTAGGACATCGTCAGGCGCTCCTTCGAACCCGGGGAATGTAACTCTCTCTCCAACCTTAGCAGACTCAGGTGGTTCAATAAACTCAACCTGAAAAATCAAATGTCATAGTTTGGTTTATTTGTCCATTGACCACCCATTATCAACCCATGTAGCACAACCATACTAAAAAGTCCTCAATAATTTCTTTGCAAGTGGACGACTATTGAAAATAGGCTACTTAATTATGATTGCACAGAACTGTCATCTACAAAAGTAAGCAGCTGGAGAGACGCCAAGCCTCAATGTTTCATTGCAAAGGTTCACAAAGAGAATCAAAACCCATTCCTTTGAGGCCATAACAGGTGACTAATTTCTTGAGCAGGAAAATAAAAATGATTTCCAACAAACACACCTTAGTGTTCTCCTTGTTTGAAGCGCAAAGAACCATTGCCTGTGACTTGATACCACGCATGGTAGCTGGCTTCAGGTTGCACAGAACACAAACCTTCCGATTCTGCCAAAGTAGATTCACCAATAATCCAGAAGTTAGCTAAAATGCTGACATCTATGCTGCAAAACAAGGTTGGCAATATAATGCTGTGGAAAATGAACATGGCTAGAAATGAGAAAAAACCTGCATTTCCTCCAGAGGGATATACTTGACGAGGCCACTAACTACTGTTCTATTTTGACCTTCACCAACATCGATCTCTTCAACATACAATGAGTCAGCATCAGGATGCTTCTGAACTTTCGTTATGAGGCCCACACGAATATCTAGTCTGGTAATGGAAATCTCTGCTTCAGCGGCAGGAGCCTTGGATTTGGCACCAGCTGAAGATTTTGCTGGTTGTGACTTTTTCCCGTTTCCATCTATCACAGAAGAAGTTTCTTTATTAACATAAAATGGATAATGTCAGACTGCTGTTCTACATCTCACTGGAGACAGGACAGAAGCAGTACGTCTCTTATTTGAGTTATGGATCGATGAAATGATCCATCTCCACCATAATATGGCAATAGTATTAAAAACTTGGCCACTAACTTGATCTTGTAAGCTGCACCATAGTATTATATCTAAATGCATGTTCATGACCTAATATGCTTCAAATTGGCCCGTTTCATTTTATTATCGTTATCTTCATTTGTCAGATGCTCTCTACATGACCTTTATCCTGGCTGGGTTGATCTTGACCATACTGGGGATTTTGGTGTAGATATGATGATTGCAGAATGAAGTATGTTTTCTTTCTACCATATCTAATTGCATGTCTAAATTATTTTTAATCATGATTTGTTAGTTCTTTTGTTCATGACACATCACAAGCCTTACACTTTTAAAGAAGATCACAATCTTACAAGCAATTTCACGAATAGTAAGTAGGTTAACAAAAGTCTAAAATTAAGGGAAAGAGGGTGAGGGTTCACATCTTCGTTTGAGGGTATAAATTTGAATATATATATATATATATATATATATATATATTTGACTAGTGAATTTACATTTATTATCTGCCGAATCTACATCTTGCATAAAACCTACTATTCATGCAATGATTTGATTATTAAAATCAAAGGGTATCTTTTATTCGTAAATGTTGCTATCACATCCCTGAATTTACATTTACTATCTGCTGAGTCTACATCTTGCAGAAAACCTGTTCATGCAATGATTTCGTAATAAAAATAGAAGGGGCATCTTTTATTCGTAAATGTTGCTATCACGTCCCTTCTAAATAATGACTTATAAGTAGTACAATTCTAATAGATCCGAAAATAAGTAATGTATAGGTAAAACTTATAACTGTAAAAGATTACATCTGTGTGTGCAAGAGAAAAAGTTCATGAAACAACTTGTCCACACCGTTCCATCAGAATATACTATTACAGTTCGTGTTGATGGTATGTACAATTTTTTGTGGAATTTTGTCTAGAAGATTAAGGTTGAAAATTGTCAAAGGTTTTGGTTTATGTAATGAAGTAATAAACTATGGACAGGAACTATAAGAGAACAACCAATTGAAGAACTCTGAAGAGTATATATCTTTTTATTGTTACATGCTTCCTTTTTATGCATGAAACGTTTTATGTGATTGAAGACATTATATTATTCTTCACACGGGTGAGGCAGAATTATCAATAGAAATGCTTTTTACATTCCATACTAAAATGCCATGGAAGGCATGTTGCAATTTCCAAATAACCAGGACATTCTTTCTTTATCTATCATGTTACCAATAAACAAAACACAAGTGAACCTAAGAAGAGAAAATGCAACTATGCTCCACCTGATACTTTAGTCTTTCGCAATTGCTCAGCCACCTTCTCAGCTTCAGCTGCTCTCACAGTTCTATCTGCTTGACTTCCAGCAAACTTCTTCCGATAGAATTCCACTTCTTCATCTTTCTAGACAACATAAATTTTCATATATTAAGCTTGACTGATTATTGATATCTCCAAAAGAATGAAATACTTGGAGTAATTAAGACAGGTTAGAATTTTTTCCATCTATTCTTATTTATCTTCATGGGTGTGTGAGGCTCAAACACGTACCAATTCCTTAAACAAAGGCTCTGGTGCCCCAATCTTGTGACCAGCAGGTATAATCTCCCAAGGTCTTTTAGCTCTCTCGATCTCCCCATTTTCATCTCGAAGTGAAACTTGTGTTTCAGGAGGCAAATTTAGCTGCTTAAATACCTGAAGCATCAGCAGACAGAATGCAGAAACATCTTCAGTCTGAGCCAACAAAACATGATTCCTCCCGCATGCAAAAACTCATCATCAAATCTATGGCTTGTCTAACTGTAAGGCGAACTTAGTTACCTCAATCGAAAATGAAGGCATGAAAGGTTCAAGTAAACATGCAAGGAGATGCACCAGGCCCACAGAAGTTTTCATCACAATAGAGCAAGACAGTTGGTCTTCTTTGTATAACTTCCAGAATTGGCTTGCCTGAAGATACAACGGTTCAACAAGCAAATGAGAGATCCTTTCCAAAAAAGGAAACATATAAATAGTACAATCGCAAAGTATTTGGAACTTCTCCTGGCATACTTGCAGATACGCATTTCCCTCGCTTGAAATGCTCATTGCAGTCTTGAGTCCTTGCTTTAGTTTGACCTGTACACATTGAAATTAAATGAGTAAATTTCCTCACAAGTTATTACATGCTGTGGTAGAAAAATGGGGAGCATGCTTTTGAGTATACATAATAAGCACAATTCTTGGCCGCACAGAACAGATACAGGATGCTTTGTGATTTCAAGGATTCAATTATAACCCTGCTTGGAATGAGGATATAATGTTCCCTTCCACTGCTAATTGAAAAGTGAGCATTATATGCTCTGAATAAATCCCGTGGACATGTGGCAAACATTATGCTCACATTATTTAGTGATGCAATCCATACTGAACACTACCCTAATATGTCCTGATTTTATACTATACCACCAATGTAGAACTATGCGGTCTTTGTGAAGAATGACCCTGTGGAGCATTCGATATGGCATAAAGGTATGTTGTACATTTTCTTATTGGCTACGATTTGCTACCGTACTGTTGTCATAAATATTTTATTGCTTGTCTACTACCCAGTAAAGGTGTCGAAATAGGTTATAGACCCATTTTTCAAGATCAAGTCGTATATGGGTGTTCAAATATATAAAGGGCCACATCAAAATGGGTTTAAAAACTTAAAGTTCAAACACATTGGGTCTTAATGGGTTGGTAGAGAGCTCATCTTCGGCCCATTTAAAAACTAAGAAGGTTAGCTTCTTTCAGACCACTTCCTTTTCTTCATCCTCCACTATAACCACCACCGTGGCATCCGATGCTGCTGTCACGTCTCCCCTTATGTCTAGTTTGGCCAGCCGTTGTCCATCACCCACGTTGCATCAAGCCTTGATGTGGCCAGCAATCATGGTCATGCCCTCTATCAACGAAGATAGAGGGACTCCAGGTGGTCACGAGGCCACGACCAGAGTGATTAGTGACATTAGATCCGACATCGCGAGGGAGGGAGGGCATGGCGACTAGTTTTAAATGGCGGGCAATTAGGCTTTTGATTGGGTTAAATAATACCGCCTCAATTCTCTCCTTTACCTGTGCTTCTAAATCTATTTCACTTCGCATCTGTGGTGGACTTGGCACTTCTCTCTCGCCTCGACACAGAGAGAGAGCACCTTGAAGTTGAACTATTGAGCCCATAAGGAGCATGTCATTTGAAGAGCCAATTTGTCCCAAGCCCCAATTAGAAGCCCAAAACAACCACCTGCTCGTTTCTGTTATACCAATATGGCCAAAATTATCCATATAAGAAAAAACCAATGTGGCCATCCAGGGTTGGGTTGGGTTCGGAATGTGTTACTGGATTGCTAAAGCCATGTTTGTTATGTGGAAAATAAATAATTTGGAAAACATTTCCTAAAACAGATTGCTTTTATCGCTTGAAATAATTAACCAACAAAAAATATTATCACTATCGATAACAATTTATGTCAAAACAATTTTGTGAATGATAATTTTTTTTTTCATTTATTCATTTTAAGAAGCAATATAAGCAATTATTTTTAGGAAAATATATTTCAAATCATTCATTTTCTACATAATAAACGGTGCCTTGAACTACATAATATGGGTCAAATTTGAGTCAAACCCATTCTTGACCCACCTAAACCCAACCAGACTCACCCGTTTGCTAGCTCTACAACCGAATAAGGTGATCGATTACTTACTCAGCTAGTGATCTGTTTTCTATGCGGTGAGGCTAGCTTGTTTAGAATACTAGCAATTAGACAAGATTGCAAAATCAAATAGCATGGCAGAAGGTTGCTGAAATATGTGTTTTGAATTTGATTATTGCATGAGACTAACTATTGCCTTCTTTGAGAGAATAAAGAGAAATAAATTGTGCATTTCCCCAAGGGAATACCTTTTCCATGGCCTCCACATATTGCTCTACTGACTTGCCAACTTTCTCAGCCAATTCTGCCGTCAGGGAATGTAAATCGGCACCTGGTGCATCGGGAATAACAGAACCATATCCTAGACCTGCAGTCAAAAAAAAATATTTCAGAAAACTACCAGTTGATAGATAAGTGACATATCAGTTGAATTAAAAGTAACATATTCCATTTCTGAACCAAAAGAGGGATAAGATCTACAAACACTGCCAAAGCACCAAACTAACCTGAAGGCTTTGCAATAAAGCTCAACACCCGATTAACAAAGTTGCCCAAATTATTTAGCAACTCGCTGTTCAGTTTTGCTTGCAAATCCGGCCAGGTAAACAATGTATCGGAAACCTAATTTGCAAATACAGATTAGGAATGTGAATGGAAATTCAGTATGCATTGGCATATGTAAAACAAGTTAAATTGATCATACACCTACAATATTACCTCTGGCCTATTAGTTAGCAAGTAATATCTCCATACTTCAACAGGAATATTTGTATCTTTAACATCATTGCCAAACACTCCAATCCCTTTACTCTTGGAAAACTTTCCTGCGGAAAAAAGAAATTTATGCTCAAGCTGATCTGAGATACTTACACGTGTACAGAAGTATTGTATATGCTCGGAAAAACTCTCTTCATCCCATTTCTAATCAGATCATTATTAGCAGAATGATTGTTGGCATTTCCAGAAGCAAGAATCATGAAATTTACCTGCTTCATAGTTCAAGTACTCTGTGACACTAATTGTCTTCATCAGGGTCCACCTTTCACCAGTTCCAAGAAGAGTAGCTGGAAAAATCACCTGAAACCAGAAAATTTTGCCTCTAAGTTTGAAATTGTGTGCCACACCTGCTAAAGAAAAGGTTTTCACTTTACTTATGGAACTTGGTATCACAATAGTAATCCTCACTAGAACTGATCAAATCTTCCTTTTATACAGCAGTATCTTAGAATTTAGGCCTTCAAAAGAAGGGTGATATATTTTTTTTCAATCAGTACTCTTTGAATGTTGCATATCAGCTGGTAAAATCGAGTCAGTTTTGAGCTCATGAATTTCATGGATCACAAGAAATGAATCACAGAACACCATATGTTGAGTTATCCTGGTTTGAAGCAGCCTCGAGTTTTTATTCAATATCTTCAAATTACAGGGGCAGAAATGTAAAGTATATTAAAAGTGATTTTCTATGTGCCACATGACAACTTCCTTCTTTGATGTTTAAGTGAATTTGATTAAAACCAAGAAGTAAACCAAAGAGGTGGAAAGAGAAATAAAAACCTAGATTCAACCTCGGGAAAATTCAGGGCTGGTCAAAGAGTTCCATTTAGGAATGATATAGGGACAATGGAAATGAGTCTAGAGCAAGAAGATTCAATGAGATCTTTAAATGAAATACTAGACAAGGAATCTGATTGATTCGAAATATACCTAAATAGCTTTTTGTTGGTTTACCAATTATTGTTATTTCCCTTTTTTAATATCACCATACATTGAGATTATTTAAAGAAAAGAATGGACAGTTCAGCTGCTTAATTGATAAAATCCACATTAATTTTTCGAAGGATTTCAGCATAAGGAAGAGCTGCTGATTGTTGTATTATAATGCTGAAAAAAAAATCATGGACAACCACCGTCGTGATTAAGTAATCAAAACGTGGGCCATAACATGCAGAAATA
The DNA here is from genome assembly GCA_031216185.1 of Syzygium aqueum. Classification (NCBI taxonomy): domain Eukaryota; kingdom Viridiplantae; phylum Streptophyta; class Magnoliopsida; order Myrtales; family Myrtaceae; genus Syzygium; species Syzygium aqueum. The sequence goes on from CM062238.1 coordinate 20,260,321, forward strand.
ACAAGAGAATTCACATTGGGAACCAATAAAACACATACTACAAAATGAACCTCATCTTGGATAACTAAGAGTAATATCGCTTTGAGTTAATGCCATACACAGGAAAGCATAAGTTGAAAATTGAAACTCTCCAATGGAATATTCTATAGAATTGGTTGAAAATTGTTTAGACTAGAAATTTCTATCAGTAACATGATAAGGTTTAACAAAAATTAGCAATTGTGGTTCTCGCATTCCGAGCATCACAATTAAATTTAGCAACTGCTGCATGAATCATACAGGAAAAACATTCCACAAGGTGATTTAACACTGCAATATAAATCAAGATTTGTGTCTAAGTTAACGACAGGATGCGACTAATTTCAACATGAACAGGTTTAGGCAAATATCAGCAAGAAGAGGTAATAGCATTAGCCATCAGAGCAGAGATAGGAGATTCAAGATTGTCGATACAAAGAGAAGGAAGATGGGGATCGACACGTAAACAAGACCTTTAAAGACTGTTTATGTAAAGAAACATTAGAAAAGTCTTGACACTTACGGTGTGAAATGGCACATTATCCTTGCCCATAAACTGAAACAACTCCACATTCTCAGGATTCTTCCACCACTGCTCCCATTCTGGTGTGTAACATGAAGTTATTGAGACGTACCCAATTGGTGCATCGAACCAAACATAGAATACCTTACTCATTGCATCAACAGACAAGTAAATGCACATGTCAAGATCATTCTTTTAAGGAATGAAGACTAGAAAGAAAACAGAACCAAAAAAATAATATCTTTAACCCCGTAACGAGATTACTCATTATTTCAGTTGTAGATAGTTCAGAATATTTGAACAGATAACTTCTAACCTTGTCTTTAAACTTCTCATGGGGTACAGGGACTCCCCACTTCAGATCCCTTGTAATACATCGAGGTTTCAGTCCTTCTTTTAGCCATGCATGAGTTGTTTGAATGGCATTCTGGCTCCAAGATCCAGCTTCCGACATCTCATTAACATATTCCACCAATCTATCCTTCAGTAGAGGGAGCTCGAGGAACAAGTGGTTTGTATCGCGGATTCTCGGAGTTGTCTGACAAATCTGTAAACAAGCATTAAGCTAAATTGCACCTAAGAACAGGACAATATGTTAAAGTCACTTAAAGCATGCATGAGAAAGTAGTTGCTCCAGCATCTTTTTCGTTCATTCACTTCTCAGTAACATCAGAGATGCAAAACAGACATTCAGAGGAGCGAAACAGAGAGGCTCTTATGACAATGGCTGATGTTATTATATATCGAAAACAAGTCCTAAATTTCTACATTCCAGCTAAACATTGATCTCATCTTGACTAGTAGTAATCTGCCTCGCAATCACAATTCATTAAAGTGCATAGCAGACGGCCTCTTGTGCAAGCATGACCTACACCAAATAAAATTAAAAATAAAAAACTGGTGAGAATGCATGGTACCTTACACCTAGGATCAATTAACTCAGTTGGATTCAAAAGCTTTCCACACTTATCACATTGATCACCCCGTGCAGAATCATAGTTACAACCTGGGGTAGGACAGACACCCTCCACAAGCCGGTCAGCTAAGAATCTCGGGCATGTATCGCAGTAAAGCTGTCACAATGAAACATTGTTCAATTTAAAAAATGTGAGCAACTTGTACAAATGAATCTGTAAAATGAACAAGTAAATAGGTTGCCAAACTTTCAAACCTGCTGCATTGTGTTCTCAGAAAGCCAATTGTTCTCAAACAATTTCTTGAAAATAGCTTGGCAAATTTCAGTCTGCTGTGGGGTTGACGTACGTCCAAACTTATCAAAGCTTATGTTGAACCAATCGTAGACTTGCTTATGCACCGCATGGTATCTGAAGCATGACAGGTGAGAAGATCGAACTGAAAATTTCACAAGAAATCAATTTTTATGATTATATGAAACAAAAATGAATGTAAACAAAACAATTTTCGCATCAACAACGTTCCCACAGAGATGAATGCCGTGGCCCACTGCACAATTTTTCGAAGATAACACGGCTATCAAAACCATGTGCACAACCAAGAACACAGAAAACCCGGAATGCCTTTAAAAGGACACACACCATCTTTTTTTACCAAGGACATGTCCAATCAAGAAGAAGAAACTTTATTATGCTTTTCACGCATTTCTAAGCGTTGTCCATTCTTTTGACGACGTAAAGAATTTATGAGAAATTATAGTTACTTGTCGCAAATCTGCTGTGGTGTGCACTTCTCCTCCATGGCTTTAGTCTCTGTTGCGGTCCCATACTCATCAGTCCCGCAAATATACACCGCGTTGTAGCCTCTAAGGCGGCAGTATCGCGCAAACACATCCGCGCTCAACACACCTGCCCCAGCAACGTAGATTCAATCAAATGCCAAACAGGATTCAGATTACAGCTTCTAAAGACAAAACACCCACACGAACATCTCTTTTCCGATACTTTCCCAATACACACGAAACTGAGAGACTACAATATTGAGCAAGGGGCGTGCGTAGAAAAGCAGAATACGAAGGTAATTGCCAAAATATCGAGGTAGACAGCCATAAAAACCAGAACAACGATGATCTGAGCTGCTCGATCGATCGGCTCAAGAACCCATCCACGTTCGCGACAGAAGAAGAACCACTGACAACAATCCGGCGCATGGGAAAAAATCGAATCGACCAGACGTACATCCGATGATGTTGCCGAGGTGCGGAACGTTGTTGACGTAAGGCAGCGCGCTGGTGATCAGGATGTTCCTCTTGCCGGGGATCGGGAGCTTCGTCCCGCCGCCGCCGCTTCCCATTTTCTCTTCAGCGTACCTGCCGGAACCGCAGAAATGAAGCTCGAGGGTCACGGGGGGGTGCGAGTTCCTTCTCGTCCGGCGGAGCCGCCGTCTTCAGGAGGCCGGCGCGGCGCAGCGACTGGCGGATTCTCGCCTCCGGCGAACGCGGAAGACGGCGTCAAAGTTTGCAGCTTGGAGCTGAAGGAAGGAGTCGTTAGGTTAACGCGTGCAGCGAAGAGAGAGAAAGGATTCTGAACTTGGGCTTCTTCTTCGGGTTGAGGCCGAATTGCGCGGACGAGCCCTCTTTATAGGGCGGCCGTTCTTCATCCTCGATTATAAAATGGGTCGGTTCTTCGTCTGTGGAACATAGGATATATGCTCACCTGGTGCTGGACCCACCCGGTCCCGTCCTGAAATCGGGAACCGAACCAGGAAGGCTAGTTCCCAGTCCGTGGGATCGAGGGCCGGCTTACTTGCTTATGGACTCGCCTGGTATAGTCCGGTTCCCGAGTGTGGTCCAGAAATTGGCCGTATCCCTCTCTCTCCCTCTCCTTTCTGTTTCATATGTGATTACAAGTATTATTGCATAATCTGAATTACTACACGAATGATGTTAACATGATCATGATAAACTGAAACATGATGATCGCCTCCGCGAACAAAGCTAGAATGATCATAAGGAACCTCATCTCAAGGAAGAAGGAGCCGAGCCGCAAAGAAGACGTGGGCTCTGCATGATTGAGACCAGGAGAAGTGAGAGCGAGCAGCGTGAGCGGTGAGCATGCGTGACTGAATCTAAGCAAGAAAAGAATGGAAATTAAGGTTTTGGAATTTTAAAATAATAAGAATTAAGAAAAAATATTAGTCTGGTCCAAGGGGGCCCACACTTGGAATAGGAAATTAGACTGATATTCACCGGTTCCAAAATTTTATGTATCGGGAGTTGCCTAATTTGATCCATGTTCAATTCGGTCCGATACTTTTTTTTTTAGGTGTATCGGTCCAATTGTTTTGCTCACCCCCAGTACAATTATAAATTTGTTACTTGGTAAGGATTGAACGACCGCTGTGTATCTAAAGATAATATGAACCGAATATATGCAACACAGCGTGCAATAGCTGCACTTTTATGCTTTATATGATAAAAATAATAATAATAATAATAATAAACTAGAAAAGATACTCTCTGCTCTTGGCATTTCATCTTTATTCTTTAATTTTATTATTCACATTTCCTTAAATCCTATAAAACAAACATCCAAACATTTTGGAAAAGTATATCGGTTCTATCATCATCAAAACTCCCCCATCAGGGATAGCTTTCTCAAATTTTCTTTATCAAAGATCTTATCAAAAAAGAGAGAGAGAGGGTAAAATCTATCAAGTTAAGCATATTTCGAAAACTCCCATTATATATATTCACGAATATCTACTATTCTCTCCTTTTTTCTAAAGTTTTAATGTAATTAAAATGTGGATCAAAAGCTATACGCTATAAAAGCTGTGTTTGGTTGTGTTTATAGAAAAGCCTACCTTATATTAAAGCGGTTTCTCGAAATGCAATTTTTTTTTGATAAAGCATAATTTAAAATACATTTGGGACAAATCTTGGTTCAAAGGGTGTTTGGAAAAATTGATTTGTAAATGACTTTCGCAAATTTTTTTTTTAAAGAAAGAACTAAATCCGTCATCGGTGATGTCTGGTGAATGATTCATGCTGCCGCCGAGCTAGATCTAGCCATGGTGGCCATCACCTGAGGTCGCGCAACCTTGGGCAAGGCTCGCCCGCCACCGGATCAAACATTGCACAAGGTGGTTGGTGGAGAGGATGTTTTCGAAATGCACTTTAGTATTTTGAAAATGCTAATACATTTTTTTCTTTTAACTTTTCCCTTGCTAAATTTTCGAAGCTCCATGCGCTTGGGGACTTTAGAAATGCAATATATTTCGTCAAAATTCTCCAAAAACTTTTGCCAAAGGCCTTGCTATTTGGCAAAGGCTAATGCAACGTCATACACAAAAAGTCGCGAGTAAAAAAAATGAAGTTTTAAACATTTTGTTTATTGCTAAAATCAAATTCCATTCCTTTATCTAAAAGTCTAATCGATTTTTAAATTTTTAATTAACGCAATCAAGTCTGTTTGCGAAAACATAACGCTGTTCTTAAGGGTGCACATGGCAACCATTCTGTGCCCGAAAATAGATTCTGCTTAAAAATGATTCTTTTTTTATTCCGTGTCCGGAAACAATTTTTAAGTATTTGAAAGCATTTGGTAACTGTCCAAAATTTCTATTCTTAGAATAGAACAAGAACAGAAATGCATTTGGTAACTACACAAAATTTTATTTTATTAATAATATTTTGAATTTTTTTAATATTTCTTTCTTTTTTTCTTTCTTTCCTTTCCATTCCTTGGCCATGGCCAGTCATCGGCACTAGCAACTGGCCACAAGCTAGGGCCGGTGAGGGCGTCGTGGCCCTCGCCGCTCACAACAGCGAGGTCGACCTCGCTAGAACGAACCTGGGTGGCGACGTTGAGATCAGCCTCAAATTGGCTGGGCAAGGCCTCACTGTCATGGCCGCAAGCCACCCTTGTTGCCCTGACCTATGGCCGACAGCCAACAGGCCAAAGAACAACAACAAACCAACAAAAAGAAGAAAATCAAGAAGAATTAGAAAATGAAAAAATTATTGCAAAATCAAGGAGCTATTTTTTTTTGGCTTCTTGATTTTGTTCCAAAACTGACTCTAGGAATAATATTTTGCAAAATTTTGTCCGGGCACAAAAAATTTAACAAATGGATTTCTACTTCTAAACTGATTCTAAGAACAAAAGAACATAAATCTTTACTATTTGGCAAGCTGTCAAACGGCCTAAATCTTTATCAAAAATGCCATTTAAGTTTGCCAAGTAGGCAATTTGCATGATCAGAAGGAACTTTTCAAAGATAAATTTTGGACTTTGATTACATTAATTGAACTTCAAATTTGATTGTATCAAACATAATCTCATTCTTTATAGAATTTTGGTGCACAAAGAGAAGGACTTTGGCCCTTTCTTTCATTGACACCTACCCTACTTTCATTTCTTCTAATTCTGAAAGGAAAATACTATAGCATTTTCTTCACATATTTTTTTGGGTCAGAAATAGCTCTAAAAAATATCATATATTCACAAATTTTAATTGTGAGAGAAAAAAATAGAAAAATAATTTTAATAAACATAAATTCCACAAAGTTTGAAATATATAACCCATAGGAAGCATGATCTACCGCCCTAGTGAATCGCAAATCCCAACACGATTCATGGTTGGGATTTGGGAAGAAAAAATTGTATTATGAATTTTAGGCTCCTTCTATTTCATGCAAAATGAACGATTCAAAAAATATTTTTACAAAAAAAAATCACTTATATCAATTACAAAAATGGAGAAATGATAAATATTTTCACCATTTACGAAAATATTTAGATATAAATTGTTCTTAACAACGAAAATAGTTTCTATTAACTAATTATTTCAAGCGATAAAGCAATTATTTTTAGGAAAATAATTTTTAAATCATTTATTTTCTGCAAAATAAACAGACCCTTTAAAAAAAAGAGAGAGATTGAGAAAGCTAAATCCAAGAAATTGAGGTCCAAATTTAAAAAGGGCATGCACAATGAGGAAGAAAATCTATGGCGTCCTCCTAGCCTCGAATGCAATCAAAGTGAAGAAAAAAGAAGAGCATATAAAGGGGACTAACGGAATTTCAATATTTCAATAATTAAGGAACGAACAAAAATAAATAAAGGATTAAATTTGAAGAATTGAATAAATTGACAACAAAAGACAAACCCAAAAAACATTTCGCGGTTTAAAATTATGTGAAGAAAAAAAAAGTTCATATGATGAAGGCAAATACACGCCGAGAGTAAAAAGCATTTCGACCATGGAATCCGGTATATTGCATGAAAAACATTAGCTAAATCATATGATATTAAGTTTGTCATTTACTTAAATAAAAAAAATTAACATTGAATTCTTTTCATTGCCTCCTAGAGAGTTACTGCATAATTTATCAGGTGATAAAATAGGAATAATAGATTTACGAAGTTAAATTTTTGTATTCGACTTTAACCCTTTATTTCATAAAAAAAATTTAAAAAGTCATTTTTTTTCTCAAGTGCATGATGGCCTTAAGGCTAGTCCCATGGATAGAGTTTTGGTCTCTGTCTTGACTCCCAAGTTTCTTGATACGGCAACTTTGAAGATGGAAACATCAAGATCATACATGCCCCGATAGCGATGATGAGCTAGTATTCCTCTAAAATCAATGCAAATTACTATACCTAGATTTCTTTCAAATTAAGACTTTGATAAAAATCGAAAGAACTTTATAGTATATAGTTGCAACTGAGGTCCGTCCTCTAGACATCCAGCTATAATTTCCGTGAAGGGCCGCCCTGGCCTCGCGAAATGGAAGCTTTTCGCCTTTCCGCATTCGTCATTTTACCAAAATTATGATCAGCCCTACGTTGCCCTCTCTCTTTTTGGTCATTGTGGAGTCGTGCACAAGACATCATTGCTCCAAAGGTAAGAAGCACATAAGACCTCGTCATTTATGTGATGAGAGACCCCCCTATATATTGTCCTCTAAGGTCCATTGAGCTAGGCACCCATTTCCATCAAATTTGTGCTTTGTTTGACGAACATGGGTCGGAGAAAGGTTAGGTTGGAGCTGATCACCAACGATTCGGTCCGGAAAACGACCTTCCGGAAGAGGAAGGGCGGGCTGCTGAAGAAGGCGAGTGAGCTCAAGACGCTGTGCGGGGTCGACGCGTGCGCGCTGATCTACACCGCGAGCGACGCGGAGCCCCACGTGTGGCCGTCCCCAGACGAGGCACGGCAGGTGCTCGAGAGGTTCCAGAGCTTGCCCTCGAAGAAGCAAGGGAAGCACATGCTGAACCACGAGGACTACCGCCCCAAGGACGTGTCGATGCTAGAGCTCAAACTGGAAAACGGGGTGAAGAGGAACCGCGATCTCGAGATCGAGCTGCTGCTGATGGATCATCTCTCGGGTAAGAACGTGGTCGAATCGATGAAGGATGATGACATGAAAATGCTGTACGAGTCTGTGGATGACAAGATCAAGAACCTAACCCTTCAGATGGACAACCTCAAGGCGTCTGCTAAGGTTGAGGAAGACGCGCACAGCGTTGTTCCGGCAAGTTGAATCTCTTCCTTCGAGGAGGATTTGTAGTGCAAAATTCGATGTGACCTTGATGAGTTCTCATCTTTTCTCTTCATCTGATTAGTCAATAAGCCAAAACTTTCTGGGATTGAATAATGTGCACAAACATTTGCAGGGATGCCCTTATTTGCTTCCTTTTATGCCCTTATTTGTCTTCCTTTCGGATTGATTTTGATGGATCTGTTGGCATTTTCTCGTACAAGTTATCTGCATCATGCTCTGTATGTTATGTATCTCTAGCCATTGCTTCGATACCTCGATTAGGATCACTCGTTTTGCCCGAGGAAGGTTCTTATATCGCGGTGATAAGAGGTAAATCTATGCGGCTTGCACGTTTTAATTAGGGGATGATCATAGGGATGGCGGATTAAATGGACCGACATAAAAGTAGCCCGAGCCATAATGTGAGCGAAATGCATGACTCTCCAGAAACCGAGAGCCGGTTATGATAGGTAGAGATTCTAGTCATTTCGGAACCGACCAGCGATCACAGGGATGGTGGATTAAATTGACCGACGTAAAAGTAGGCCGAGTCATAATGTCAGCAAAACGCATAACTGTCTAGAAACCGAGAGCCGATTATGATAGGCAAAGATCCTGGCCATTTCGGAACCGACTAGCGATCACAGAGACGACAGATTAAATTGACCGACATAAAAGCAAGTCAAGTCATAATGTGAGCAAATGCATAGCTCTCCAAAAGCCAAGAGCCGGTTCTGATAGGCAGAGATTCCGGCCATTTTGGAACCAACCAGCGATCGCCCCTATTGTCGGCGATGCTAATGTAGAAAGTGAATATTAGGAAACAAATCTGCACCTAAGGGAGTGTGAGTTGCCAGTTTAAATTGGGGGGTACATTCAATTTACCTCAATTAAGAAACAGTCACATAAGCTCATTTGAAATTAATGGATCGTAATGAAGCAATCCCTTCGACTACTAAATAACCCCAGATCTTCATAATTCATGATCCTTGTAGCCATCAGATGATCCATGACAAAGGAAGATTGATTGGGGAATATTGACAACAATCTCAAGAAAAAACTAGCATGCATTGCGAAAATAAAATCCCAACTTTAGGATTGATCCCAATTATGTCCCGAACTTTTTTTTTTGTCTAAAATAAAATCATCAACTCTAAAGTTAGTCTCAAATCTACCCCTAATTTTCTTTTGTCTAAAAAAAATCACCAATTTTAATTATAGTCCCAAATGTGCCCCTGTTAACCTTCCGTTCAAAAATCCCCCATCAGTTGTCCCTAATTTCCGTAATTTTCATATCAAGGAACGATTTTGTTTTGGAAATAATTTTTTACGTCACCTTGCTAATGTGGATTTGTTACCGATGAGAAATTGCCACATTAAGCAACTAATGGCGAACCATTGGGGGGTTGCCCCAATGGCCACCCTTCCCATTTGGTTAGGGGAATGTGGGGAGTTCGATTTCCTATTGTTGACACCTAAATTTCGATAATTTCTAATTTAAATTAGGAATTAGAGTAATTTGTTTCCTAATTTAATTAGATATTATTCTAACCTTGATAGTTCATTTTGGGTTGATTTTAATTTCGAATTTCGATAAAAAAAAATACCGAAAAGATTGCTCTAGAATATGTTAATTTCTTTAGTTTAAAATTGCATGTTTAGATAATTGGCATTTTTAATTCCGAATTTCAATTGGAAAAATACAAAAAAATAAATCATTTGCCCGTTATTAGAAATAGGTCATATTGTCGCATGACATATAGTTTACATGTTAGATTGCATTAATCGCTTGTCAATTTTTGCACGTCATTACATATAGGTTAGCTTTCATTTAAATAAGTGAAAATCCAAAAAAAAAATATTGAGTGAACTGCTTGTTAATTAGAAATTATATTAGGATTATTAATGTGATTTTCTAGCTAACAATGCAGATGCTTACGTTTTTTTCGAGGTAAGTAATTATTCCAATCTTGTAATTTATTTAATGTTTTGATTATTGGGTGTTACTTTGGTGGTTTGCGCACACGTATAATCACCTCACATGCTAGTGACTAAGTTAAAATGAATCCAAATTGTCTTCCAAAATATTTTTTTGAAAAGAAAAGGTACCGAAAGGGGGTTCTAGATCTAGCGTAACCAAGTCCCCGAGCTTAGAATTTCTAGTTCGTAGGAATAAAACATATCTCCCTATATTTTATTTAGGTTTCTAATCGACCTATCACGAATAGATTAGTGGCGACTCCAAGCATGAAAACATTTGTACGTTAAAAACTTAAACACTAAATTGCGAATTGGTAGGGCTTGGGAGGGCTCGAGTTAAGCTTAGTCTTAATAATCCATTAGCCTAAGAAAATTTAGGTCGCGACACCTATCTTCTCAACGGAGCTAGGAATGTGGATGCGTGAGTGAGGGAGCAGGGTTTCAAAACTTAAGCATAGCACACAGCACGCACAATAGCTTGTAAATTAAAAACGGGATAGGATAGAACCAAACCCAAAAAAAAAAACAACAAATGGCAATTTTTGTGTGGAGGGTTAACGAGGGTAAATTTGAGACTAGAATGAAAGTTGATTTTTTTTTAGAGAAAAAAAATTTGGGAGATATTTAGAACTATAGTTAAAGTTGGTGGTTTACTAGACAAAAATATTCGAGGCAAATTTGGGACTATAATTAAAGTTTGGGTTTTTTTTGACAAAAAAAGTTCGGTGCAGATTTGAAACTAAACCTAGAGTTTAGATTCTTTTTAGTAAACAAAAATTGGAGTAAAATTAGGAGTTGATCTAAAATTTGGGATTTTTAGGGAATTAGGCATTTGTTAATTAGAGTTGGATATTACTCGCATATAGTTGCCCCATGTGATTTGCTTATGTGCGAGCTTTGCCCATCAATTTCTTTTTCCTTATCACCGAACATATTATATTGATGTTCTAAATTTTGAACATTTCATATACTTCAATGGTTTTTTAAAGTTGAATATTTTATGATATCAATGAATTTTTCGAAGAGCTTAATTATTTCAAGACTAACAATAATATCTATTGAGTAAATAATAATGAGTTTTTTTAAGGAACTATATAACTATTCATATATATATATAAATGCACATTTTTATGTCAAATTATCGTCAAAAGGTAATATATGACATAAGAACTTTATAACCATTCATACATAAATGCATATTTTTATTTCGAAAGTATCGTCGAAAGGTAATATATGACATTAACTTTATGATACATGTTAACTAAAAACATCATACTTTGATTGATAAGAATTGTTTTTAATTACGATTTGGTTTTTCCTTCGTGATTCTCGCAATTGGACTTTTCATTAGTTTTAGATCCAATTGAATTTATGAGAAACGTTTGATTGTTGAATTTTAGAATTTTTAATAGAAATGGAAAAGACCCTAAAATACATTTGTTGAGTTCGTTCTAGAATTTCGAAAGCTTCCTTTGTTTTCTGTCGAAATTATGAAAACAAAAAGAAAAGAACGTTTAGAAATTTCAAATTATGGCGAAAGAATCCTAAAAAATTCTAGATGCAAACATCTTTACCTTCTTCGACATATTCGCAGTATTCGATATTATAAAAAAAAAATCTAATTTCGAACCCTAGAAGAATGCAGCAGATCTCGATCGATCTATAGATCTCAAACCTAAACAGATATGATTTTCTATTTTACAGATGCAACGGCAAAAAGTCCGAGAGGTGCGATGCCTCCTAGGGCTGCGGACTCATCTCATTTTTCACGAGCTACTCATGACTTTGCTAGAAGTCTAGAAGAAAGCATCGAAGTGGTTCTTGCATGCGTGGACATGGAGCCGTCTTTTCTACTTTTGTTCTCAATGCCTTCATCTTTTTGTTGGTTCTTCAATGGAACATAGGCACATTTGATCAACACGGCATCGAATTAAAGAACAAATCAAAGTGGGTTAGATCCAATGTGGATTGAAAGTGGCCTCTTTGGGAATATTATCTTGTTTTTGTTTGTCCATGTTGGTTGATTCCTTGTCCACAATCCACTTCAGCTTTTCCATAAGAATAAAGGGGGGAAGATCACGTCAACCTGGCACTCTTGATCGTTCGTTTCACAAGATCGAAAGCCCCACTTTGATTAACAGTTCGAAATGGGGGAATAGCGAGCGCAAAAATCTTCGTGGATGAGACAAAAAGGATTGATGCGAAGAGTCCAGATCATCACAAAAAATGTGCAATCCTTGACATGCGATATACTAATTGGTTTAGGCTTAGGACTACATTATTGTAAGTCGATCTTTGAATATCTAAAATCGTGACGAATGTTGCTTTTATTATGGAATGAATTGGAATGAACCCTCAAAAGTCAGTAACAACGTAATGTACTCTTCTCCATAATAAAAAATATACTAAAAAGAATGATAAAATGACCCGCTAAAACTTAACGGTCGTAATACTAGGCTCGTTGCTACTTTGAGTAGTACTGGGCTTGTCGTTGCTTTGATTCAAAAGGTGACGGATGATTCCTGACTTGATCCGGCTCTTGTCTTGATTGAATACATCATCGAAACAATCACGCGAGAGTTCTAATAGAGTGGGTTGCTTTCGGCTTGTCTTTCTTACCTTCTATTCCAAACTCCAAACGTATGTCTGCTTAGCTCATCTGCTCGCTCTATTATGAATGCGACACTCCGATTGTTATTCTCGCCATGCTAATCCGATGTCCGCTCCGCCTCATATTGCCTAGCAAATCGAGATCGGAATCCCCATTGATCCATATGCACCACCACCACCCAACTCCCCCCTCATTCGGGAATTCTTTCCGGAGCCCTACTTCCTGGGCCTGGACGAATGAGCCTTAAAATGACCATCCAAGACTCTCAGATCCAGTACATCACTAACCTGCCGACGATTACTTAGCCCAAAGAGAACTACAGTTTAATAACAGAAGAGTTCTTGAAGATGTTGTGCCGCTAGAGCCTTCAATTATCTAAGCTCCAAAGCCACAATAACATTCAATCAACTTTAATGTGACATTTGGTTGTCAAATTGCAGGGATCGAACCCGGCGCATCCTGTTTTAGGTGTACGATAATCACTATATCAAACAAACTCCGGTAGAAAAATCCAAGTTTAAGGTAGGAGGGAGCTCTCGGCAAATGTGAACTTGATTTCCATACTCGAAAAGGTGGAAGACGAGAGAAATTTACGGATAGCTGATCCGGTGAAATTCCATGCTTGCGCTCAAAATGGGGCAGTTTGCATTCCCGCTACAACAATTTAAAATTCACAGTGACCGACCAAACGGCGGACATAGAACTTGCAAGTTCATATATGACAACTACCAAATAAGGTATGAAGTTGTACTTCATCTTTGGCAAATGATGCTGTAGCTGAAGCACCTACATAGCTGAAGCACCTTTCTTAATGTTGTTAGAAGGTGCATCAGAAAAGAGAAATAAGTCAAATGCGTTACTATTACTATCACATCACATCCCAGGGGCTGATTTAGAGCCCAGCTTGAGAGCACCGGCAATCTCATCTGGAGATGCACCCTCACTCAGGTAAGTCACAAACGGGCTCTCCCCCGGGACGATGTCGTCCCTCAGGTAGCTTCCCGTCATCCGGAGCAGCTCCTCCGACCCCCTCGACACCACCCCTTTCATTATGACAGTGTTGTGGGCCCCGGCGATCATCTCCTCATGGTCGGTGTCGCCACTCTCCCCGAGGATGACGTACATGTTTGCAACGTTCAATCTCCAGCGCACGAACAGGTACCTAAGGAGAAAAAAATGATACAAACCCCTCTGACATGAGAAACAATGACAACCTGCTTAAGAAATTAAGGAAATCTTCCATGACGACGGTTATTTGCACGAAAAGCAATCCGTCCTGTCATGGAGACACTAACTTTTACTTCAGCCAAATATAAGAAAACAATTTTCCTATTATCTGACCTCTCTAACTGGAAATCCTGGACTGATAAATCATTCAGGACAATGTCAAATAATGCACTGTTGTGCCATGTATGGTCTAATAAGCCAATGACCCAATTATGAATTTTGATAGAATATGTTTCAGTTTTCAACTTCAAAATCACACAAACCTACTAAATCAGCAAGTATAGTCATCTGGATTATGTCATGGAACTTCTACCCTGACGAAGAGTTAATTTGGGCTAACTTGACCCGTTCAACTACAAAGAAAAAGAAATTTACCTGAGTGCTTGTGCTCGAGATGCCAGAAGAGGAATAATGTGCATTCTAGTTAAGTTCCGGCAATACATCGGATGACAACGGAGTCCCCGCATTCTCAGTTTCTGTCTCAAATCATCCACTTTCTTCGCCTGCAAAGTATTCCACTATCAATACCCTTTTGCCATTACTATTAGAGTCAATTAGTAATCATATTCTAATGACCGTTCTGCACATTTTCAACAATAGACTCTGCTCACCATACTAAGCTCCTTTATAAAGTATGAGATGCAATGCGAATTGCTTGATTCCGTATCCTCCTCGATGGGACTAAAAGGTTCCTCAAGTTTCTCTTCCCCTTCTGATGTATTCAACAGCTTCCAAATGGTCTTCTTTAAGCCCTCGCAACCCCAACGGTAGTCGATATGTGATGCATAATCCGGGTCCCGAATAAGCTTTCCATCTTCCTTTGTGTAGGCCCCGGGGTAATACACTTCGCTCCCGCTGCTACAGATCAAAGCATCGAACTCATTCACTTGGATGTCCCCCGACTTCAAGAATTCCATGGTTTCTGAAACCGGCATAGCTGTCGATAGAGCAAATCCACAGACCCTAGCGGCTTGTGGGTCCGATCGGACAGCCTTCATAACATCTTGCACCATCTGAACAATCTTATTTTCGGGGGCCCCATCACTGTCATAGCAGTCAACAGCTATAACTATTAACCTACGTCGCCGCCTCAATATGGGATACTTGCTCACCGAACTCTCAAGTGGTTTGTTTCCACCTTCAATGTCAATTGATTCAGAAGATTCTTGCTTCTTAATTTTGCTAAGAACTCTTTTCACTTGGTCCTGGAGTTCTGGGTCTCCAGAAGTGATTGCGGCATAGTCAAGAGATTCATTTAATGAAGATTTTTCTCCGTCAACTGAGAGCCTAAGGGACATATCTTGCACGTCCTTTAGGGAATCATTGAATGACTCTTCGGCTGGGATTTCGTCCTCTGGAGTAGCAGTTTGCCATTGCGGGTGTCTCATCCGGCATGCTGCCACCCTAGTCAAGTACGTACGGCAATGCTCAGGCCATGAGAAGAGGTGTATGTTTTTCCAACCATTCTTCCTGCATTCATGCCACAAGGACTTCTCTGAGACCAGCTTGAGCAGTGCATCGGCAATAACTTGTTGATCATGAGGGTCCACGAGCAGCCCATTATTCAGTGCCTAAATCACATAGCAATATATAAGGATTAAGAAGGAAATTCCCATCTCATGCTGAGCTGAATACAAAAAAAAAAAGGGGGGGGGGGTGTAAAACTTTGCGGGACACATATTGCATGATATCGCTGTGGGCAGGTCAAACTTACTTGGTGAATGTCAACTGGTCCACCATTTTTAGTAGCCACCATTGGAAGCCCATGTGCTGCTGCCTACATTATTCATAAAGCAGATGAAGTGGTACTCAATACTTCTAGGAACCATCTTTTACAAACAAGAAATAAACTTTATAATACCTCGATCAGAGTAAGACCAAACGGCTCAACTAGAGCTGGATTGATGAAAACGCCCTGCAACATGTGAGGTGGGATTAGTTTCCTATCATGTTAAGACTGAGGCCGTGGACCTTGAATACGGTGAAGAAGAAAACCTTTGTTTTCGCCGCTAGACGATAAATTTCTGGAACATCAGACTGCCTGTGATGCTTGGGGAAGGCAACTTGCCCATAAAGATCATACTTGTCCACTAGTTTCAGCACTGTTGTAAGAATGCTGGCGTTTCCGGAAGACATCTCATCTATATCATCCCTGTTGCCCATGATCAATGTCTGCGGAAAAAGCTTGCCACTTAGTTACATCTGGATGTTCATGTAATAGTTATACAGAGCAAATCATTCTTACAAGATTTGCAAGCTCCCTTAGAGGGCGGCACTCTCCAAAAGCCTTCACAAGAGTTGTTATATTCTTCTTCGGGTCTGGTCTTGATAAAGCCAAGATCATCGGCTTGTGCGGATTTGTGAGGAATCTCATCACCTGACAGAAAAGGCGCTCTAAGAGAGCAAGGATAACAAAAGCTACAGCATAAACACGATGGCAATGCAAAATCCTAGACAATCACTCCAGGAATGTACATTGGAGAAGAAGGTTTGTGAACAATTCTTTCAAGGAAGGCCAAAAAAGAGGGCCATTATTTCGTGGCATGAGTTAGACCACAAAGCATGCCAGTCAACCAATTCTTATTAGTAATTACCACAGAGCTGGCCAGTCAACCTCATAGTTGCTTTCTAGTGCATTGTTTGAGAGTGCCATCAGAGCGTTTCTTAGATAAATTTCTTATTAGAAATAGAAAGAAAATTCAGATACTCACTTCTGACCATATTGCCGGGAGGGATTTGGGGGAAGAGCCGTCAACACCACCGATAAGTGCTGCCAGTTCCCCATCAACCTCAGGGGTATCTTCCTGGACATTGACATTGCTAAAATCCATGCCAGGAGGAATGACCTGTAAAAGAAGCAGTGATATCAGAAACGAAATAGACGAGCGCCCTACGAATGACTATTCAACTATTAATTTTAATCCCTTCTTTAGACAAGTACATCAATTCTAGTGATCCACAGAACGATTTAGTAACCTTTAGAGTAACAAATCTTGTGTTATTTCCTTTTGAATATGATTATGAATATAAATGACATTAATAGACCTTTGAAATATACGAACAGCCAAGAAGATAATCATGTTTGACTGAGGTATGATGGACAGCAAGAAAGGATAAATCCCTACCACCATCCTCGGCATGTACCGCCCATGACAGTTTACCCCACGTCTAGCACGAGCGCGCAAAACTTTCTCAAGCTTGACATCAAACCCATCATAAAGACCCCACTGCTCGTCGATTTCCTGCTTCGTACTAGTAATGACAAGCTCAGCAGCATCAAGAGAAAGTTCCTCTGCTTCGATTCTCCTCATGATCTTGTATGTCGAGTTTATATCTTCCTTTGATTGCCGTCCCTGCTTGAGGAGCTGCTCGAGTTTGTTCCTCCCAAGTGAGTGACCCGTTAAGACCATTGGGATGTTAAGAGCACCTGAGAGAAGAGCAGCACTATCTCCCGCATCTGCATAATGACCATGAATCACATATGGCCACACAGGCTGGCCCCCGCCTATTTGTTCGCCGAGAACTTTTGACATATTCAAAATGTGAGCTAAAGCCCCGTCAACAAATTCTTGAATATATGGCCAGAGCAATTCCTTGTGGAGATACTTATTTCGTGGGCCAAATGGAATCCTTATAATGTAGGCCCCACTACTCTCTCCCAATTCATTGGTGTCGGCATCTTCTGGGCCAGCAGTTAGCATTTCCGTTGGTTCGCCATAACTCCAGTCGACTTCTGGGGAGGAGATTTGGCGGGTGAAAAGATCAACCCTGTATACACCAGGCATTCTAGCAAGTGCACGAGAAAGCTCTACCACATATTTAACCTGTGCACAGTATTCGATTAGTCAATGCATGAGAATCAATATAAATTAACATAGCTGTGCATACCTGTCCACCAGTATCAGAGTCCCGACCAAGTTCCATTTGATCCCCACGGACCAAACCATGCAAACTGGTCAGAACAATACGTTGGATCAATGGGTTGAAACAGCATCATTTTAGGCCCAGAGTGAATGATGAATTTACAATTCGTAGGAATGCAGACGGATCGTATGAGAATAGATAAAAGTTCGATGCTGAGATCTAGAGTATCTTGGAGTTCATAAAAGGGCCCAAAATTTAAATGATGTGATGTGCGGGATGACGTCCAAATGGTTTATTCCTCTAACTGCAAGTAGCCTAATGAACTCAAGACAAATGACCTTTCTGTTAGAACAGCATATCTGGTGTAAGATTAAGTTATATTATGATGGTTTATCCTTCGGTTACGAAAAAGGGTAACCTACTTCAGTAGAATTTCAGAAGGGAAATGAAATATGATACCTTCTTTATTTGACAAGACAACATTAATGGTACCTTGTAAGTTGTATGTCTCAGCTGATATTACGTCCAAAACATAAATACAAGAAGCTGAAAGTTACACTCTCTCGCCTGCTGACATGTTGAACATTCTATATACATCTCCTCATAGGCACACACTAGCAAGAAGTTGACTAAATAACACTTAAGCCAAAGAAAGACTATACCTCATTAGGACAATGTAAAGCTTCTTTTCCTTTTTATCATCTGACCATACTTCCAGATTGGAAAAATTTCTCTGAAACTTCTTTCTTGGGGTCTCGCTCAGCATTAACTCTCCCACAGTGTCCCCTTTCTCTCCTTCCGATAAGTCCTCAGACATGTCTTCTGTCGCATCCCTCCGTCCTTGTTCCCGTTCCCACCTCCGTTTTGCCAGCCTTTGCAGTTCCTCCCATTCCAACTGATGACGAAGGCTCCTTAAATTTCAGTTGGAAAACTTAGAAGATACAGGGAAGGCAATTGCTTCGCCTTGATAAAGCTAATAGCAATACAACAATGAATGGTCTCTAGCACAAGATACAGAGAACAAAGTAGTGCTTAAAAGGTGGGCCACACAGACTTGATTGAGAGACACAAGGCATGGGAAAAGATGCAAGAATGGGTGAACAGAGAGCCGAACGTTTTATCTTTGGCATCATCTAGTACTAGTATCTTTGTGAACTCAAAGCCTTCACTATCTACAATATTCCGGGTTTATATTCTGTAACAGATAATGCACATTGGGTTTGTCCAATGCGCAATATGTCTAACTAATAAAATGACTCAGGAAGACCAATCAATCACATGGCTGGAAACATGTTAATACCACATGCATCATAGCGCTTAGTTTTCCTTGTTTATTGAACTTATGACTAGAAGCATGTCACAACAATACTTTTAACTCTGCTTTATAGAGAACTGAAAACTTGGGAAATTGGAAAGGATTACACTGAGTCAAAAACTCAGTTTAGTGTGACATGATACTTCAGAAACAAAACTCAATTGAATCGCAATATGTTGGGTTTGCTCACGACACAAACATGTTTTTCTCAAAATTCCTAGACACGAAAACAATATTATTAATGACAATGCTGGAAACATGTGGGCGCCATGTGCACCACAGAGATCTGTTCTGGTCATGATATGTTGGGGGTTGAATTTCAATTTATGATGCAGTTCCAACTTGGACTGCACTTCCTACAGAATGTGCCAAATTATTGAACAATTGGCTAATAATACATAGGCCAAACACCCCAGTCAATTTGAGTTAAGAGTATGAAATTCATAGAAGCGAAAACCTCTGTTTGGCATGATATTCCTGGTCCACACTAAATATATGTCCCCCCATTCTGGTTTCTCCTTTTTCCCCACTCCTTACTTGTAAGTGTCCCCCAAATCTAGAATCTTCATATAACTGAATCATTTCTCGACAAAATCCCTGTTTCCTTTTTGTTTCTCATGTATTATAGGCACTCAATTCCAAACAATTACTTTTAATAAGAGCTCACAAAACAAAGAGACTCCCACTCATCTGAAAACTTTTGCCACTTAGGAATCTATAGAAATTCAAGCTTCACATGTAGATAGCCTGTCGCCCAAGCTAACACGCGCATGTACACTCTTGATTGGAATTTGCACGTCGATGTGTGTGTGAGGTAACCATGATTTTGTAAGGAGAATGGACCCAGGACAATGCATATATCTCACAATTTCCCCTTCTCAATTAATCAAGCTGGACGTCGAACGCGAACCCAAGGATGAAGCAACACAACAATAACACAAAAAGGCAAGAGCTGACAATAATAAATTAATTCACAAAAGACTCCGTTGGGATTTGAATTCTCGACCTCTTATGCCTGACAGTCAACAGTAAGCCCAGAAAAGCTTAACGTCGCGAAAAGAGCAGTTTACATTAATCAAACATGCTTCTTGCAACAATCACCAAGTAAATGCACTAGGTATATTTCCATCTAACCATAAAAGGACCATAAAATAGAGTGTCAAAATTCAATCTCTAGACCTGTCTTCTCTTATCCCGAAACGCTTACTACACCATGAAACAAGCCGATAACGATCACCGAATAGATGCACCAGATATTCTCGGGAAAAGGAACAGAAGCATCGAAAAAGCCGACTCGGGAACATCACCTGCTTCTTCTTACGGGTGAGGTGCCAGATGCGCCAGCACATGTTCTCGAGTCGGGAGCTGCGGTCGCGGGAGTTTCGGGTGGCGACCACCTTGATCCACGTCCGGTGGAGGTCGGTCTCATCGACGCCGGTCACCACCTCCTCCACGAAGTACTTGGTCGGGTTGAAGTCCCCCCTCTCCCTCATCTTCACCTCCTTCTGCACGTTCTGCTCCGACGGCCCCCCTCCGCCGCTGTCCAGTATCGCCTCCAAGTACCCGTTTATCCATTCGTTCCCCGCCATTCCAACCCACTATATTTCTATATCTATATCTATATCTATATACTTCTTTCCCTTCGAAACACGTCGCTCAGCCGCAATCACAACCGCGCGTGGTCACAGTCCCTTCATCAGACGGAGGAGGAGGAGGAGGAGGGGAACGCGCGACGTGGGTCGTTCTTTCTTTCGCTCTCTTTTGCATGCGCAAGGGCGGGGGACACCCACATGCGGGTTTTCACGGATTCTGCAGGCGAGAGGAAGAAACAAGAATCAAGAACCGTAAACCTTCCTTCCTCCGTTCTGTGCCGTCATGGGGGCGACGGCGAACTTGGTTTCCCTCTCTCTTTTTCTCCTTACACCAGAGGACGGGAATGTCGCTGGTGGTGACGAAGGAGGGCGACGAGGAGAAGCTGACATGCAGGGAGCTTTCTTGCTCGGAGTCCCTTCATTGAACGATGGAGCTCTTGCTCCGCGTTGCGTTCGTGCGCGTATATGAGGAGGTGATCGAGAGACAGAGATGGGGTTGAGGAGAGAGAAGGAGAGGAGGGAGGAGGAGGAGCCACGTGGCGGTCGGGCGGTGGGGCCACGGCAGGGGGGACACGTGTGCAGCGGCCGGCGCATCAAGGATGATGGGGGTGTGCTGGTGGGGGCGCACCATTTCCGATGCTGCCCGCTTCCGAGTGCGACCTTCCCGCCGTACTCTTTCTCTCTCTCTCTCTCTCTCTCTCTCTCTCTCTAGAATGCAATGCACAATTTTTACCTTCTCTCTCTCTTTCTAAATCTAATCACAATCACTAATTAGAATGTCGCTCCCTAATCTCGTTAATAGTCTAGAGTTGATTTTCAGATGGAGGGAGGGATCGGAAGATCATGACTCCAGATAACTGCATGATTAGAATGCTGCGCGAAACGGAGTTTGAGATTACTTGGCCGGGTGATTTCTGAGCGATCGAGCTAATTTGAGCCTTGTGTTATCACGACTCATGCTCCTAAAAGTGTAATTTTTCGTCGTAGGTGTGCTCACATTTCTATGTATATATATGTGATGTTTACCTCCGAATGAAAGTTTTGCTTCAAATAAAAGGACGCTAAGATGTTCGGCATCGATATCAAAAATTGCAATTCGTTGGAAAGGTATGTACTCTTTTGAACATTTTTCATATAATAGATTAATTTCGTATGCAGACGCGAACCGGCAAGTCCCTTTCCGATCGATTTTAAAAGGAAAGTTTCAACTTGTGATCGCAAAAAGCGCTTTCACCATGGAAAATAAATTCACGGCCTTTCATTCTAATCAGTGAATTTCTTAAGAAAGGTTCCAGTCATTTCTCCTCTTTTTTCCCATGAAATTATTCGGCTGCAAATATTCAATAAAGGAAAAAAAGTTAATTGAAGTGGAACGTTAAAGTGCACTTAACTAAAACTAAATTACTCATTTCCATTATGAGAAAATGAATAGTACCCAATTTGTCATGACTTGTGAAAGGAATCCTTTATCGGAAGGAAAAGTGACACAAACAGTCCTTGAACTTTGACTCAATGTGCAATTTGGTCCATAGACTTTTAATTTGTTCAATGTAATCCTTAAACTTTAACTCAATATTCAATGTGGTCCTTGAACTTTTAATTTATTCAATATCATCCCTGAACTTTTGATATATATTCAATTCAGTCCCTAAACTATATGAAAATGTTCAATGTAGTTCTTTTCATTAATTCAAGTTTAAAGACTACATTGAACATTTTTATATAGTTCAGGGACTGAATTGAACATGTACCAAAAGTTCAGGAATGACATTGAACAAATTAAAAGTTCAGGGATCAAATTGCATATTTGGCCAAATTTCAAGGACTGTTTGTGTTATCATCTCTTATTGGAACAACTAGCTATTTGTGAAACACTTTAATAAAATTATTTTGTTACCAATTATAACACGAATTAAATTTAACTCCTTTTTTTTGCATAAAATTTCTGTTTTTCTTTTTGCATAATTTAGAATACGGTAACTTGATAAATGGCAACACCATACCAATTACATAGCACCCAATTTATGAGACCGGTTATTCCATTAGTTTAACCTCTTCATTTGAATCCGAAATGGTACAACCAAACTTCAAATTTTCCGGTTGCATTTTGTAATGGTTTACGGAATGCCATGTGAAAGTATCACGATTGAGGTTTTTTTGATGTGCACTTTTACTTCGTGTCGAAAAGTTTGATTAAAGTGAAGGATGCGATATTTACTATTGCAATATGCTTTCATTCCATGAAGAGAAACATATTCCCTTTTCGAGATTGTTTTGGGAAAATTGTTCAGAGATTGTTTTGGGAAAATTGTTCAAAAATAACATCAACCTATTGTACGACGGTTTAATCAATCCTTGATATTTCAATTGTGTCAATTTAATCTTAATTTTTATCGTGATTTATCAATGTAGTCCTTCCGATCAATTTTGATCGAAAATCGCCGATGTGGACACTGGTCATCTTACGTGGCATAACCGGCACTGACATGGATAAATTTTGCAAATTTTTTTAAAATTTTCTGAATTTTTTCTCTTTTTTTTCTTCTTTCCTATTTCTCTTTGCCAACCGATGGAAGTCGTCAACCATAGGCGAGGAATCCCAGCCCCCGCCAGATTTGGGTGAGACATTTACATGGAGTAAGGCAAACTTTTACTTACAAATGGACTAATAGTGCTACAAGTCGGTTACATCGATATATATCACTAATAAATATGTACCATTCGATTCGCCTAAAAATCTCCACTTCCTTGTCTAGCACTCAAAGAATATACCTCAACATCTTCTCAGATTTTCATGCCAAGAGTGATTAGGAAAATAGTAAGAGAAAATTTTTATTTTTATTTTCTTGTCTGAAATATATATATGTATAATTGTTGAATTTGTTTGATCATGGCTGATGCAAAAGTAAGTGGCAGAGGAAACATGATCCTGCTTTAGGGTGACCACTACCAACCATTCTCTATCTCCATGTCACCTTTGGCCTTAAATGGATCAAACCTTTTCACACAAGTACCTTTCCAACCGACAAAACAATACCTCCAATTTCATGTATTTGTGACTTCAATGCAACCCCTGCATGGTGAAGCTCTCATGCACTTCACATGCATACAAAGTAGGGGTGTCAGAACCGAACCGAAAAATCGAATCGAGATACGAACTGAACCGAACCGAACCGAAAATTTCGTGCATTTCGGTTCGGTTTCGGTTTCGGTTCGGATCATCAAAATTAACCAATTTTTTTTTCGGTTCGGTTTATTTCAGTTCGGTTCGGATCAGTTCGGATCGAACCGAACTGAAATAAACACTCTTTCTCTCGGCGAGACCATCCTCATTCCTCACGGCCCTCCACACTCTTCCTCTCGCCGCCGTCCCTGCTCTTCTTCTTCTTCCTCCCCGTCGACTCGCCGCCGCCGCCGCCGCTGCTGTTGCCGGTGACGACACTCATCTCTCTCGAACCCTAAACGCGGAACCGAACCGTGTACGTCGATCACTACAAGGGCGTCAATGGCCTCGAGAAGGTCGTCCTCCAAGAAGTCCGTGGCTGTTCCGCCGAGATCGATTCGCCCCCCGCCCCCCTCCACCCCATCGCTCGCGTCTCTGTTGATAAAGCTCTGGAAGTCTCCTCGAATGCCTACGGCGAAGAACATTAGGTAGGTGTTGATAAAGCTCTCTGTCTCTGTCTCTCTCTCGTTATATAAAATAGAATGAAACCAAAGATCTGGAAATGAGTCGAGAAGATGGGAGACAAGGGGGAAATGGAGATGGAGAATGGGTTGTCTGAAGCTACTGGGATGGGCTAGCTGGGAAGATGCAAATTATCAAAAAAGAAATGATTTTTGTTTTCTATTTTGGGTTTTGTCTTCCCTGTTCCGCCCATTCCACTGGTTTCGGGTTATTGCTCCTTCTCCTCCACCCTCTTCATTTGCTGGGTCAGCATATCAGATTTGTGATTTATCAACTATGTCCTTGTATATACTCACTTTAGCAGATGGTTTGCATACATTTGTCCTGATTTATGTGTCTGATCTACATCGAGCTGGTTCTGCAATGGAGGGTTCGTAGTTCCTGGTGTTTCTTTTCTTTCTTTTATGGATTTATGCACTGGATTGAGCTGACAGATGAATTTGCAGGACGTTGAGGTAAAGTAGGACAGCGATTCGGCCACCTTAAACTTTAGATCTTGATAAATACTTCAGATGCTGACACCACCTTTGACTTGTGGATTTAGATTAGCTCACGAGAGAATGAAAAGTCGACGGATGAACTCCTCCAGATCATCTACCGTACGGGGTTTTTCTTGCTTTTAGAAATTAGTTGCGAACAATCCAGTCTTTGTGTTTTTTTCTTCTTCCGATTAACATCTTCTACCAAATATTGGATCTTGACTGAAACACTTGTTTGTTGAGCTTATATTGGATTGAATCATGTTGGAGAATATTATTCCGGGACAATTTTTGCAGATATTGTTCTGAGAACCCATTTCCATTCATCTCTTGGGTTATCATAAATACATATTATTATCAAAAAATTATCATTTAATTTTTTTCATAAAAACAGAAAACCGAGCCATGAATAAAAAAGCAAAAAAAAAAACAAAAAAGAAGAAGAAACCGAAAACCAAACCGAACCAAACCGAACCGAACCGAACCAAATCGTCTTATCGGTTCGGTTCCAATTCGGTTCGATTCCTATTTGGTTCGGTTCAAGGAGGAACCCTTAACAGTTCGGTTCGGTTCGGTTTTTCAAGAAAACCGAACCGAACCGAACCGTTTACACCCCTAATACAAAGTGTACCATTATGCCAACTTTTGTCGCTCCCTATTCTGCCTTTTGTCACCATAGGAGAAGAAGAGCTTTCCTTCTTCAACTGAATTATTGAAACAGGGTGATCTAACTTTTCTTTTAAGGTCCTTCACATGGTTTGCCTTCTCTCGTGCTTGTACCAAATTGGAGGTCTCTTTGCCTCAAAGTTGAAGTCTTTTAGGGGAAAATTATCTAAAAAGTTCTAAACCTATTATACGACCGTCAATTCAGTCATAAACCTTTCAATTATGCCAATTGAATCATAAATATTTTGACAATTTACCACTTTAATTTTAAACATTTTAACGATTTGTCAACGTAGTCTTTTTGACCCATTATCCAAATAATATGTTTAAGACTGAATTAGCAAAATTTCAAAAGGTTTAGAAATAAATTGGCATAATGGAAAGGTTTAGGACTGAATTAGCTATCGTTCACTGGGTTTATGACTTTTTGGACAATTATCCCGTCCCTTTAGTTAGAAGGGATGAACGGGAAAACATCTTTCATGTTTGAAAGCCTCTCGTTCACGCGCGCGTGTGGTTGAGCACGGTCTCGGGGCAGGGTGGGAGGGATTGTGCTTGAGCTCCTATAAGTTTTGAGTTTGACCGAAAGCACAACTACTATTAGCAATTGCGACCCGAGTTTGAGTTTCTGATTTTTTTTTTTGTCTATGATCAAATCTCGATTCGATTATGATAACTCTAGATGATAAAATACCGACTTAGCTACAATTAGCAAGTGGTAACTGTGATTAATATAGTTACTCATTCACTTGGCCAAACAGCAGACCCAACTACCCATGTCCATTTCCAATTGCTACTTTCTGGGAATAAAGAGGAAAAAAGAAGGGCTCGAGGTCCACGAAACAGCAAGTAATTTGTCCACATCCTCTGATGGAACGCGAGAATCGAATCTCTGTTGCTTCACCAATGGTGCAAAGTACAAACGACGCTTTTAGGGGTCTAGAGGACGATTCATTCGTGCCGTCTCATCGTTTTTTCGTGTTGTCAATTCGTTCATTTTAGTATCGTGTTATGAGGGGTGGGGCGATTACAAGGGCATGTGCGAGTTCCAATGCAAACTATGTGAGTTATAAGATAATTATCCAAAAACTTTTAAACATGCTGGACAACGCTCACTTCCGTCTTAAACCTTTAACTATATCAATTTATTTTGAAATTTTTTGACAATTTACTAATGTAATAATAAACCTTTCATTTGTGTCAATTTAATTCTAAATCTTTTGAAAATTTATTGATTTAGTCATAAACTTTTTGACGATTTATCGATTTAAACCTCCTGACCAAATTAGGCGACCAAATTAGGCCGGTCGTGGATATCGGCCGAGCACTAGCCATCCTATGTGGCGTAACAGATGCTGACGTAGATAATGTTTACATTTTAAAAAAATTCCTTCTTTATTTTTCCTTTTTTTTTCCCTTTGGCTCGGGCCTAAGCGATGGTGACCCTTGCCCATACCACAAAGGTCGAGCTCTTGCCAAATCTAGCGAGGGTCGGCGTCACTCGTGGTCAATCGCAGGCCATGGTCGAGTACTAGCTACATGGCAAAGGGAAAGAAAATGATTTTTTTTAAAATGAAAAGTATGTCCACATCGGTATCGGTCACGCTACATAAAATAATTGACGTCCACATTAGCGATTTCAGGCCAAAATTGATTGAAATAACTAAATTTGCAAGTTTTCAAAATGTTTATGACTAAATTAACAAATCATTAAAAGATTCAGGACATAACTGGCACAATTAAAATGGCTATGACTAAATTGACAAGTTGTCAAAAGGTTTAAGATTAAATTGGCACAATTGAAAGATTTACAACTGAATTAGTCGCCGGACAATAAATTTAAGACTTTTTGGATAATTTTTCCCAAATCATATATAGGAACTCCTTTGTTTTATTTTTTTCATGACTGTACATCGAGAAAATCGGGAGATAATAGGTGAGGAGATGGCAGGATATGAAAGCAAAGGAGGTAAGGAACTCTGTTAATCCCCCTCCGATAATGACCCAAAAAAGTGCGAACAAATTGCCATCAAGAAAGAGAAACTTTTCATTAGAGTGAAAACATTACCAAAAATTAGACGGTGCGTAGGCCGGGCGGGATGGTTCCGAGGATGGAACTGAAAACTTCCCCGGCCCAAGCCGGTTCACCAAATTTTGGAACCAGGAACTGCTAATTTTTTCAATATTTTCTAATTAATTTTATGAGTTTCTTTTCAAAGAAAGGACTATAACCAATTTCAATGGCGTTTCTACCTTGCAACCAGCAGTGTCATAGGGGTGGTTCGCGGGTAGATCCGTTGGTTCTAAGGCCGCAATCGGGAATAAACTGATCTGAGCTAATTCCAAGTTTTTGAGAAAGCGGAACCAAACCTATTCTTCTTGCAACCAGCTAGAACTAGAGGGACCGAGCCCATTCCATCCCGGTCCCAATTCGACCCCGGACTTGTCGCTCGCCCCTAGGGAGAATAAATTGCACGCTTTCCATAGGAGGCTCTTCCTTTTTTTTGTCGGGCTTGTTCACGCATTTGCCTCGAACCAGCATGATCCAAAGACTGATCAAAGCCTAAGCACTGCTTAGAAACTTTTCAACTGCAGTGGTGGATGGAAAAGGATGGCCTAAACCATGGATAACGAGTAAGGTTTTGATAAGGATCTTCACTTCATACACAGCATGTGCAAATATTCGCTTAAACACAGCAAGTCCAGACGATTGCCATGTTTTCTGAAGAATGTCATAGAAGGCGAAATCAACTTAAATTCAAAGAAGCGCAAGTATATGGCATTCATTCTTGAAATTTTTGTGTACGGCCAAAAATATAAATGATTGACAACTCGTATAAACGAAATATTGCACAATCTGCATATGCAGAAAAAAATTCTTTTGGATGATCAACCATATGTGTCCATTATCTACGGTATTCACGCTATTTCAAACATTCTTGGCCAGTCCCTCCACATTAGCTGAGAAAGGAAAGTCAAATATGGCAAATAACAGAAAGGAAGAATATACTATGCCATTGCGATATCGAAAAAGAAAAGCTTTAGGGAGGAGTTCCATGGAAAATATGCATACTGATGCAGAAAGGACAAATAAGCATCAGCTTGAATCTGAAAGTAGTTGATACGCAGGATGCAATCAATCCTTATCCAGCCATATGATGGTTTCCCTTCATTGTCATTTCCGAATTGAAGAGAATTTTCGATGATGTTCAGAAGTATGAAAACACCCTTCACTGGTAAAGCTTAACCTATGAAGCTGGATGATAATATGTTACAAAGCTAGGCCAAACCATCATTA
Source organism: Syzygium aqueum (assembly GCA_031216185.1). Taxonomy (NCBI): domain Eukaryota; kingdom Viridiplantae; phylum Streptophyta; class Magnoliopsida; order Myrtales; family Myrtaceae; genus Syzygium; species Syzygium aqueum. The sequence continues at coordinate 20,289,044 of CM062238.1, forward strand.
ACCAATTTTTCATGCCAATCACAAAAGATGGTAAACAACTAAAACGTCTAACAAGAGTAAAGTTGATCAAAATTCTATTATCTCACTCCTGTTTTAGGCTCTGTTCAAAACTATTTTGTTTCGACAATTGAAATAAGGGAGAGTATGTGTGGTTGCTGATCAAAATGACTAGGACAGAAGTGTTAGCAGCAAGGAAAACTAAGCTAGCCATCCATAACTCTACAAAGACATTCTTGCCTTTAAACTCAAGCAGGTAACCCCACATCAGCCAATGGGTCTGAGCTCCCATCCACAAGAATATGCAGCATAACCCTTTCCATTTGAAATTTATATTGCTCCACGGCAGTATTAGGGGCAGCAAGCAGAAGAACCATACAAAGTACTGTGCAGTGATTACCTGTTAATAGAGATTCAATACATATGAGTAAGATGCAGCACATCTGATAGTGATTAACTGTTGGGAAAGAAGGTAACAACTGCATCCACTTAGCCACTCTTCCTTTTAACGGGTAATTTAGCTACTCTGAAATTGAGAATTTTGCAGATAGACAAACTAACCTTGTTAAATGCCACAAATGCTACCGTCTGCACAAAAAGGCAGAATGGCAAATCTGGAGCAAAGCGGAGAACAAGAACAAGCTGGACCATGAATTGTGGTAAAAAAGATATGAGCTTCTCTATCACAGAGAACTCACGCTCATAGTGAAGATATATGTGGTAGAAGTATATAGAGAAGTTATGTCTCGGATCTGTGCGGGTTAAATGGTAAAGCAATGCCTCATGTAAGAATTCCCACTTGTACAAATAGAAGCTAATTCCTGTACAAAAGAAGAAAACAGCTGCAGAAATAACACCAAAGATAATCCTCTCAGCAGAGAATATGCATTTTATTGCAACCAGAACATTGAGCTTAGTCACTGCTGTGCTGCATTCGGGTTTCTTGCTAGGGCCAGAACTCCAGATCCTAGGAAGAGGCTTCTGTCCCAAGCGGAAGAAGTGGTGATTAAGAACCAGGACAAGGGTTGGCGCATATATGATTGGATAAATTCTAAAATGGACTACAAGTCCATACCAAACTGCCGCTTGCAAGAGATTGCCTAATAAACAGAAAACAGAACAGCTTCATAAGTAATAGATATAACCAATCCTTACACCAAATCAACTATTATATATAAATGTAGTTAAAGATAGACAACAAAGAGAAAAAAGGAAGACCCTCGTTTATACTTGTATTAATGTAGTAAAGACCAAAAGAAGCCTACTAGGCAAAAATCTATCAACATCTCCAAAAAAATGCAACAAGTTTCCATGTGTTGTGTGCTATATCGATTTTATGTTGAATCCTGGCATTGCATGCGTTTTCACAATTTTGTCATAAATTGAAAAGGCACTCTTTATAAACAGTTATAAAGGAAGTCTAGAAACAAGTAATCCCCAGGGCCCAGACATATGTCCACGTACAAAAACTCTAGCAGAATTACTAGGGAGAATGCAGTCCGAAATAGGTCTTCATAAAGTTCCTTAAGGGACTTCTCAGAATTGATCATCACCAGCTAACATATTGGATCAGTTTCAGTGAGAACAGGGTCAAACTTACATAGGCTACAAGGCAACATTTTTTTTGGTAAAGAAAAGGGGATTGGTTCTAAGTATCCTTAGGGGAGTGCTCGAATTGTCCTGGAGTGCTCGTTTCAAGTACGTGCGGGCACATCGAGGATGGGAAAGTATTGAATGACTACAAGGCAACATTTGTAACTTCTTCTCTCAAGAAAGGATAAAAAGAAGAAAAACTGCCAAAATATTAAATAAGTTGAATACCCATGAAATCCTCTTAACAAAGGCAAAAGCTGTTCCAAGGAGAAAACATACCATTCATCAGACAAATAATGATCCATAAGATAATGGCACAGACAACCGGCTCACAGTTCCCACGGGTCCCAATAGTGAAGGTAAAGGGATTCAGAAGCCATGCCATGACACTGTAGGTGCAAATATTCTTGGGCACACTGCATTTCTTTAAGATGGTGTAGATGAACACGCCAACAAGTAAATCTGCAGCGTTTGCATAAAAAAAGAGTAAGTCACATAAGTGAGGAAGATAATAACATTCATTCACCCTGTACTTGTATTTTCCAAATAATAATTAAAAAACATTCATTAACGATTTCCAGTTTAAATTTCCAACATAAGAATGCATAACCAATTGATTAAAGATAAAAGGTGAAATCACCATCTTAATGAAAAAGATCAAATAAATTTGTTATTAGTTTTACATGCATGTTCAATCACCTATCACATACCAGAGGTTACAATACAAAATATATCTGAACATTCATAATACATCCGATATGCTCCCACAAAGATGATAGGCAAAAGATCTACCATAATTACAAAAAATACAGAATGGATGGTAGCTATTAGTGCGAGGACTGAAAAAAATCCTTCTAGAGCTATCTATCTATCAATATCGGATTTCTCTACATAACAACATGCAAGAATACTAGTCTCGAGATAGCCAGCTCATTCCCTAAGAAAAATATGCCACCCAGCTCATCAGTAGAACTTTTATAACCAGGAGGCTTGACGAACCTCTTCGATCAAGATAGAGAAGATGCAACCACATCCTATTCCTCTTCCAAATTCTCTATATTACATGGAACATTTTCCATCTAAACGGAGACGTGGAAGATGAGAAATGGATCTAGAAATCAAAACCAAACAATTATCTACTTCTCCACGCACTGGATAATTGCAGACCACACGTACCAGAGGCTGAGAAAAGAAACTTGCCCCACGAACGATGGAGAAATGTATTCGGCAAGAGCAGAAAGGCGAGCAAAGGTGAATATCGGTACGTGGTTCTTTCGTAAGGAGACTTCCCTGATGCCATCAAATCAGCAGCATCAGAGAATACGAAGTAGTCCACATCTGTGTACCTAACCTCCATGTGCTTATCTTGCCATTCACCATACATGATCAAGAACACCCGCAAGAATGCCGAAAACAACAGCAAGGAGTGCATGTCTACAGTCGCCATTGCCGAAACACAAGCGGGGATAAACGTCCGACCAACATATACTCCCACCACTTGGAATGGTTTCGGAGTTCACTGAAGCAAAGAACAATAGAAAGAACAAAAAGATAAGGTTCATAGAAACTGAATATCTTGCCATACTAAAAAGTTACCGATAAAAAACCGAATTTGCAAACCAAGCAGCACCACTATGGTGAAAAAGAAGCCGGATCAAATGATTCCCAAAAGAACTCTCGCCCCCGCACTCCAAGAAACAATTTTTCCAACGTCAACAGTGTCTCCTAGACATTCCATCTAACATTTGAAACGCATTTGGCAATCACCGAAACCCACCACACAGACCTACACATTCAGTCCGAACGAAGCATTACTTTATAGATTCAGCACAGGAGCTTGAATCCGAACCAACAGCTATACCCGAATCTATACAACATGCAAGTGCATATGAAGTAGCTCGATTTCTTGGGAAAATCGCCTCAGTACCCAGGATTAGATCTCTCTACCTGCAACAATCGATCGCGGGCAAATCCCAGCGGCCTCAGTCGCGGGAGATCCGCCGCGTCTCCGGCGTCAACTATCGGCGAGCTCCTCCGGCTGAAGCTCTCCGGCGACGCGGGAAATCGATGAACAGAATGCCGACGGCGAGGAGGAGGAGGAGGAGGAGAGTTCTCCGCAGAATACGGTGATGTGGTCGGAGAGGGAACGAGAGCAGTGGCTGAACTCGCGGCAGAAGAAGACGATGGTTCCCATTTGGAAAACTGCTAAAAAAAAATAATAAATATGATATATAATAAAAATAAATATAGGATTTACAAAAAAAAATAAATAAAAAGGATAATAATACAAATGATCCTGAATTTTGGCCCAAGGTTTCTTAATTTTTAATTTATTTAATATAATTTATGATCTTTTTATAAATGTTTAATATAATCCTTTAGTCTGCTCAAATGAAAATTGTTCGTTATTTTATGACTTGAATATTTATATGTTGAGTTGAATTTTTAAGAATAATAAATCAACATGTTCATTTTTTTATCCATTTGCTTTTGAAAAGGACAAAAAATATTAATAATGTGAATTATTATATTGTAGTTTGTATGAATATCTTATTTGGATAGCCTACGAGTGATTTTTTTCTTTTTTGTTGTCCATTGTTCAAATTTAACAAATTGGAACCTATGTCGGTAAATTTTATTAACTTGTATTAATGGAAGGACGACACTGAATATTTTTATAATATTTAATAATAGTTCATGGGTCACATTAAGCAAAATATTGCATATAGAATCAAAATTTAGAGTTTAATTGTGATATATTTACAAAGTAAATTGAGGTTTTGGAATGACCTTGAATTTGGCTTTTCATTTTTGTTTTTTCCAAAATTTGGTTTTAATTCCTTTATTCATAAGTCTTTTTCTTGCTTTTTGCCCGGCTGTAATATGTTCTTATGCATAAAGTTATGAATGCCATATTAGTTTAATCGATCAATTTTTCAATAGCTTTCTTAATTTTTCATTACTTTGTTTACCTATCTATACTATGGATCACAATGAAAAAAAATATACAAGAAATTGAGTTTTTAATAAGTTTATATACACGACTTGGACATGGATAATTACCTCAATTACCTTTAAAAATGAAAAATAATTTTGTGGGAGACTTTTTCAATTGATCAAGTCACAATAAATAAGTTGCCGACTCTTTCAATTGACTCAGCAAATTTTTCAAATTTAACTACGAAATACTTGACATATATACATCTAAGAATTATTTACTATCGTAATATGATATCTTATAATTAGTGCCAACGAAGTATGCTAATTTAAAATGTCTTTCTACAGCTAAGCGCGGGCATATTTTCAACTAAAACCTAAGTAATTGGTAAAGTGCACCAATGCTATGATGCATTATACAAGATTATTTTTGTATTATACATTCCATTCTTCTGTTCACTGTAATCAATTTGCTGCTTGAAAACAATCCCTCTGTCCTCTTCTAAACCCTTTTGAGCTCCTCAATAGAACATTGAGTGAAAGTTTGTGTCTGGTAATTCGGCAATTTGAAAATTTACATGATGACAATATTGTTAAAACAGAGCAGATGATAACTCCATGCAGCATTGAATAGTAGAGAGTACAACGAGAAAATAAACAGATCAACAAACAGTGTCTTTTCCTTTTCTTTTAGTACATTATAACATACTGTAAGCAGTTACATCGCTTTTGAAAGGGATGGAAAGATGGAACAAGAAAATAGATATTACGCCAGGGAATATAGTCTGCGAACCATCAGTGACTAGGATAATACTAAGTGAATCATACAAAGTATCCCTCATGGTTAGACTCATAAAAAACCACACCGAGAGAATGATTCGTGATATTAGAACACAACTTGATAGGACATATAACCTTAGTGACATCCACGGCTTGGTTATAACCTCTAGCTCTTACTCGACTGGAATTCGAAGTCCTTTTCTTTAAGTAGCTTCTCGATATCATCCACGAAGCTTGACAAGTTCAGCCTTTGCTGCGGATCTAAGGAGTTGGCTGCTTCCTAAATCATTTAATATCCAGAATTAGAAGCATGTAATTGTAAAAAAGATTGGCATATCTTATATAAAGTGAAGAGGAGCGGAATGATATCATCCAACCGCTACATAAAATTGTTAAAGGCCCTCCAAAAGTTAAAACAGAAAAGCAATAACCTGTGCAATCAACCTCTGATGAAAACGGTTGCAATCAAAATACACATTTTCACATAAGTGATCTATGACGATATTCATAGGGGAAGGAAGAAATAAATTCGCCATCTCTTTCATTTATATAGTACCCTCTAATTTTTTTTCGAATAGGATTTCTACCTACTCATAAATCAATCCTCACTGCCAGAGTGGCAGAAGGACCAATGTGCTGATAGAAGGGCGATTCACACCTGCATCAAGACTCTGTGGAAGAAGGGGTGGAGGTAGACTGAGAGCATAACAATACTAACCTCAACCTTCTGAAGATAGCTTGAAGAGATATTTCTTGCATGACGATCCGAACTCTGCAATGATTTCAGCTTCAGTGCAACGTTCAGCACTGGCCAACCATGAGGCACCTTTATTAGTGCATCCAACCCACCGACCCTATGAACTATAATAGTTTCATCTCTATCAACGTACTCCAAGGAGTGCCTACATTAGTCAACAGAAAACAAGTATACATGAATAAAACTTCTCAGTTAAACTAATCATGATTCAAATGAGGACAAAAATCCTTGATCTAGCCGACCTTGATCTAGCCGCAGTCTTGACTGCAAATCGCCTCAAGGTTGACATAATAACCCTTTCCTGCACTTTCCTCACGAACCACTCCAATGGTGTCTGATGTATCGTCAATTCTGAAAATGACTGCCTGGATATTACCAATCAAGAAAACAATGACATTCTCATTTGTCTGTTCACTGACTTCCCATTCCTCCGGAATGAACTTAACTGCTACCATGTATGGAGAAGTAAATAGTAATGGGAATCAAGAAACTCTATGAGTAAATTGGAAGTTCTGAATTTTTAGGCCATTGCAATAACCACTCAAAATCAAATGTCTCAAGTGAGGCTCAAAATTCAGTTACAGAGATCTGAAAATGCAAAAATTAATCTTCAAATGGCCTAGCTTGGAGGTTATTAATGATCAATTAAATGAAAAGCAGATACAACCTAAATTCAGCCACCAAAAATGAAAGCAAAACAAAGCAGGGACAAACCTGAAAGCTTTTGCAGCGTCAACAATATCATCGATATGCACATCATTGGGAAAAATCTATAGAATGCAAGGCTGTTATGTTAGAAAGGAATAGAGGATCCATATGAAGTGAAAAACATACCAAAACAGTTTCCGAGTTAAGGATGTGCAGCTATGTCAATCTTGAAATTTGGCAACATTCAGGGGACATGTCAATTCAATTTAGCAGATCCTCAAAGAGACATGTACTGTAAAAACACAAAATTCAATCTCCACTTGTGCACGAAAATGTGGTTGGGTGATTGTACAATAAGCACTCTCTGTAAAATTAATGTTGTAATTGCTGGGTAGTCAAATGACAATGATGAGAGGTGTTTTAGTACTTGCATCTGTCAATAGTTACGCTTGTAATGTAAAGATTAAAATCTCATCACCAAGTAATATCTCAAACTCAAAGGATGGTCATTACTGTTTGAACCTCTGTCTCTCTCAATAGGAGGATATTGTGATTGCACACGCATAATTCATACCTCAACATTTTTTAGCTCCAAACACCCGTCCACAAGTTCGATCAGCAACTCATGGTTCAATTCCACTGTCTCAACAGCCTCGTCTATCTTCTGCTGGTAGCTTTCGTATTTTGGAAGATATGTGTTCAGTGACAAGCGAATACTACTCCCATCAATTTCAATGACCTTTAATCCTGTCAAAGCATCCTCAATTTGTTCGACTACATCATCCCTATAAAAAGGATGGAGGACAGGTGATAAAAAACTTTAGAAGCGGAAAAATTGCTGGACGGTCAAAGAAACTGCGAAGAGCACCAGACGATGCATTACTTTCTTAGTTGACAGTCTATATGCTCGAGAGATTTCAACAGCATCTTTTTCTCCTCAATTTGACTTTGAAGTTCTAGGGCCTGCAAGGCATGAGAGCACCATAGTCCAAGTAACCACAAGAACTAGATCAATTTATAGCAGTGAAGGACAAGAAATACAGTAAAAAGGCTCAAAGGAAAATCTCAAGAGTAAACAATAGCACAAATAATGAACTAGAAATAACAGTTTTTCAGACATAATTATTGTTCTGATAGAAACCTAGGCTTCTTACAATTGCAGTGGAGAAGCAACCTATGTCAGACTCTATCTCTACAGCATGTATAATAGCAAATGGTGTATGCATGACTATAATGAAAAGGCATCAGAATCAAAGGAAAAAAATCCATTGGAATGAACCTCGAACTTGTGGCACACATCTGTATTCATCAAACTTGATTGACAATCCACGCCCACATTTTCAGCATTTTCCTTCGTTAGACCCTACAATATGTCAAACCATAGTAAGGCACGTGGGTTCAAACTCAACATATATGAACTTAGCAGAAATTGGATGTCACGACAAAAAAGGGAAGCAGAAACAGTCAACAAACCGTAGAGTTGACCAGACCGACGAATGTCACAAGCAAATTAAAAAAACATTTTTGTTTTTTCACTAACCTGTGAGCTAATAAGATCCAGAGAATATTCCAGTCCTTCAAGATCACTCTCTAAAGCACTAGAATCTGCAGTCGATATGATCTCATAAGTTAAATTCATCTACAAACAAGTAGACTAAATAATATGATTCTTACCAGCCATTATGGATCTAGTGATAACCTCAACTTCATTAGAGATTTCGTTGTTTTCAGCTTCCACTGCATCCAGCTCCTCCTTCAACTGTCCTAAGAATGCATCTACACAATCAACTTTGGTTGTTGTAAAATCGAGAGACAAATCATGAATCAAAACAACAAGTTCATGAATCATGAATATGCATATCAAATAGTTATCTATGATTAAGCACCCAAAATTAGTTTTCCAAGCATAAATGAATATAAGTTCAGTAAACACTTTCCCAAACAAAGATGCTTTAATTTAATTATTATCAATAATCAATGGGAAAAAATCCAAATTCAAATTACAACTCCCAATTTCTGCTCAAAAGATACCGCAACACATAATTTTCTTCACAAGTATCATAATTAAACTGAAGACAAAAAGTTGATCAGCCATTTCATGTAGTTTGGACTATCGGTCATAAAATTTCAACTGGGGTGGCTAGGGTTGAGAAGAAGGATGCAATCAGGTGGCATTATTTATTGTGAACCTATCAGAAGATAATATACACCACGAAATGCAATATAAATACATTATTTGATAGGGAAGGACTACAATAATATATGAACGAATAGATTCACATCATTAAGCCATTACTCAAGTATAACATATGAATCAAGCTGGATACCACCATCTTCATTGGACACGAGATGAAAGCAGAAAAGTGATTGGCACTACACTTGAACTACAGCCCCTTGCTCCTAAGTTGCATGTCACCACAAATGCTACAAAATTGAACTAGTCCATATAGTGAAAGATTTGTCCAAAACTACCTCATCCCGAAGTATAAAACTTGGGAATGGGAACAAAGGAGCCATAAGACAAAAAACAATACTTCCTTTGACAGGTTCTACTCTGTGGCCCCTGCTCGTTAATTTCCTACTACTGCTCCTGGACTCTCTTGTGGATGTTAAACCCTCAACCAACAGATGCCACACAATGAACTCAACCTTTGTCAAAGAGAAAAATCAAATAACGCCTAAAAGCCCGAAATTCTGCGAAATTCCTCTCCACGAGTCGACAAAGGTCTCTAAGAAATTCGATAGCCAAGAGCATCTAAGCAGTCATCGGACTTACCCAAATCTTCACGCCCCAAGCCATTTACATCGGAATACTCTGACACAATCTGCTTCACTCCGCTCTGCATAATTTCCACCAAACAAAAATGGGCAAATCACAAAAAAGCAAAAGAGAAAAAAGAAACACTAACCCAGGATCTTAATTTCCAAATTCACACCGCGAGCATGACAAAAAAATGGCCATGAATGGCGGAATCGCGAGCGAAACGCAAGGATTACCTCGATTTCCGCAACGCAACGGTTCAGCAGATCTTCTAGGTCGGCCGGGGACAAATCCGGCGGCGCGTGCTCCGTGCAACCTCCGCATATCCGCTTGAGTTCCCGCACTCGGCTTCAGACCGAGAGAAACGCAATGGACATTTCAGGTCATAACTTCCGTAATCGGACATGGGAACGAGCGCGCGCACATACATCGTACACGCGCACGGAAAGACACCTGCACTGCAGTACCTTCGAATCGCGTCCACGTCGAGATCGCCGGTGGCCGGCACCGCCTCCGCCTGGCCTCCCGTCGCCATCAGGCTCGCCCGCGCTCTCCCGGTCTCTCTTCCCGCGCTCGTCTGCAGAGAAAATGGAAAATGTTTGAAAATAGGAGCCAAAAAAAGAGGGATTAACCCCGCAAAAAATCTTATACCGGTATATCCGAGATAAATTTATTCCAAATTAATTTTTTGACCACAAAAAATTCTAAACGAGCACATTTGTGATAATTTTACTTTCTGCAATTTCCGTTAAATTTTATCTTTAAATTTCTGAGTTTGATGACACGCGACAGTTGACGGGTATACGACTTTAAGCTGCGTTTGGTCGACCAGATAAAAGCCAGGATAGGATATGTTTTATCCTATCCTGTGTTTGGTGATGGTCCAGGATAGGATAAGGTCGGATATAGACTGGATATAGCCTGGATAAAAAAATCCGGGGAAGGGGTGGGATGGACCCGAATAGGATTTCTAATGTCTATTTTGCTAGAAACGTTACACTCCACTCGTGATCATCTTTATCCCCACACCTTGTGTGCTTTCACCAAAAAAATTTCTCGGTTTTTTTTCCTTTACTAACTCCTCTGGATCCGTGAATAGCAAAAAATAAAAATAAAAATTATCCTATCCGACTTTAAATCCGTAGTCCACCAAACAATGGACAGGATATAAAGAAATTTATCCTATCCTATCCAGTCCTATCCTGTTTAGAAATCCGGACGACCAAACGCAGCCTTAGGATTTTACCATCCGTTTGTTATAAGTATACCGATTTATGATTTTTCGTGGTATTAATTCAATTTAACGTATAGTTAATTTGTCACAAATATACTAGTTTGAGGTTTTTGGAGGTCAAAAAATTAGTTTACATTAAATTTATTATATGTGTATAAATTTATGATTTTTTGTGATAAAAAATTAATTTCGAGTAAATTTAGCACAAGTGTATCAATTTAAAATTTTTCATGGTATTAACCCAAAAAAGAGAGCCTTAAAAATACAGAGATGACCGAAGATGGGCCCATATGGGCTTAATGGGCCGAGGAGAGCAGATAGATTTCATTTACGTGGATTAGCCATATTTCTTAAATATAGATAATTATTTAAATTAGTCAATGGCAATATAAATATTAGTGATTTGTGTAAATTACCCACCTTATAACATGACATAAAAATCCGTGAATGAACAAGAAAAAATGACAGCATAAGCTCCCTTCGCTCTTTCTCGCGCGGAGAAAACAAAACACGCCATTCCCTCTATTTGCGACAAAATTAAGCGAATATTTAAAGAAAAAAGTGAAATAGCGGACCAATGAAACCAAGTATTCAAAGTCCGTTTAGATTTATGATTACTGCTACTTACATTATAGATTATAAAATATATTTTTTAATTAAGAGAGTAATATGAAACTTTCAATTAATAAATAAAGCATCGTTTGTTTCACAGAAAATAAACGATTTGAAAAAAATTTCCTAAACATAATCTCTTATATTGCATAAAATTATTTAGTTCATGAAAAATGTTTTCATTATCGACAGCAAGACGATGAAATATTTTTCGTCATTTCATTTTTTAGGCGATACAAAAAATTATATTTTTCAAATCATCCATTTTCGGCGAAATAAATGCACAAGTTTCATTTCCAATAACATGTAGCCTTTTTTTTTGGTAAGAAAATGGGGCAAAGCCTGAGTGTTAATCCATTAATCTCAAAATAAAACTCGATCCGATCTAATCTCTGCTATCAATAGAGGAAAGAAAATCTCTCAATGGCGTATCTAATGTTGGAATGTCATTTACATCGCAAGATTAAATTTTTTCAATTTGCTAAATAATCTGCACATGAGTTTTCTTTTTGGAAATACTCAAACGGTTTCCCAAATCTAAGAAGGGAGAATTTCGAAAAGAAAATCCTCTAATGAGGTAGCTTTCGATTTTTATCATTATCCCTCTAATAGGTAAAAACAAAGGGGCAAAATGACCCGACCCGGGAAAAAGACCCGGCCGATGACCCGTCCCAGTCGGACGCAATAATGTGCTGATCGTTTTGATCGGCAGTTACGGAAGAGTTAGGAGTAAGGACGCTCTCCCTCTCTCTCTCTCTCTCTCTCTCTCTGGTTCGAAGAGCGGAACAATGGCGGAACGAAGAAGTTCTCCGCTTCCGTTCCTGCTGCTGCTCGCGATCGTACACTTCGCGGCGGCGGCCAGCTCCGCCTTCTTCGAGCCGTTCAACGTGAGCTACGACCACAGGGCGCTGATCATCGACGGCAAGCGCCGCATGCTCAACTCCGCCGGAATCCACTACCCTCGCGCCACGCCGGAGGTAATAGGCGATTCGGCCTCGTCTTTCGGAGTTTTTCCTTTCTTGTTTTTTTCGCGTTTCTTGGCGCGTGGATGATCGCTTGCGTGCTTCGTTCCTAGCGGAATTCGAGCTAAGAGACGATATGAGGTCTTTACCGGTCAAGAAGCATCGTTTTGCTTCGAACTCATGTTGAGCAAACTTCTGTGTGATACCGCGCGTTACACACTTATGTACTATTGTCGAGTTGCGAGGTCTCTGCGGTTTCGTTTCAATTGCCTTGCCATTCCGCCAGATTAATTGGAATTTACCCTTGAGAATGTTGGTGAGACGGAAATGACTGGATAAGCAGACGGAGCATGAAAACGATAATTTGACTCTTAAAATGAGCGAAAGTGGGTTATGCACGGTGAGGATTCTTGCCGTATTGCTCTTGCGTAAGAGTTGAGGTAAACTATTTTGTTATGTGTAGGGAATGAATGGACATAAACCGACAAAATAGGGACGGAGTAAGAGTCCGGGACAAACCTCAAGTTGTTAGGGGGTGCAGTATAAGAGTCCGAGACAAACATTAAGTGTCTGGAGAAGTGACTTCCCCATTTAAATCTGTGGTGTTAAAAAATTTAGGGCCTTGAGATGCGCAAACTAGTCGGTGTTTCTTTCTTCATGTCATGACTACCTCCCTCTGCGTTTATTTCACAATCTCTGCACACAATGTGACAATGTGTACCTCCGCTGGTTTTGCACTGATGGTGCATTTCCTTTCATTAATTTGTTTTTAATGTACCCCTTATTTGCCTGTCTAGCTGGGTGGACAGTGCCTCTCTTGTCTAGGTTGCCTTGTTAGTATCATACTCTGTTTCTTACAGTATCTTGTGTGATGCTGATGAGAGCCTTGCTCCATTGCAACTTTATGTGAATAATAAGTTTGTGCCCTCACTTTGGTTTGCATCATGCAGATGTGGCCCGATCTTATTGCAAAGAGCAAGGAAGGTGGTGCGGATGTAATTCAAACCTATGTCTTCTGGAGCGGGCATGAGCCTGTGAGAGGACAGGTACTGCAGATTTTCTTAGAAAGAGAGATCGAACTCTTTGGATAAAGTATTTACTCATTCCATTATCAACTGTCTGTACAGTACTACTTTGAAGGGAGGTATGACATTGTCAAGTTTGTGAAGCTAGTGGGATCCAGTGGAATGTACCTACATCTCCGGATAGGCCCTTATGTCTGTGCTGAGTGGAATTTTGGGTCTCATCTTCTTTCTAATTACTGAATGCTGATTTTACTTGCTTATTTTTACTTTACAATCGATCCATTGTCTATTATTTATTTTTTCTGCTAATAGAGTTACAGTTTATAACTTCCTCTGCCTGAACCCTCTTTAGTTTCACCTTAATGGAAAAACTGAAATTCCTAAACCAAATTAGACTAGAAATAGGGGACAACGGACGAATGAGAAATTTATGGCTCTTATCAATGGTTGAAGCTGCTCTGCATTCCTTATTTGGTTTTTCCTCCAGTTTTGACTCCAAAGGGAGGATCTAATATAGGATCGAGCGCAATGGGTAATAGGATTCATATATGCAACTCCACCTAGTGTGCTAAGGCTTGGGTTGTTGTTGTTGATGCTTGTCCTTGATATTTCCCCTTCTAAGTCTACATGAACATCATGTCTCTTTGCATTGCAACAATAAATAGGCTAAAGAGAAACATCGAACTATGTTAGTTGTTAGGTGGACACCAAGACTTTATGAAAGGAACGATTGGCATATATGTTACTCGGGAATTCTTGGTGAGATTTCAGAAAACCTTGTGGAAGCTTTACTACTCAAACTTGTTATTTGTGTCTGTATTATTAACCAAAAGTGGAGTTTGTCTCTGTGAGATTTTGTGGGACCACTACCAACTGTTCTAAAAGCTTAAGCTGTTAGATGAAGGCGTAGTTTAATATTTAATTATTCTAACACTCCCCCTCACGCTTAGTCTCGTCTTTTTTTTTGGCCTAGTACTAAGCGTGGACATATTTAATTGGGGAGGCAAATGGGGCCTGAAAAGATTTCAACTTAGGACCTCTGGCTCGGATATCATGTGAGATTTTGTGGGATAACTGCCAACTGTTCTAAAAGCTTAAGCTGTTGGATGAAGGCGTGGTTTAATATTTTATTATTCTAATAGTCTCACTTATTGAGCATTCTCTGGTTACCGCTACATATATTAATAAGAAGTCAAAATAATAAGGGCATAGTCATAATTAAACATGTCCATAAAGGTTAAGACCACCCACTTCCTGCAACTCCTCCACTTCAAACGATAATTACCCACGAGAGCTAGAAGGAAAATCATCTTGTTAGGACTTAAATTGTATTAATTAGGAAAATTAAAAGTAATTGCGCATGGGTGCCTCGTGTTGGGAAAATGGGAGCACCATGATTCATTCCACAATTTCCACTATATTCAAAATCTCCTAAAGAACTAGGAATCTTAGTTCCCTCTTCACAAGGCAAGAACATATAACTTCAATCGTAAATTTTCCTCATATGGTCATTATCTTTCATCTGTTTTTGGAATAAAGCTATCCATATTTCCATGGTTTAAAAGGTTATAGTTTTTGAGATTTCATATTTCTTGTGATTTGAGCTACCCCATGTAGAAGATGCGTGTGTGGTAAATCTTGCCGAGAGAAATAAGCAGTGCTAAAATTTTCAACATTTGATCACTTGTGGCACACCATCTATTAGCTAACTCTCCATAAATATCCATCTGAATAACCGAATAATCAAACTGTCATATTTTCTTATAAAAATGGCTTTTCAAATGTTGTATGAAAGGCATTAAATTCTAGACATCAAGTAAGATCTATCTTGTAATCGTGCAAGATGCAGGTTTTCAAGTTGAGAGAGCATTCTGTAATTTTCCTTTATTAGATCATATGCGTATGGAGTTCTAGATAGTGCTTCATTGACTCTAATAGGCTGATGTCAATTTAACTGAAAATGCTTCCTCGAAATTGTGAACTAACTGTGGGCTATAATTTTTGCAGAGGATTCCCAGTCTGGCTTCGGGATATCCCTGGCATCGAATTTCGAACAGACAATGTATTCTTCAAGGTAAATTCGGCATCTGTGCTTACTCCGGGTACCTCTTTAGAGCACACAAGTTCTTTTTTCCTCTGTCGAGTATAGAATGAGGTACCGACATTATATAGATTCTCCAAATGTCTTGATTATATGCATCATTTACTAGGCAGGGTCTTAAATAAAGGTGAGAATGGGTCAGATGGATCAGCTCAGGAACCTGTAACTAGGGAAGGACTGCTGGTCCTACAGCCGACAGGTCCAAGGCTGGTTCCCTTTCCACTTCGGAACACGTTAATTTTTACGTGTTTTTAAACGTAAAGATTAGCTAAAGTGGGCCTAAATTAATAAGATATTGAAATTAAATAGCAAATAGGAATCTAGATTCAAACAGACAAGAACAACTGGTCCAAGATCAGAAAAGTGGCCCTGAACAATCCAAAATTGGACTTGACCATGATGAGCTCGTAATAAGCTTTCCAACAACTCTCGTGGAATGGATTAAAAAGTTCATGAGCTGTCAAAGCTAAAGTGCTGGGAAACCTGCAATGGGTAGGCCTAATAGATTTTGCTGATCCAACTGCTCTTTTATTTTCTTTAGCAACCACCAACACATAAAAATATACCTACTGTCTTGGTTAAGTGGTGAGCGAGAGAATTTTTCATGGCCTAAAATGTCTTATCTGGCTTTTTGTTGGCAGGCATAATTTCTATTAAGAAAAAGAAAGTGTAATTTTTGGAGTACCAGTTTTACTCATGTGCCACCCTCACAACTACATTTTGATAGGCGGTTTTTTGCAGACATAACTTTCTTTGGCATTTACTGTTGGAGTTTTATTGAGTCCTGTAAAATTTCTGAGACTAGTGTAATTTAAAAGCATAAATTGTTAGATGAATGCATAGTTTATTTTTAAGTATTCTAATATTCCCCTCATGAATAGGCTGAACTGTAAGTCTGTAACCTAAGACTAAAGCGTGGAATGTATATATGGAGTAGATTTGGACTCGGGATGTCTTGCTCTAATACCATCTAAAATTTTGTGCGATTACTGCCAACTGTTTTACCAGGTGCAAATTGTTAGATTAAGACATGTTTTGATATATAAGTATTCATAGAACTCTACATCTTCCAGGTCGAGATGGAGCAGTTTGTGAGAAGGATTGTGGATCTAATGCGTAAGGAGATGCTTTTCTCTTGGCAAGGTGGCCCCATTATCATGTTGCAGGTTTGTAGAAGATTTTAAAACGGTAGTATTCTACAAAATGCGATAGTCAGTAATTATATGCTCTCCAAGTCAGGGGACATTTGATTTGGACAAATATCACCCTCTTCACATTTCTGGCGAATCACATCTAATATCCTTTCTTATGGGGACCCAAATGCATCCTAAATCTATGCTGAAAATAAATAGCCAAATCAGATGTCTAAAGTCACTTCCTGTCTGAATGTTCTATCTGACATTCAACTGTGATTTGTTTTTCAAGATGCTCAATTATGTCATATGCAATTGTAATGCTTTGATTCAGTTAATCAGTTTAGTGGCAGTGGACCTTCTCATTACTGAAACATGATGTAGAAGATTAAAAATATTCTTTGCTGGGCTTTTTGCCCAGTTGCCTATTGTGTCTTACTACATGCATAATAACTAGAAGAACTATCAGGTTGAGAATGAGTACGGGAACATCGAAAGCTCCTATGGGCAAAGGGGAAAGAATTATGTCAAATGGGCTGCAGGGATGGCTATTGAGCTTGGTGCTGGGGTTCCATGGGTCATGTGCCAGCAAGCTGACGCCCCAGAAAGTATTGTAAGTTATTCCCCCCTTTTCAACTCTGATGGAAATCTTGCATAGCAATGAGTGCATTGGGCAAAGAAACTTTTGGCAAGTGAATTATTTTTTGTTTTTACTGTAATTTTTGGTAATTGTGATGATTTTTCAAATTTTCTTTAACAGATAAATGCTTGCAATGGTTATTACTGTGATGGATTTAAGCCTAATTCCTATGGCAAACCAACACTTTGGACAGAAGATTGGGATGGCTGGTAAGAAGACATGTCTTCTTTTGCATCTTTACCAGGAATATGTCATGTACAATATATTGTTTTTAGTACGAGGCACGTTTCATTCCAGAGAAAATATTCATTTTGATGGCTGAACATTACTGTATCTGTGGTGACACTTCTTCTTTTGTGATGGGTAAGTTATATGTTTGACGAAGGAACTCTGTAGAACGATAGAAAGGGTTGAGAACCAAAAGTCTAAGAAAATTACTAGCAAAGAATAGTAACTGAGGTGTATAAGGAAAGGAAGAGATTGGTTGTAAATTGGAAATAGCAAACCTTGTTCTATTAAATTTTCTTTTTCTTTTTCTCCTGATGAGATGTTGAAGATGTGTGGAGGTTTTACCCTCTGGAATGTGGTCCTACCTTTTTGCAGCTGTGGAAATTGTTTGAGGTATGTGTTGATGGCATGACCCAGAAGATTCTGACACATCATCAAAATGCTGTTTATGACATTTAATTGTTTCTGCTTCCTCATTCATAAGACCAAAATGACATGCATGTAAAACGTTTTCCTATTATTATTATTATTATCAAGATTTAGATTTTATGAAAGACTCTTTTAAAAGAACCAAAATGACTCTTCCAATTGCTTTTGCTTTTGTTTGCTAATATTCGAGGAAACAAATGCAAGAAAATGCAAAGTTTTTATTTAAACCATAACTTGTTTGCTTTCTCTTGGATATTCGTTATGGCATTATATCCTCCTAATGTACTCATTGGAAACAGTTTTAAGTTCTGTTCTGAAATCAAATCTTACTAACAAGTTCCCATGACACAAGAATTTGGTTTGGTAAGGATTGTGATAGCAAAAAATCCATTGTGACCATTCCGTTTTATGATAAACTAAAGTTATTACTTAGTAATACTAATACTTGATTCACGTGTTTTGATGGATTTCTTGTGCAACTGTCACTACACTATACATCATGTTTTCTTGTCTCTGGAAACATACGTACCAAATACTGGAAAATGTTACCTTGTATATCATTCTTCATGAAATTTTCTGACCTAATCGTTTTCCAAAGGGAAAACAGTTTCATTGATGCAACAGAGCCTTACTAACTGAATTGTGTTCTTGGAACTTTGTATGAAGGTTTGCAGCGTGGGGTGGAAGACTACCACATAGACCTGCTGAAGATCTTGCTTTTGCAGTTGCCCGCTTTTTTGAACGAGGTGGAAGCTTTCAAAACTATTATATGGTATGATGAGAACGTTTATAGAAGGAGGTTTTGTCTGTTGATTACTGCTATTGGCCTTTTTTCTCGTCTTTTACTTGATTTAAGTGTGTGGTGATATTCTTTATGTCTGAAGGTTCTTCTTTTCCTTTCCTCCCGGTTATATTTTTCAGCAAATGCCTAGATCTCATAAATGGTTGTAACTATATTAGGGAACTAAAGGAAAGTCAAGTGGCTGGAAGGCATTTGGCTGGGCAGAACTATTAGGCATATACAACAATGACAAGAGATAAATTCGAAAATAAGGGCTGTATATGAGTAGATTTGCTGAAAATTGAAAAGAAAGAACCATTCTGGCTAAGAGAAATGGTAATAATGAGCATTCACTGATGACTGATGCTGCATTTATGCATGTGATTCATGGTTGCAGTATTTTGGAGGGACAAACTTTGGTCGAACTTCTGGGGGGCCGTTCTATGTTACAAGCTATGACTATGATGCTCCACTTGATGAATATGGTAGGCAGAAATGCTTTTGAGAACAAGTTTGCATCTATATACATATAACGCACAAGCGTGCGCACTCAGGCATCTTTACTTTGGAGCTGCAAGTATGGAGCTCCATTACCATCTTAAGGTCACATTACTTCCCAATGCTAGACTAACAATTATTATATTTCCGCTTAGGTCTTCTGAGCCAGCCAAAATGGGGTCATTTGAAAGATTTGCATGCTGCAATAAAGCTTTGCGAAGCGGCACTTGTTGCTTCTGATGCAGCACAGTATATAAAATTGGGGCCAATGCAAGAGGTTGTGGTCTACCCTTGGTTGACTTATGATCATGTTCTTTTTTTCTGTCTTTTGCTGGCCGAAGACTTATTAGCACGTGGACTATGCAAAGACTGATTAGCATGTTGACTATGCAATATTCTTGATTCAAATATTTTATAAATTCTGTAAATGGCTTGATGTCCATGTTATCTGCTTTATCTGTCAGAGTCCTTCTCTGTGCCTTCTTCATGATGCTTCATTTTAAAAGTTCTTTGAGTCCATATTCAGTAGGTTCTCCTCAAAAGAATGAGCATATCGAAATCTTATTCTGATGTGTGGTGTGCAAAAGATGGCTACTAGGCTAGCCATAATTGTAGTTTTCCTCGTTAGGTCATACTTAGGTCATACTTTATCATCAGTCAGAAATCAATTTCTGCACATTTTCTGAAGATAACAATAATTGAGCTGGGTTTACTACTTTATGTCAGTGCTTGGTAGCATGTTTCGGCCATATTTTGAATTGAATTGAAAGAATCTATTTACTGTCTTTAAGTTCTAAGTGGTTTTTTGGTATGGCTTCCGGCTTTTCTTGGCCTTCAGGCCAAATATTGTGAGCCATAACTTCCAATATTGTCCACGAATGCTTCAGTTCTTAGAAACCTCATTTTCATGCATCTTTTAGCAAAAGCCTACACGAGTAGCCTATTTCATTATTCGGTTAAGCACTTGTTTTTTCCTTGTTACAATAATTAAATATTAAACGACAACTTCACCTAATAGCTTAAAGCTTTTACAACAGTTGGTAGTGGTCCCACAAAATCTTACATGGAATTAGAGCAGGAGGTCCGAGTTCAAATTTTTCCAGGCCCCTATTTGCATCCTTAATGAAATATTTCCACGCTTAGTACTAGGCGGAAAAAAAAAAGACCAGACTAAGCGTGAGGGGGAATGTTAGAATAATTAAATATTCAACCACAATTTCATTTAATAGCTTAAGCTTTTAGAACAATTGGTAGTGGTCTCACAAAATCTTACATTCCTTATTTCTCTTTTCAGGCACATGTGTACCATGGAAAAAATCACGTCAAAGGCCATAACTTGACTAGGTATACAGGTCAAGGAACATGCTCTGCGTTTCTTGCTAATATAGATGAACATAGATCTGCTACAGTCCACTTTCTTGGCCAGGCGTATATTTTACCTCCATGGTCTGTGAGTATATTACCAGACTGCAGGAATGTGGTTTTCAACACTGCCAAGGTATTGTTTTAACTTTGTGGAACAAGTTGTTAGAACTAGGAATGAAGTTCTAGCTCTTTTGAGATGCTTATGTAAATGAAATCGAGTATGGTTATATTTTAATATTTGACTTTGTGCAGACAAAATAGTTTAGGATAAGTCTACTTTGATTTTGTTCTGAGATAAAAATGATGTAGTTGAGCGACAAGTTATTCTCCTCACCCCTCCCTCCTTTCATATACCACAGATTTTTCCTTTCAGCTATGCATCCCTACTGTCTTTCTGCCAGTCACATATAAATTGGATTCCTGCTACTTGTACTTTCTGCCATTTATGTTGTATGATTACGAAGGGAAAAGAAATCTAGAGGATATCTTCTTTAGACCTGATTACATCTTCCTGTCTTCATGCCTAGACCAGGTTGGAGCACAAACTTCCATCAAGTCAACGGCAAATGACTTGCCCCTTAATTTTATTGTTTCTGGGGAGAAAATAAAGAAACTGAGTAGGTCTTCTAATTTTGGCAATTCATGGATGTGGTCACAAGAGCCAATTGGTGTTTGGAGCCCCACCAATTTTACAGTTGAAGGCATTTTAGAGCACTTAAATGTTACAAAGGATCTTTCTGATTATCTGTGGCATTTCACTAGGTACGGTGTTGTCTTACTCCCAGTTTTAGCTGTCATGCATATTAGCATTTGTCTACCTATTTGAAATAGTATCTATATCATCTTTCTGTTGATTTGAGGTATCACTGAGCTGATAATTCTTCTATCGTTTGTTGCATTAATTATCCTATTATACGTAGTAGTGGGTTTTCGTACTGTAGATGAACATTTACTGAGGGTTAGATGCTTTCTTTGTTTACCATTCACCCGCTCATTCTTCTAGCTGTTTGTTTGGGATTGTTCTTTGCAATCCTGTATTAATGATGTATGATGCATGTACAAAGGTACATCATTTTTCGATGGAGGCTCCTTCACCATCTACCGGTTTCATTTATAAATAATATCTGATTTCCAGTTCCAAGTTCTTCTGGTTTCGCTTCATAGACATGTATCGAGTACGCACTAGGCAGCTTTTAGCGCACATTATTGGAACTTTCCATATTTAATAGAAAATACAGGATTCACGATTGCTCTCTTCAGTAGGCGGTCCGAACTGTTAACTTGGCTCGTTTTATGTAAAAACTGTTGGGCCTCTTTGTCTTAGATGGAGATTTGGGACCTCTTACAACCAGTGTTTTCAAACCCAGACTGGACAGGCTGGTTCAGCCGGTTGGACCAGGAACAGACTATGGCCCATTCTGGTTTTTCCTATTCACCCAGATTGGTCAGGATCCAGTCAACCCTGGTGTTGATGCAGTTCAACCGCTAGACCTGTAGAACCGCTCACTGGTTTGACTGGATCTTTGACCAAGTGTTTAGCTTGGTGCAAAAATATGAAGAGCTGAGGTAGGTGGGGATCGACCTTCTGACCTCATTAAGACAAGAGACCACAGCCACTGGAGGTGGTGCTCATATTGGTGTACAAGTATGTGCGTGCGCGTATGTGTATATATATTTCACATTTTCTAGTAAGATATTAAACTTGACTGACCTGGCAGTTCAATAGGCTGAACTGGTTGACTGTCGAACCGGGAAAGGTCCGGGTTAGAAAACATTGCTACAACTCATGAGCCCTTTAAGTCCATCCCTTAAATGCCTGTAATTTTGGATAAAATCTTCAAGACTGATCCAATTTTGTAGTTTGTAGTAAATTTTGGACATTGATGTATTATACGAGCCATTCAACGGAAGTTATATTGGGTTCAAATAATGTAACATCAGGCTGACTCAGATCTAGTGCGATTGCACTTCCCTTAGTACTTTCCTCGTGAGACTCTCCTCAGCTTGGATTCAGCTTTTCGTTGATGGTATCATGGATGTTGGCAAAAAAGTTTGCATTTCTGATTTATATATTGTTTTTATTTTTTCACTGATTCTGTAATCATATTCATTGGCATATCTGACATCTCAATATTCCTCAATCAAGAATATACGTCTCCAAAGATGATATTGCCTTTTGGAAGGAGAAAGACATCAGGCAAACGGTTACAATTGACAGCATCCGTGATGTCCTACGTGTATTTGTCAACGGGCAGTTGGCAGGTATCTGATCTCTTGTCTTTCTCTTCTTGGTATATTCTTGTCCTGTCTCTCCCGCTGCTTGCTGTGTGCTCTCATGCCATGCACAAGTTTGTTATTAAAAGAATGGAATGCACACTGGCGAAAAAAAAAAACGTAAGAATGAAGCGCACTACAAAGAGCAGTATACTAATAATAAAATACATAAACCCACTCGACAATGAATTTTAAATTGAGGGAGAAAGAAGACTGCTACCACTATGCACTCACGTAAGAACAGAGTAACTAAATCTGTACAACCTGAGGATATTCGGTTTGGCCCTAATACTGAAGAGTGAAATTTTAAGTGAGGAGGCAAATGAGAGGCTAGAGAGCCTGCACACGACCTGTTGCTCTAATACTGTATCGAAATGGTGAGACTACTGCATTTATTAAAAGCCTAACTTCTTCGATGAAGGTATAGTAAATTTATAAGTACCCTAGCAGTACTAATTTAGGTGCTTTAGATCAAGAAGTTGCAGAATGTTACCCGCATGTAGTATGTGGGACCGTTAGAGAGAAGCACTAGATATAAAAGACAGCTAATAAATTATTAAATGAAAACTATCTCTCCACTGCGGTAGCTTGCTGGAATTATTTTCTGGGTTGTTGCAGTTGTTGGTATTTTATTGTCCTTCAGTTGTGTAAGCAGATTGGGCTCGTCTTTATCATATGTACTACCTACTGGTTGAAAGTATATCTGCTAAGCCAAGTTTATGTTTAATTCAACTGTAGGCAGTACTTTCGGTCATTGGGTCAAGGCAGTGCAGCCTGTTGATCTTTTGCAAGGATATAATGATCTAGTTCTGCTATCACAAACGGTTGGGTTACAGGTAAACTTTTGTTCCTTGGCATGTTTGTGATCACAGCATCGTCATTTTTATTGATTGTATTGTTTTTACAAAGAGTAATGTCGACTATGTGATAGTCTTGTGGCCAGCATTTATTAGGTTATTTCCAACTGATTAAATGAAACTTAAGCTTTCCACAGTTTGCTTGACTGAATTCACTTGGGGAGAATCTGTGTCTACTTGTGATGGGCCAAGTGATAGTATTGGTGAAATTCGGCACTCGTATCTCCTGCTGTGCCATAGATGTTGGACGCAAGGAAAAAAGTAGTGGCTTAACACAGTTGATGTCGACATTGGTTTCCGGAATGAAAAGATAAATAAGGGAAGAGAATGGGAGAAGGACACAAAAAAAAAATAGTTAAAGTGTTATCTTCTTAGTTATCTGGGAAACTAATATTAGTCAAAATGAAGGTACTTTGGATTTTGAGGTCTCTTTAGGGTGGCAGTTCTTGTAGATATTTTTGTATTTTGTAATATTTCCCAGCTGCTCTACTTTTCTCACTGGAATATTTATATGTGGCAGTGATACTTTCCAGTTGCTCTTGTTTGTATGGTCTGACAACTGTTCTATTAAAGGACATGTTGATTCTTCTCATTGTCATTATATTATCTCATGGTCCAGAACTATGGTGCCTTTTTTGAGAAAGATGGGGCTGGGTTCAGAGGCAAGGTAAAGCTTACTGGATTTAAAGACGGTGATATAGACCTTGCAAAATCTCTGTGGACCTACCAGGCAAGTTACTCCAATAGGTTACTGCTAAAGTTATGACAGTTTCCCCATCTCTTATTTTTTCTTCTTTGCAATAACAATTCTGTCCTTCGTTGTGGCAAATTTAGTACTAGCCCACTGGCAGTGTATAATCATTCTTCATTTGCAAGTTTACAATTGTTATCAATGCGGTTATAACGTTATGCACAATTTGCTATCATGTTATTATAAACTTGTATTTACGAAAGGTAAGACGTGGAACTTGTATTTACCATTGGTGAATCAATATAAAAAGATCTAAGTGCACCCTTGTCTCAGCAACATATCATACAGCTGTATCTGAGTATGCGATTCGGTATTTTCTAAATGTTGTCAGACCATTTTTGTGAATCGATATAGACTATGTGCGATTAACTCACCCTGATTTTCTTTTTTCCTTAGCCTTTTCCAAACATTGACGCCTGCTGTGTGAATCTTGAGGCCGGAGGACCTGGTTCTCATCTTGATCTATCTTGCTTAGTAAACCAATATCCCTTGAGAATAATGGATCAGAAATTTCTTGAATGGAACATGCGGCGATTAGCTTCTTGAATGGGCTCATTTCTCAAGACATATGCTGATGTTTAATTGTTTATGCGTACGTTAGTAGAGACAGGCTTCAGGCAGCAGAATAAAACCTAGAATGCTTGTTTTGCACTTCAAAATAATATGCCTCTTGCAATTAGGAACAAAGTTCAAGTTCATGTGCAGGCTCATACTGTTTCATGCTTGAAGGCACATTTTAGTTTCCATCATATATTCTCATCAACTATATGTCTGCTTTAGCAACTGAGCATGAATACTGCAATATTTTTTTTTCTATTATCTTACTGCCTCTATCTGACAAGCCATTAATGCACAGTCATCAGAATGTGATTGATTCTGCAAAAGTAAAAGAATCAGGGTACGGATTTTGATTTCATTTCATTTTGCATATAGGTTGGGCTCAGGGGTGAATTCCTAAAGATATACACTACTGAGGATAATGGAAAGGTAGAATGGACTTATTTGACTCAGGATGACATGCCGTCCCCATTTTCCTGGTACAAGGTAACTGGATACACCCCCCCCCCTCCTTCTCTCTCCTCTTTTTCCTCCACTCGGAGAGTACAATCAATGATGAATTCTGGTTCTATGAGATAGTTTTTGCATGTAATACCGTACTTTTTGGCATCTTTTGCCATACAACATTCCCTTATTTTATGATTGCAACCAGGAGTTGACTCATTGTTTTTATAATTGTAATCATTGTAAAACCTCATAAATGAAAACTCCTCAATACTCAAAAATCTTTTATTGGTTGAAACAGACATACTTTGATTCCCCAGATGGGACAGATCCTGTTGCTATTGATCTGGGTAGCATGGGAAAGGGCCAGGCTTGGGTAAATGGCCATGATATAGGAAGATACTGGACTCTAGTTGCCCCAAAAGGTGGATGTCAGCCGATATGTGATTATCGCGGACCCTATAATTCAGAAAAGTGCTGCACAAATTGCGGAAAGCCTACCCAAACCCGGTATGCCTCTATTGATGACATGCCTATTGCTTTTTGTGTCAGTGCGTATAATCTTTACTGATGGATTATTATGTTCTTTTCACCATCCTCACTTACATATAGTTCTTGCTAGAAGCCATAAAAGGACAAACCTCATGGTATGGTAAATCTGTCTCTGCGATAAGCTTATTGTTTCCCATTTACAGGTATCACATACCACGGTCGTGGCTCCAGCAGTCAGATAATTTACTTGTCATCTTTGAGGAAACAGGAGGGAATCCATTTGATATATCAAGCAAGTTACATTTCTCAGAGATCATCTGTGGTCAAGTGTCGGAGTCGCACTATCCTCCTATACAAAGGTGGTCCCTTCCTGATTCTGTTGGGGGAAGAATCTCAATCAATGATATGACTCCTGAGATGCATTTGCAATGCGAAGATGGTTATGTAATTTCCTCCATAGAATTCGCAAGCTATGGAACACCTGAAGGCAGCTGCCAGAACTTTCGCAAAAGCAGCTGCCACGCCCCCAATTCCTTGCAGGTGGTAACAAAGGTAAATGTACACTAAGCTTAAACTAGGGTGAATTTCACAAAAGGAATGATTAGTTTTTGATACTGTTAGCCAGTAAAACCCTCTAATGGTCGTTTAATAAAACTCAATATCTGTCTGCCGATTTTGGGGGTCAGAGAATAAGGGCAATTGGTTTTTTTAACTTCATTCTTTAGAATTCGGATTTAAAAAGGAGGAGGCTTTTCTCCTTTGTTCCGTTTGATGGGCTGGGACTAAACATCGACTAAGAAATAGTAGAATGTGAAATTGAGGATAAGCTTAACCATCTCTCTTAGAAGCTTCGTGCAGCATGCATTTTTCTCATAATATTAAGTCAATTAAACGTGGTTTGACAAAAGTGAAACTTGATCACTGCCTACAATTGAATTATGGGTGCAGGTCTAAATTCTTGTTTTACCCTATTTGGTAGCATGCTTCCTTAAGGTGGAGTAAATTAGGAAAAAAATTGCATTCGGTTCAGTTATGTAGCATGGCAATTATTAGTTGAATTAGTTGTTGCTGTAATTGTAATGATGTAGAGCTCTTAATCATCGACAAAGCGAAGTGACCATTAGCTAGAATGGCCTTCATGATGGTAGTTTATTTTATCCGGGTACATTTTGCAACCGCCTAATAGCTTATAGTTTATACCTGCAACGTCACAGGCTTGTCAAGGAAGAAATAGCTGTTCCGTCAAGATCGCAAATGCAGAATTTGATCGCGACCCATGCCAAGGCACCATGAAGACTTTGGCCGTGCAGGCGAAATGCATTTCGTCATCTGAACATCTCTCAGCTTTGTAGCGGGGGCCAGCAGCTTTCCCAATTTCATTCCCTTGCCATACATAGCTTTGTATATCCAGACTCAAAGATCCTTTTCATTAAAACCGGCTCACTTCAATTGTGCCGTTTCAGTATACAAGAGCTACTCGATACTTCTGCGAGTAACGAAATGAAAATCAGGTGCACGATGTGCTGCTATTGAATCTCGAGACGGCATCATGCTGCAATTTTTTTTTTGGTCGGTCCTACTCTATTTCTCTCTCATGATATATACTCAGACTTGCGCTCCGCCTCTTGCAGAGCGTGGGCGTCGAAACCCACATCTTAATTACGCGACTTTACCCCCACCTTCCAAGAAAGGTGGGTATTCGAACTCCCCATCTCTCCATTCTCAAGTGAGAACGGTGGCCACTGGGGTAAACCCCCAGTAGTTATCATGTTGCAATTCATTGCTACGAGAATGCATGGAATCAAATTTTTGCTCTTTTTTATTAGTTGGTAAAGCAATATCCGGTTACTTAGACAAATGCAAGAGACTAACGGAAGAGACTCCGTCCTGTTAAAGGTTAATTTTTCAACAGGATCGATTCGATTCCTGGAGACGACGTAACTCCAGTAAGGTCAGTGATTCTTGGGCCTAAACAAGACATTGCTATTTAAATGATCTCAGCACACTATTATCTCCAGGGTCTTAAAACGCGAATGCATGAGAATATAATTCTAGCAAAAAGTGAACCGTCGGATAGACCTTGATAACGTTGTCGGGTTTAGCTAAATAAAGATGCGAATCAAATGGTTTAACATGCTGGGTTTAGTTGAAGCAGTTCTGGTCGTAAAATGATGGGAAACAACATGTCTGACAACCCAGTTCAAGGCAATTGTCTTGTGGCTCATCTAGAAAATGACATTGTCAAGAAGTGTAACTTCCAAGCAGAGTACTTTGTGTGACATCCTGATTTTCGTTAAATTGATTAGTAAGCCATAGAGGATTATATTAGTGCCGATGAACAAATTTAATTAGTTAACATATTTCTAATGGCCATTTAAGAAATTTAGAGAGTATGGTACTTAACCTATACTTTGTCTGGATATTACAAGAGCCTAAGTTACATGATATATGTCACAATTGGGACATATTACTCACCATGCATGGCAGACCACCACTACCATCACCACCCCTCATTTCACTACCTTTCTTCCATTTTTGCCCCTCATGCATGAATGAAGAGTGTCACTTGGCATGAGACAAGTGTCAAGAGGATAAGGCCACTTGTCAAGACACATGCAAGACAATAGAAGGCCAACTTGTGAAGCAAGACACTCATTCTCTCCCTCTCTCCCTCTCTTCCACTCTCTCGGCCAGCCCTCCCTCTCCCTCTTCATCTTCATTTTCTGCGTTTTTCCTTCTTCAAGAACACGCCAGCAGCTCTAGCAGGAAGGATCTTGGTTCTAGAATCATCAAGGCAAGGAGAAATGGCTTGGTTCTACTCCCATTGATTCCCTACACGCATGGTTTTTGATTGTTGTGTGCTGTGGATGAGTTGATCTTTGTTGCATATGTGATTCTTGGCCTTGAATGTGGTTGCGACTTTCAAAGCTTCGGATGGTCTTGCATGTGTGTTTCTAGTGCCCGAATGAAGTTGCATGTAAGGATTATGGATCTAGGTTGCTGAATCAAGCTAGAAATGGATGTTGCATATAGGTTTCGACTTCTGGTTTTGGGTTTTCTTGGACAAGAATTCGTGGGTTTCAATATGGAGTTGTTTTCTTGAACTTTGGCTTTGGTTTCTAGAACCAAAACTGCTGGATCTTTGCTGTTTTCCATTTTTATAGAGCTGTTTGTAATCCGAATCTTGCAAAACTTACGTCATGAAAGCTGTTCAAAACATCTTATACTATAATAAACTTTAAATTAAGATTTTTCTGAGTTGAAATGGGTGGTACGAAGGCCCTATCTTTTATCGTATTTTACCGGTTCGGTACAGTAAATTCAATGCCCTTTGTGTCTTCTTGATTTTTTAAAAAAAATTTTCAGTTCGAATTTAGACATACTTCCTTCACAAAAGTTTCAAAGGACTTCCATTTCTATTACATACAAAAATTTCAAAGTGTTTTGACATGTTTTGAGTAGTGGAATGGGCATTTTTTGTGGTTCATTTATTATGTTCCAGAGGACCAGTTTTAGTCTGACTTTGAGTGACTCTTTTCTGTGTATACAAAATGATCTGGATTTTATGCTCTCATGAAAAATGTCATTCAAGGTCTTTTCTATGACATATTTAAATTTCATAATTTTTCGAAGTCATTTACCATGTTATTGGTCTTGATTCTCATTGTTGTTCAAAATTGTTCCATTTTACCCCTTTGATAAAACTCACAATTTATTACTTGAAAATGATTGAACCACAATTCTGCGTTTATTGGAGATAGAACCCACATCCATTAGGCTTTCGAATGAGGTATGATTGTATGATTGGCCTTGATACGATATCGAATGATGGTGCAAATTGGGTTATCTTTGTTGTAGCGTCTCAGTATGCTACTTACTAGCGTGATTCTTTATTCTCTTTTATGTAATTGTGCAAGCGGAAGATAGTGTTTAACTTAAGCATTTATAACATGAATTATGCAGAAGCAAACACATTCAATGTAGCTGCACGGGGATATCTTACTTCCATTTCATTATCTTATTTACATACACCAGTGACACCAACCAAAAACTACTACCGGGAGGATAAAAAAAAATATAGCTCCCCATCTCACACCAAATGACACTACACAACCATCACCAGCATCAACACCCGTCATCACAGTTTAAACTAAAAAGAAGCGACTATGAAAACTCTGAAATGGCTCCCCCAACAGCCTACGTCGTCCCTAACAACTACTCCTCTCTGTCATTACCATCGTCCGAGCTGCCATCGTCCGAGTAGGAAATAGGTCCCACCAATCGACCATCTACTAGCATAAAAATTGAAAAAAAACCATATGGGACATGGCCTCTCAAGGCTCCTCTGTCGAACCAGTGTCGTAGTATAACGAACGAATATAACTGAAGGGAATGCAGGGTTAGTAAACTGGTACAGCTCCCCCTCAAAGTGAATGGGAGCACTGCAACAGGCGATGGGCGATGCAGGGATCAGAGGCATGTCTAAAAATCTGCAAAAATAACAGGAGTGAGCTAATGCTCAACAAGAGATAAAATTAGCTTACAAACCAACCAATCCTACTAACTCTCAATTCCTATGACACATTTGACATGAAATGATTAAGCATCATAGATATCACACGTTTCATTTCTCATTCATTTCATATCATTGGGTTCACCCCCATCTCACGGTTCAACCGATTTGCTGGCCAGTCTGTGCGGGTCACTTCCGATTTACTGTCCGGACTTCCATGACTTATTGGCCACAGGCATCTCACTCCGAGGCATCCCAAGCACACAGCACAGGGGCATCCCAGCACACAGCACAGGGGCCCGACTCCTTCGGGGCATATTGGTTTTTAGCCAAGCCATTCACTTCCAGTTTGCTGGCCGGGCTTCCAAGGTTTGCTGACCTTAGGCATTACGTAACATCTTTCTTCACACACATCTTAGGCATATCACACGTATGCAATGACATGATATTCATAGACCATGTAACTCATTTCATTCAGCACACTTTTCATATGAAATGATACCCGCGAAAATTTTATCCCATTAAACTCAAATCCATATGTATAAACAGACATGCAACAATCATTCGCACCTTCATTCAACAATCTAAAACCCATCTTTCTCACATGAAAGTCAATGTAAGTGCTTAAAACTTATATGCAAAGTCATCAATGGCTAAAAGATAGACATGCATCCACTTTACAGCTCACGAAACACACTTGCACACACATTCCAGGTCTGGTCACCCACATGCATGCCCATATAACATCAAAGATCTCACATGCAAACCCAAAACATCAACTCACAGCAACATACAAGATAAATCAAAGGCCTAGGAAGATCAATTGGCTTAGAAATAAGCCTTATCTCCTTGCCTTAGTGTGCTCATGAGTTCTACGTGCGTCCTTGGTGAGCTGGCCGACGGTTACCTTGTAGCAAAGTGGAAGATATTGAGTTTGTGGTGTCTTGGGGACTCATGTCTAGAGAAGGAAATGGAGAATGGAGAGGAAAATGAGTTGTGTGTTGGTGGTGAGGTGAGAAAAATGAGAGGGTGAGGCGAGGGGTTGAGAGAGAGAGACTTTCATGATGGCTTCTCGTGATGGAATTAGAAGAGTGTCTTAGAAGCTTTGTCATTGTGCATGAAGCTTCATTGGTGGACATGGGTGGCCATTCATGATTAATTGGCTTTAATTTCTCTAATTTTGCATGTAAAAATTAGGGCTAGATGGCCGGCTGCACATGGGGTATTAGGGGTACAATTTGTGTCCTATATTATGTAATTTAAGTGCACCTAATATCCACATAAGATATACATTAATGTCCAGTATCCCTAATCATCTTAAATAATCACTGTACATGTACATCGTGCACATATATAGCAGAAAATAAGCCTCCTCAATTGTCTAATAAATTTCGAAAATTTTTGGATCATAATATACCAAGTGCGTATTTACCGAAATTCCATAAGTGTTTCGACAATTGCATACTCAAACCTTGGTCCTCACTAATTTCAATTAGTGTAATATCACTAATCGGTCCTACGGATTTCAGGATGTCACAACAATTCCCCCTTTAAAAAAATTTCATCATTGAAATTTAGAATTTACCTGTCCCTTCAAATAGATGCGGATAGCAGCTCCTCATATTGTCCTCACTTTCCCAAGTTGCATCTTCCATATCGTGATATTGCCGTAATACCTAGACGAGAGGAATAACCTTATTCTTGAGAACTCGTTTACTTCGATCCAATATTGTTGACACCTAATTTTTAGCTCATTTTTCTCAATTTTTTAAAGATTTCAAAATTAGGTCTAGGAATCTTGGCCAAGCCCAGAAACCTGTTTATAAACCAAAAAATAATTTTTAGCATTTTTCTACATTTTTCCTTAATTTCTTTTAGTCAAAATAAGCGAGAAAATCGAGAAAAATAGCAAATGGAATCAGAAAATTCCATAAAAATAGTCATTAGTCTTATTTTAAATCCAATTTCGTGAATACATTGTCAATTGTAAAAAAATCTCAATCAGATATATGTTTTTCCCAAAATTGGGCAAAATTAAACCCAAATTGAACAAAAAATGCAATTAATTTTTTCCAGCATTTTTAGGTCATAGTGTCTTCACAACAATTGATTCTGGGACCTTCAATTGCATAATGGTTAATCCAATTGCACAATTTGACAAAATTGAAAATTAAGAATTTTGAACCCAAATTGAGAATCGTGCCCAAAATGAAATTATCGAAATATGAGACTATCATTTCTAGGGTTAATTAGGTGTGAGTAATTCAATTTTGGCATCAATTTTGCCTAATCAGGTCATTAGGACATCAAATTAAACAAAACCCTATTAACCCAAATATAAAAATGAGAAAATTTTGGGCACAATTATAATAAAAATTGGGGAAAATTATACATTTGGGTTCGGAATACGATGGGGAATTCAATTTTAGGGTTTAATTTGAAAAATTGAGTGAAGATCGGGTTGAATTGACAAATTTAGGTCCATTCGGGTTTGCCGGGTTGGTCGGGTCAACCCGATTCGACCCGGGTAGCTTGTCTTCCCTAACCGACTTGCCCAATACACAAAAAAAGCCTAGAAAATAACTCGTGCCCGCAACTTCATGGACTTGCTCGGATCAAATTAGCACGTTTTAATCGATTTTTCCAGTTAGAAAATGTCTAGCTGGCACCAATTAACAACCCCAATCGACCAGAAGTCGGTTCCAACTGAATTTGAGCGGGAAATCGATTAAGAAAAATGAAGAAAAACTCACCGGGGAAGGGGAGAAGGTGTTCGAGAGAATGCTAGAGAGAGATTAGAGAGAGAAAAAGCGAGAACAAGAGGCAAATCTAGAGAGAGAGGGTCGAGGATCCCCCATGAGTGTCTGGCGCCGCCATATACGGCGGAGCGCCGGCAAATCGTGAAGAGGCCGTGATCCTCCCCTCACGGCTTCAACCGAGCTAAATAGAACCGTGAAGGTATGAAAATCGGCCTCGGTTAGCACATCCAGAACACCTCCGACGAATCCAAGACCACCGTTGCGAAGCCGAAGTGTCAAGGAAAAGGTCCAAGTTGATCGTTCAACTTGGAGGCTTCGTTTGATCCACTTAAGAGGAAGGTAAAAATTGTTCGCACCTCGGTTCTTATGGTTTTTCCATAAAACTTGATTTGATTCGGCCTCGCTATTATTGTGATTTTTACTATAATTTTGTGTTCTTAGAAGTTCAAAACTCGTCTCTGATCATAATTATGTTGTTTGATTGCATTTTTTGTTGTGAAATCATCAAAAACCGAGTTGACCACCATTGATGAACCTCGCCGGAAAACTCGAAGTCTTGCCGGAGTACATTCCCGTGGTCATAGGCCACTCAAGTTAGTATCCTCTCACCTTGGTTGATGTTCTGAAAGTCATATTGAGTGATCTAGATGGCTAGGGCGAATATGGTAGTGGATTAGGTTCTGGAAATTCCATGTTTAGTTAGAAATGGATTAGACTTTTTTGGACTGAAATTTCACCGGTCGATGAATGTTTGCCAGCGTTCCAATTAGTCTAGATCGAAAATAGAACACATAGGCTTCACAATGGACCAATCGGAGTGGCAAAATAGTCACCGGAAGGTCGTCGACGACGAGCCCAAACCGGCGGCCTTGAAAACATGAAACATAGAACCATGCACATCAGGTGCTCAAGGAAATGCCCCAATGAAGTCCCTTTGAAACGGCACCGTTTTGGTGCTATGCCCGCCGGAGAAGGTGATCGGTGCCGGCATCGGAGACGCCCGGTTTGGCTAAGCCGAATCGGGCCAATCCCGTTCGTCTCCCAAGGCCGAACCGGGTTGAACCGAGCTGATCCCATTCGTCTCCCAGCAGGAAAAATAAAAATAAAAATAAAAATTTAGAAAAATCAGAATAAAAAAGAGAAATTAGAAAAAAAATCATAAAAAATTATACTTTTTTAGAAAATTGGAAATTTTGGGCATTTTAGAAAAATTCAAAATTTTTTAAAAAATTCATAAAAATTAAGAAAATAGAAAAATAAAAAAATATATAAAAATTCAAAAAAATAAAAAATTGAAAAAATTGGAAAATTCATAAAAATTTTCAGAAAATCATAAAAAATCAATCCTTAGTTTTAAAAAAAAATTTCCAAAAAAAAATAAAAAAATTTGAAAATCCACAGAATCATCGTGCCAACCATAAAAAGTGAAATTTGAATTTTCGAAGGTGCCAAAGTGGCATTTTTGGAAAATTCCCCAATTTAGGGGTTATAACCCCTAAAAAACCCTAAAACCTTAAAAATGTGTAAATCATGAAATGAACAAGCTATCAGAGCTTCATTAGGGTTTGGGTATTTTGCTTGATTTTCGTTTTAGTGGCCAAATTAGGATTGATATGATTGATTTGCCATTGATTGTGCATTTAATTCTTTGGTGCTTAATTGTTTGTTTATGATTAGATCAGTGAATCGACCTTAGGGATCCGTGTGACACGTTAGACATGTTATATCGTTTTTAGGTATCAAAAGGGCGTTAATAGTCTCAATTTGGGATTTTCAACGTAACCAAATCCCTTATTCAGAATCTCTGATTTGTGGGATTGTGGTACTTCTTCTGTACCTCAAATAGGTTTCTAGTCAATTTATCGTAAATAACTAGTGGCGACTCCAAATTCAATTTTAGATCAAATAAACCCCGCTATCACGTGAAGTATGGTCTGGGAGAGACCTGTGTAAAAAATACCTCCATTCTAGCACGTGAGAGCGTGGCGTGACAAATATCCGCATTGGTAACTCAATATACTCCACTTTGTCATCTACTTCAATCATGTTGTTGTCCAAAACATGTATAGGGTCAGGCTGATATTTCCTTAACATCGACACATGAAAGACGTCATGGATGTTAGCCAACTTTGGCGGCAAAGCCAATCAATATGCCAAATCCGCTATCATTTCGAGAATCTCAAATGGTCCAATGAATCTCGTGCTCAATTTCCCTTTCTTTCTGAATCTTGATATGACTTTCATTGGCAATACTTTCAAAGATACGTGATCTCCTTATGTTAAATTCCAAAGGTCTCCTACGTTTACTAGCATAACTTTTCTGCCAGCTTTGTGCAGTTCTGAATCGATCTCGTATTACCTTTATTGCGTTTGATGTAACTTGTACCAACTCTGGTTCTGTTATGCTTTGTTCACCTACTTCGTTCCAACATATAGGAGTTTTACAGACTCTTACATATAATGCTCCAAATAGAGCTATACTAATACTTTGTTGGAAACTATTGTTATATGCAAACTCTACTAGATGTAACTTCTTGCCCCAATTACCTTTAAAATCGATAATGCATGCCCTTAACATATCCTTCAACACCTGAATAACTCTCTCTATTTGTCCATTTGTTTGCAGATGAAAGGCAATACTAGAGTTTAGTTCCTAATGCAGCTTGTAAACTCTTCCAAAAGTTCGAAGTGAACCTTGTATCTCCATTCAAATTTATAGTCATAGGCATTCCATGCAATCTGACTATTTGCTTAACGCAAAAGTCCGCATAA
Organism: Syzygium aqueum; assembly: GCA_031216185.1. Lineage (NCBI taxonomy): Eukaryota > Viridiplantae > Streptophyta > Magnoliopsida > Myrtales > Myrtaceae > Syzygium > Syzygium aqueum. The sequence continues at coordinate 20,324,945 of CM062238.1, forward strand.
TTTTCCAGTAAATAATCTGTTCTTACAGTCAGGAAATGAGCAGATTTAGTTAGCTGATTTACTATTACCCAAATAGAGTCGTGATGTCATGCCCTGAACCCCAACGAGTGTGTGACTCCCCTAAGCTGGTCGAATTGAATGCGACGTCCCAGGTTTGTCGCCAACCCAACCCTAAAAGCATCAGAGATCAAGCACATGCGGAACAAGCATAACACCTGGAAAAAAAAAAATTAGAAGAGGGGTAACAAGAGAAGCCACCACATGAATAAATAAACAACTGACATTAACACAAGATGTACTTATAATATCCGTTCTTACAACCAGGCCAGGCTTACACGGTTAGCAACCACTATCATCAAAAAGGCCAAGTGGTTTGGGTAGGTCAACATCTATACCAAAAAGGGTATTCTTCAAAAATTGTTCTAATAATTAGCCCTAGCTAACCCTTACGAGATCCAGAAGGTGACCACTCAGGGTCTGTCCCCCTAGAATCGGTATCAAGCTCCCCCGGATCAGCCCACTCATCATTTGACTTGGAGTCAGCCTCGATCTCAATCGGGTTATCCTCGAATCCCGACTCTGATAGAACCTCAATTGGTAGGTCTTCCTCGGGTTCTTCTTCTTTTTCGGGCTCCTCTTCGGGCTCCTTGTACTCAACCTCGAGGTCTTCAAATTCTTCAGTTAGCTCATGCTCAATCTCTGGCTCCATAGGGACTGCCCCCTGGTGTGAATCCTCGGGCTCCAGGTCGGGCTCGATCTCCATAAGCTCAGGACCCATGGGTTCAAGTGGTGGTACGGGAGAGGGTAGAGGAGTGCATACAAGACGGGTCTCGGTACTGGTAAGTTCACCATCGGGAGGAGGCACAGCTGAGGATCCCAATCACTTACTCCATCAAATGGAACATCGAAACTTTGAATAGGCCCGAACTCATCCAACCTGTCTTTGAAACACCACCCCGTGTACTTGCTTGGTTACAGCTCGGGTTGGCCCACATCTACATACACTATAGCACGACGCTTGATCCATACCTAGTTGTTCCCTATAGGGTATTCTATTACCGAATTTTCCGAATGCATCGGGATGCCAAAACGTGTCAAAGGGTTATTCATTGTCCAGGTCGGGATTTTGAAATGGTTTGGTTAAACAACCATGAGAACACATCTCAGCAAGTATACATCCTAAACCCCATCTAGGCTAACACGTACCTCCAAACAAAAATAAGCATTCAATTCATATAATCCATAGTGCATATAACAATCACAGGCACACTTACCTGGCCATGTCACATACGTAAGCCCTGCACGTCAACTTAATCACGATAATATGCCAACCATGACGTGAATGCTCTAAATCACATGAAATACTCAATACATACTTGTATAGTCGTGACAATCTGAATACTTGCTAAACTTAACTCAACATCTCGCATTTGTTCTTACAATCAAGCACACATGTTCAGCTTATTCATGACCCGCGTAATTACGCCTTAGGTCCACTTTCGATCCACGGTCCACATACAACCGTCTCATATTCACATCACTCCTTTGCTCGCGTTACAGTACATGCTTCAGGCTATGTCTCTTGCCGCGTATCACGCCTCAGGCTCAACATCCTCCACCTGCGGCATAACTTGCGTAAACGCATTAGGTTGGCGGTCTTCTGGTAGTACCGAACATCGTCCCGCGCTATAGTACGCGCCTCAAGATGGGTTCAATTCCCCGCGTTAAATGCATCAGGGATTATGTGATCAAGCGAGCACGTCAACACTCCACATTTTATTTGGACCCCGCGTTACGTTATATGCCTTAGGATTTTTAGTGATCACACGCATGCCACATCGCATGAAGTTTCACACATCCACATGCTCAAACATCATATGAACATGCTCAATCTCCAACCAAATCAAATCAACCCATGCTCGCACACATGAATTCCAAAATTCAACCATAAATTTCACACTCTGCTAAGTATAATAGGCTACCACCAAACCGATAATCACTGCCCATAAAAAGAACATATAATCATCATATTCATGTTTAAATCTAGCCACAAAGACCATCACAAATCGGCCACGGCACCACACAACAATCCAACATGTTTAATCCACAAATCAAGCCATACACTCGTCACACTAAATTGAAATTTCCAGCATGCATAACCACCATGGTCAGCCCTTATTTGGTTTCTAAATAACCACTAAATCACTACAAATCCATCCACAAATCCACTCATGATCACCCAGTAAGTCCACCCTCAAAATAACCCCTAAACTTGCTAAAACAACACCTAAACTTGTCCATTGGTACCCGCCATCCTAAGTAAGGGTTAGAATGTCACTTACCCAAGGTCCTAAGCAAACTCAAGCAAGAAAGAGGGTAGCAAGCCGACGGTTGCACGGTGGCCTCGATGGATGACGGACGGACGGTGACGGCGGCGAGAACGTGGCTTGCCAGGTGAGCGGGCGAATGGCAAGGAAGAGAGAAGGAGAGCTAATCGAGGGGGAGAGAGAGAGAGTGTGTGTGAGATGGTGTGGTGGTGGTGACAAGGTGGCGACATCGGGAACGACCAGACGGGCGGCGACAACGTACGGCGGTGACGGTGGGCTTGGCCGATTGGCCACAGTCACGAGAGGAGGGGGAGAAGAAGATGGTCGACGAAAATGGAGAGGGAAATGGTGAGGGAGAGAGAGAGTGAGAGAGAAAAGGAAAGAAAAAGAAAGAAAAAGGTTAGTTGAGGATAGGTTAGGATAGGTAATGATGGCTAGAAAAATTCATTATGGCCTAAAAAGGGTCATCATGACCTAGAAAGAGTCATCATAGCCTAAAAAGACAAGATGAGTCAACTCACCAAGGAAAAGACCATCTTACCCCTCTCCACTATCTCACCAAATCCAAGGGACCACATTCAAACATACATCATATGTATCTCATCTATCGACTAAGATTGAATCATCCACAAAATATTTAGGGGCAAAGAAGAAAATGAACAATGAGAGTGAGGGTATTTTTGTCCATAAAATTCGTCCATCAAGGGGCAGCTAAAAGACCAAACTACCCTTCCACATTTCTTAAGAGCCTTCACACAATCCTAGGGGTAGGGGTGTCAAAACCAAACACAATACTCGAACCGAAACACAAACTGACCTGACCTAAACACGAAATTTTTTTATTGGATCGGGTTATGTCTCAACTTGTTTAGGTAATAATAAAAATAATTGAGTACTGTTTATGTAACATCCCGAAATTCGACTCAGTCTCTGGAATGAATAAAACGAGTCTTATTCGATATTCCATTTCCGTAAGTCTCGCCCGGAGCCGATCACTCTCGGGATACTGACCAAATGGGAATGGCCAACTGGGATTAGATACGTGGACCAAGGACCGATCGCGAATTAAGCCGATTTAAAAGAATGACGAGGAAATATTTTGGGCCAGTATGGACCGGTCTTCGGAACTCGAGCCGGATGATCGCGTTCTCGGAACTAGCGATAATTCCTTCCGTCCCTTGACAATCGAGCTCGTCGCGACTCGGACAACCGAGGTCGATACGCGTAAAATCCTAACCGGCCACCCGTTAGTGAGAGAATTAGAAAATGGGAAATTAGCGGATTCGATCGTGAAATTTAATCCTGACATCGGGAACGAATTTTCGTGAGTCTCGGGATAGTTTTTATGAGGACGACGTTAAATTAAGCTGGCCACGTATATATAGGTCTAGTAGGGTCGAATTTTGGCGAACCGACTCGGTACCGGAAATTTAGGACCGTTTTGCCCCCGTGACCTTTGGAATTCCGAAAATTGCTTCCTTGTGGGGGAGTGACACTTGTCACTCTTCCCCTTCCCCATGCATGGCATCACATCACCACTCTCTCACTCCACCTCTTCACCTCCCCCATGCATGTAATCATTTTCCCCCACCTTGTCTCTTCACATTCTTTCTCCCTTCCATTTGCTTTCTTCCACTCTCTCTCTCTCATCTCTCTCACTCGGCACCCTCTCTCCCTCTCCCGTCCGTGTTTTCCTCTCTCCCTCAGCCTCACGCCGCCGTCCACAGCCCGCCGGAACCACCACCGGCCAGTACCACCGCCGTGAGCTTCCCCCTCTCGCCTCACCGCCAGCCGGCCGACCATCCTCTCCATTCCTCCTCTCTTTTCCCCTCTCCTCCGGTTGCATGCAGGCTGGTGGGACGCCGGTCAGCCCAGGGCAGTAGGCTCGCCGTCGCCGGACCGCCGCTGCTGTCCCTCTCACCGCCGTCCCGTTGCATGCACGGTTGAGCGCCGGACCTCCTTCGCCTCCGCCGTCTCTTTCCCTCCGTCTCTCTCTCATTTCCTCTCGCTGTTCCCGAGCGGCCAAGATCAGCACCACCGCGTCGCCGCCGGGCTCGCCGCTGCATCGCCAGCCCGCCGTGCGCCGCTGCTCCCTCCGTCCGACCTCTCCTCTCCGGCTGCATGCAGAAGGATTTGGCGCCGGTCAGCTAAGGAGAAGCCAGCTGACCATTCACCTCCCGCAGCCGTGCGCCGCCGTGCACCGCCGTGGGCCGTGACCGCCGTCTCCCCCCTCTCTCGGTTGCATGCAGCAGGGTGGACCGCCGGACCAGCTCGCCGCCGTTCCCTCTCCTCTCCGCCGTGGCTGCATGCACGGTTGAGCCCCCGGAGTCGTTCGCCGCTGCACGCCGCCGTCCGCCGCCGCTGTGGTGGCCGTCCACCGTCGTGTCCCTCGCCGTTCCTCCCCATTTCCGTCCAACCGTCCCTGTTCCGTCCCCCTTCGCCGGAGCAGACCGCCGTCGCCGTGACCGAGCTAGCACCGCCGTGCGCCGCCGTGTCCAGCCGCTGGTCGGACCAACCAGCAGCTCGTCCGACCTCCCCTCACCGTGAACAGAAGCTCAGCTGACCGTGAGCCGCCGCCCGAGGCTGCTGTGGTCAGCCGGCCGCCGCTCGCCGGACCGCCGCCCTTGGGATTTGTGCCGCCGGTTCCACCGTTCACCGGTGATCGGCCGTCATTCCCCGTCGTCGAGCTTGGATTGAGGTAGGTGGAAACCTCTAAACCCCGATTAGGACAATTATGCGTCTTTAGATGGGCTTAGGGTGTCGGTTAATCGGTTAGTGTCGATTAGGGTTCGTGTAAATTTAGGTGTTAATGGTAGGTGTCGGGAAATGGTTAGTAAGTGACGAAGCATGTTTAGAACAGAAATTGGACCTCGGGATGATTGAATTGAGTTGCTGTCCACATTGAATTTATCGGCTAATTGCACGGTAGATTGAGGTTCGAATGGACTTGAGTGCCGGGATTGCCGGGATGATTGAGTTAGGTGTCGGTTTGCCGACTGTGGTGTAATGGAGTCTCCCATGCCGTGTGTTCGTATGGCCGACATTTGTGGAATGTGACTTGTGATTTGCCAATGTACATAATGATGCCCGAGTACGTCATAGGTGCTAATCTCGCATGTGATGTCCTATGGTGTTGATTGGGCCAATTGAGCATATGACATGATTATTGAACATGGAAGTGTGACATTGAATTGTGCGGGACATTATGTCATAATACATTGCACCAACATTTGTGTGCGGAACTGCATGGCTACATATTATGCATGCCGGGTATGTGGCTTGTGGAAATTGTGCGAGTATGCATGTATGCCATGGACATGTGATCACCTAATTATGCCCTGATGCGTTTACGCGGGGTTCAGATAAAACGAGATGTGTGAACGTGTGATCACCTTCGCCCTGATGCGGAATACGCGGGGTGTGCCGTCCTCATGCACTTTGGAGCAGGACGATGCCCGGTACGTCCGGAAGACAACCATCCTGATGCGTTTACACGGGCTCTGGTTTGTAAAGGAGATCGGTGTTGCGCCTGATGCGTAAGGACGCGGGCTAGAGACACTGGGCCTGGGGCGTCTTTACGCTGGCCACGGAGTGTTGTGATTGGTCTTCGGACCGGATCTTCGGATCGGACCTTCGGGTCGGGCCTTCGGGTCGAGATAATGAAATAAACGGATAACGTGTGATGCATAGTGTTGGATTATGTGATGGAATTCGCTGGGCATGGTATGGGACGTGTCTAAGTAGATTTCATTCTATAATCTGAACACGAATGATAGTGTGCCGAGATGCCATAGGAGTTTTGGATTGTGGGCATGGCAAGTTAGTGGCATTTGCATGCATTTGAATGCATGAGAAATTGTGCGGAATTGTGTGACTCGGTGTACCATATTTGGAATCGTCACAAAAAGGTTTTGAGCATGCGTGTGACGAACGCGTGATTGAGAATGCCGCTTGTGCAATGTGATACTATGAATTGTCTAACCTGCAGGGTCATTGAAATGTCGAGTTGGGCCTACTGGCCTAAGTTATTCTTATGTTTGTGTGATTGGTTTTACCCGTCAGGAGATGCATGTTAGCCTAATTTAGGTTTAGGAGTTTTCACTCACTGAGAAGTGTCTCACGGTTTTCATAACCCAACCTTTCAGACCAGCGCCCATGAACCGACCGCCCATTCCGATTCGCTTCGGGATCCCTTTAGAGTATGAGCATACGATGGTTGAATTCCCGGTGGCGAACAATGAGGTATACCTGAGGCATTACACCATGATTACCGTAGATGTAGGTGCGACACATCCCGAAGTCCATGAGTATGTAGCCTGGTGTTTTCGAGACCGTTGGGGAGACGAGTTCGGACCCCTCCGCACGATGGACGTTCCATTCACCATAGAAGGCCAGCTTGACCCGCAGTGCCCGAGTGGTGAGGTCGTGGAGTCCGACATGGATTCGGACGAGGCTATAGGTCCCTTTGCTTGGTACGAGCCCGCTGAGGACGAGGAGTTAGGAGGTGTGGATCACGAGCCAGTTGTGGAGGACCCAGGAGTGGAGCCAATGGAAGTAGATGAAGCCGAACCGATGGACACCGAAGAATCCGAGGAGGAGGTTTCCAGCGAAGAGTCCGAGATATCCGTGAGTTCATCAGAGTCCGACGGCTCTGACCCGGATTGGGAGCCCTAGGCTAGGCTTAGTCGGTTTGCAAGGGTAGACACCTTTTTGGATTTTGGACCCTTTTTGTTTAGCCGTTGGTCCCCCTTGTTACTAGCCTCTTGACCCACCAGCAGTACTCTTTTATTGTGCTTGTCTCAGTTGTTGTTGTTTTTAATTTGAATTAATGTAAGGATGTTTCAGGCAAATTTTGGGATTATGGATGTGTACGTTACCTCAGTGTTCTCCGTGTTGCTTTCCCGTGTTCTCATATTTATTGTCTGGGTGTTTCTCTCAAATTTTGCTTCCGCATGTGTATTATGAATTGTTTGGGATTTGGGTCGACGACGGCATGTCCTGGGACGTCGTACTATATCGACCATCGTGAGCGCGGGTTGTCGCGTGCCGAGGAGGTCGGGGCGTGACAGTTTAGATTTATTGGGCTTGGGTACCCGAGCCAAACCCAAACAATAAAACCCTAAGACCTCTTTTTCCACTTTTCTCTCTCTCACTCTCTCGCCTCTTGTGCGTATCACCAGCTCCTAATAGGGAGTTCGCGCAAGTCAACAACAACGACCGTCGACAGAAGCCGACCGGAGGGACGACAAATCCAAGAAACCCATTCGACGAGGGGGAAGCCAAGACAAAGAGGGGGCGAAAACGGAAAATTCGTTACTCGATGGCATTGGGGCAGCCGGTGCTCGTCATCCGGAGGGACATTTGCTCTCTCTGCTAGTTCGTGAATCTTTCAATCGGTTCTTGTTTGCGGTCGGTTCCTTTGGTTTCGGTCTGAATTTGGCTCGTCTTGTTCTTTGTTTTCGAGGGTTCTCGTTTTGGTCGGTTTCTTGACCTAATCGTGGGTGCTTCGGAGTTTGCAATTTCGTTTTTCATCCCCACCCCGTCAATTGCGATCGCGAGACGGCGGAGCTTGAGACTTTACTTTTTTGGGGCCTCCCCTTTTTGCAGGTGTTCTGTTTGAGGGGGAGAGGGTGTTCTTGATCCGAGCTTGAAATGGTGACCGAGACCAAACCCACAATGGAAGATGCGAAGATGGACCTGTTCGAAGACGACGACGAGTTCGAGGAGTTTGAGATCAACGAAGGTAACTGCTTTCTTCGGCGAAGCCTCCTGCGTTTCTTGAACCTGGGCACACGCCGCCTATGGTTCGAGCGCTTTCGAGCTTAGCTCATGTGCGCGAGAAATGGGCATGTTAGATGTAATCGAGCTTTGTTTGCCCGAACTCGATCGGAGGGAGGTTTAGTTCTTTCACGAATTCAGCTACAGGGAATGGCCGCGAGTAGGTAAATTTGTAGCTTTAGCGCAGGTGATGAGCTTCTGGTAATTCCTTTAGAGTGGAGTTATTCCAATGCTGTCGGTATTGGGCTTTCGAGTGAAGATCGGAAGACGAACTTGTGAAGAGATGCTCAATGTACTTCTTTGCTCTCTGTTCACTATTCTTTGAATTTATTGTGGTGAGGGGGTAGCATCGTGCCAACTCGGAACTCCTTTTATTCGAATAATGTTCAAATATCCGCAAAATAGCATACATTGTTTGACTTACTTAACTTATACTAATTTGGCGATTGAGTTGTGTTCCCGTGTGTCTTGGTTTATATATTTATGCATAACGAAAGCTATTGACAATAGAACATTCTTGGGAGCTTTGGTCTATATATCTAATTTGGTGTTCTCTCTTTCCAAAACATGAACCCGACCCGATCCGAACATGAACCGAACCGACCTGATTGTGTGGCTATATCATGTTCGGGTCTTGTTTCGGATCGGGCCAAGCACACATATTCATTATTTCGGGTCGGGTTGGGTATAATGAAAACCCGACCCGACCCATTGACACCCCTACCTAGGGGCAAAACGGTAATTTTCCACTCTCGGTCCAAATTTCGATTTTCCAACAAATCCAACAAATTATAAGATTAATTACGCTGATGAGACGTCGTCCAAATAATTGTCATGACGTTCGAGGAATCCGAAACCCAAACTTGGACTCTAATTATGACTAAATCAAATCAACGCGACTTAAGCGTATCTCTGACTAACTGGCAGCTCTTGGGCGTTACACGTATTCGACCCGTGGTCAACACTAAGTCGAGCCACATTTAAGTTCACTCGAACCATGGCAATCTCGGTTGTCATGTAATTGCGAGGATCAATCACTTGTCTAGAAGGGCACGATCGTTCGGAATATGTTTAAGGTCGTTCGCAAATTCATCTCATATGACATTGGCAAATCACCCACGATCCAGTCGTATGACATTGGCAAATCGATCCGTGACAATCCTTGGATCAGCCTAAATTGGCTCAAAATGTCACCTCGACAATTTTTATGGTCGAAAGTCGATTCATAATCAAGTTTCTTTGGTCGCGCGAATTTAAATCCCTAATTAGCCTTTCCCTAACGGTTAATATCCCAATAGGAATCAATTCTGGGTGAGAATTGCAACAAGTGCATTAATGAAATCATTCATTTTATACACCCTAAGTGGGTTGAATTTTAGAATGTCACACCTAACCATTTGACGTCCTTGGCAACCCTTGCACAAAATCCATAGTGATACGTTCCCATTTGCATTCGGGAATCTCTAAAGGCTTTAACGTACCTGCTGGTTTATGATGTTTTGCCTTCACTTCTTGACACATCAGACACCTTGAGACTTGTTTAGCGATATCGACTTTCATTCTATTCCACCAATATTGTTGGCAAAGGTTACGATATATTTTTGTATACCTTGGATGAATACTATAATTACTCCGATGGGCTTCCGATAAAATCTCGTTCCTTAGTCCTTCATTACCAAGTACGCAAAGGCATCCATGAAACCTTACGATTCCATCCTCTGATACTTCGAAATCGGGTTTCTTACCTTCTATTATTTCTTTGTGAACCTTCATAATTCAGGATCCGACTGTTGTAGTGTTCTAATCCTTTGTATAATCTAAAGTTCAATCCTAAGTGTAGCCATCACACTTGTCAAATCATTCATATCTAGCTTAAACTCGGAATTTGAAATCTCCCTAAGTAAGTTCTATTCCCTAATCATCATATTAGCCACCATCATTGTAGATTTTTGACTAAAAGCATTTGCCACTTTATTCGCCTTCCCTATATGATACAGCATCTCACAATTGTAATCTTTCAATAATTCTATCCATCGTCTTTGTCTCATATTCAACTCCTTTTGAGAGAATAGATATTTCAAATGCTTATGATCCATGTAAACCTCAAACTTCTCCCTATACAAATAATGTCTCCAAATTTTCAATGCAAAGACGATTGCCGCAAGTTCCAAATCATGCATCGGATAGTTCAACTCATACGGCTTTAATTGTCTTGATGCATATGCAATGACTTTCTCGTGCTGCATCAAAACACATCCGAGTCATTTGTGGGAAGCATCACTATACACCACAAATCCTCCAGATCCTCCTTGTATTGTCATAATCGGTGCCGTAATTAATTTTCCTTTAAGTTCTTGAAAACTATGCTCACATTCCTCAGTCCACTCAAACTTCGTATTTTTTGTTGTCAATTTGGTTAATGGACCAGCAAGATGTGAGAATCCTTTCACAAATCTCCAATAATACCCTGCAAGACCTAAGAAATTTCGAATTTCTATTATTGTCATTGGCCTTGACCAATTGATTACTGCCTCAACGTTAGCTGGTTCCACCGATATTCCTTCACTATTTACTACGTGACTTAAAAATATCACTTGATCCAACGAAAATTCCTACTTACTAAACTTAGCATACAATTTATGCTCTCTAAGGGTTTGAAGCACAATCCTTAAGTGTTGTTCATGCTCCTTTGGTTCTTTTGAGTATATAGGGATATCATCAATAAAAACTATTACAAACTGATCTAAAAATGGTTTGAACACCCTATTCATCAAATCTATAAATGCTACAGGCGCGTTAGTCAAACCAAATGACATAACAAAAAACTTATAATGTCCATAACGAGTTTGGAAAGCCAGCTTAGGAATATCTTTTTTCTTAATCCGTAGTTGATGATATCCAGACCTTAAATCAATTTTGAATATACCGACGCCCCCTACAATTGATCAAATAGATCATCGATCCTAGGTAACGGATACTTTTTCTTAATTGTAATTTGGTTCAACTACCTATAGTATATACATAAATGTAATGATCAATCTTTTTTCTTTACAAACAACACTAGCGCATCCCAAGGTGAAGCACTTGGTCTAATAAATCCTCTATCAAGCAATTCCCACAACTGCACCTTTAACTCCTTTAATTCCGTTAAAGCCATTTTATATGGGGCTAGTCATGGCCACGATTTAGAACTGGCCGGTTCCGGTTAGTGGCCATGTATGAATCGGAACCGGAACCGCTTCTGGCGATTTCGGTTTTGATTCGAAACTGGCCGGTTCCGGGTCAGTTCTGGTTCCGGGCCGATTCCGAGCCAGTTCTGATTCCGGGCCAGTTCCGGTTCCAGTTTCGGTTCCGATTCCTGCCAGTTTCGATTCATAATTTAAAATTTTAAAAAATAAATTATGAAATAAAAAAATTATGAATTAAGAAATTATGAAATAATAAATTATTCAATATAAATTGTAATTAAAATGTAAATTGTAATCAAATTTGGAGACAAAAAGAGAGAAAGAGAGTTTGAACTTAATAAATTATCATTAAGCGCCTTACAATTCGCTATAATGATCTATAAAAAAAAGGAGCACAATATATATGCCCTAAAATGACCCCAAAACATAAGCCTATATGAACCCTCGCATTTTGTGCACAGGGGTCACATGTCGTCGGATTATATTTCGATTTTCCTAAGCTCACGCGGGCGTGTCCGGTATGAGAAATAAGGGTCCCCGAAATATTTGTCAACTCTAACAGTTCTTTTATCCTCAGTCGTCGCTACCTGTTCCGGTAGCGGTACCGGTGGTATCTCCATCGTTAAAGAATTTGAATTCATTATTCCGATCTATCTCTTGTTATCGGTATTGAGCCTTCGTCCAATCATCGATACAAGCTTGAGCCTCCACTGATTCTGGAGCTAATCTTGAACGATGTTCGTCCAAAATATTACCTCCGGCACTGAATGCTTGTTTGACTGTAACTGTGGAACAAGGGGTTGCAAAAATTTGTTTTGCAATAAGAGAAAGGATTGGGTATTGGCTTACATGCCCCTTCTATCAATTCAAAATTAAAAAACCTGTACTACCTTCAGATTCAGTAAACCCAAAAGAAACGGTTAGATAAATCTCTAATTCATAAATATTTCCTATTACTCTCTTTTGTTTTTTTTTTCTGTCTATGTAATAAAAGTTGATACCCTCTACTAATTTTACCTGTACTCTCACTTTATGTCTCGGTAGATTAAGAAGATTCAATATCAACTAAATTATATTAGTATAAAATTCATTATATAATTCTATTACTACGTTTTTAACCTCACTTAGTATGGTTATAACATTTATCGTATCATAATGTAAACATTGATAATACATATGCAAATAATCACTTAAACCATCTAATTTGCAATGCGGATAAAAAACACAAGCAACTAAATAAATAATGGGAATTTCACTATAAGTCTAACTAATGATGAAGGCAGTTTTGAAAGTCTTTGCCATAATTAAGCTTCTTCCTCAAGCTTTTAATTTGGGCCATTCATTACTTAACTTGGCTTTCAAGTTGTTAAGTAGAGTCATCATGCCCTATTAGGCCATTTAAAACCAAGGCTTCAATGATGGTATTTCTAGCTTGTCTTTGGCCTTTCTTCTTCTTTGCTTTGGGCGTGAGACACTAGTTTCCTCCAATTATTGGTGGCTTCCTCAAGACACTTCATTATTGGTTCATAGTCTCTATTATTGGTGTTGGTCCCTATCATGGGTGTCTTGTAAGACAAGCTCTATTATTGACCAACTTGCAAGAGAAGTTGCCAATAATGCTATTGGCTTGGCTAAGTTAATTTTTGTCTTCTTGTTCATAAAGTCTTTTGGTGTGTATCATGTACTCATTTTCAAGAACACTCAATAATTGATGCGTATCATTTAATCTAATGGCTCATCTTCTTCTTGGACACTAATGTTCACTAATGCCTAGTTTAAGAGGCAACCAATGTCACGCCCTAATCCTCGAGCGCGCTAACATCCCACTAATGGTCGTGTAATGGCAATGCCCCAGGATGCATCGTCGACCTAAATAAATAACATCGATCAAATGAATGCATGCGGAAGTGAACTTGAATCGCCCAATCAACAATCAATCAAACGGGATAGTAAGGAAAACACTTTGAGAAGAAAAACAACAAAGCCATTTTATAAGCACGATGTTAACCCTAGGAAGATACATACATACAAGCCTATCATGAGGCTACTTCATCAAGACCAAACATACAAAAAGGGATGTGGATGGTCGGGTTAACCTAGCTTCACTATCAAAAAGGGGTGACCAAAAAGATAGGATATCCAAGCCCATCATCAAACCCGGTGATACCCAAGCGGCGTCTCCGGATCTGACTCCATGCCATTTGGATACCAAGTAATCCGAGTCTAACTCTGGATCCATTACAGTCCCGTCATCTTCTTCTTGGGCACTAATGTTCACTAATGCCTAGTTTAAGAGGCAACCAATGTCACGCCCCGACTCTCGAGCGCGCTAACATCCCACCAATGGTCGTGTAATGGCAACGCCCCAGGACGCGTCGTCGACCTAAATAAATAACATCGATCAAATGAATGCATGCGGAAGTGAACTTGAATCGCCCAATCAACAATCAATAAAATGGGATAGTAAGGAAAACACTTTGAGAAGAAAAACAACAAAGCCATTTTATAAGCACAATGTTAACTCTAGGAAGATACATACATACAAGCCTATCATGAGGCTACTTCATCAAGACCAAACATACAAAAAGGGATGTGGGTGGTTGGGTTAACCTAGCTTCACTATCAAAAAGGGGTGACCAAAAAGATAGGATATCCAAGCCCATCATCAAACCCGGTGATACCCAGGCGGCGTCTCCGGATCTGACTCCATGCCATTTGGATACCAAGTAATCCGAGTCTAACTCTGGATCCATTACAGTCTCGGCTGGAGGGTCGAGATCCATGGGATCCCACATCTCATCTCCTATTCCACCGTTAGGTGGTCCATCACAACCCCTAATGGGGTCCGAACAACCTATCTCCATCCCTAAGAAACTAAGCTATAAACTCATGAGGCTTTCACATTGCCAAGCCCTCATCCACTCATACAGTGGTCGCGTGCTTCTGATAAGCCCTATCTGGTCCAATCGGATACTCAGATATGATATGGGCACACCAAAACGTGTGGGCAAACAGTTCATAATCGGGGGTCTAAAAACATTTAACAAATAACAATGAGATAACTCGGCAAGTAAATTTCCTAAACCTCGCTTAAGAGAATACGTTGCCTTCGGAACGCCCTAAACATGCAATCGCTTCCACGAGCACATTACAAAATCACACAACCCATATGTTTAAGTGTCACATACAATGTATATCATGTCACAAACATGCACATCAACAACTTAATAATCCAGACATGTTCTATTATCAACCTCAGGCACATAACACTCATCGATGCAAATCGCACTCGTGATAGTCCATATTATTAATGACCCCTTGGGCCACGACACATCCCATGGATGACGGTCTTCTGGCATGCCGGGCATCGTCCCGCACCACCCCGACGATGGCATCATCTCACCAACCTCAATGATGGAATGCCCGAATACGATTCGTGAACGACTTCGTCTCACCCTGCCCCCGCGACGGCATCCAATCACCAAGATTGGCACGACCTTTACGGCCATGGCACAACCCCAAAGGTTGGTAGTCTCTCGGTAAAACCAGGCACAAATGGAACTTTAGGTGATCATGCACACACATCATTAACTCAAGTCCCAATTTTTATCTTTCTCAATTAGTCAATGCAAACATGATTTGTGCTCTTTTGTCAAAATGTTATGACTTTCACATGTAAAAATGCAATGTGATATTCACACGTGATCGCGCACATATATTGACCTGCCAAACTTTGCACTATCATTTTAGAACATCCCTACCCCATACAGCACATAAAACGTGGCATCCAAACATGACTCTTCGTGAACTACCAATCCATGCCCATAAGACCTTTCTTTTTAAAAAATATTCACCAAGGATTGCAAATTGGGCAATCTATTAACATGGCATAATAAGCTTCGAATCCTCATAAAACATTCACAAAATTCAGCCTTAACCCATGACAGCTTATCACCATATAAGACAAAAGTGCACGATAAGCTATCACGCAAATCACGATAAACTATCACACATTTCACGATAAACCATCACGCAAATCACGATAAGCTATCACACATTCTTGATAAGCTATCACTCCAACCTAGATAAGTTATTACCCTAAACATGTGATAAGCTATCAACCATACAAGATAAGCTATCAATTCAAGCTAGATAAGCTATCCACAAAACCATGATCGGCCCTTAACTAAATCACCAAATCTCACCCTAATCAGCCCCTAAACCATATCCATTAATAACCTATCCACCTAATCAAGGTTTAGGAAGTAACTTACACTTACAATCCAAGAAAAACTAAGCAAGATAGCAGCAAATAGCCACGGTGGTGCAGCAACTACGATGGCTCGGCGGCATATAACGGCATGCCACGGCGGTGGATGGCCACGGTGTGGTGGCTCACGATGATGGTGACGGAGGATGATGGTGGTGACCAGAGAGAGAGAGAGAGAGAAATGTGATAGTGAGGGGGCTAGTGCTGATGATGATCACGGCGGCAGATGGTGGCTTGGGAATGGTGAAGACGGCGGTGGTAGTGGTGTGGTCGGCCGAACAAGAGGGGGAGAGAGAGAGAGAGAGAAAGTGCTATCCAAGTGAGAGAGAGAGAGTGATCAAGAGAGAGAAAGAGTTCTTGCAAGACACTCAAGAATGAAGGGTCAAGATTCAATCTTGATCAACAAGCCAAGATCCAAGGGTCAAGATTGAATCTTCGAAGACAAGCCAAGATAAATATTTATGGGCAAAATTGTAAATAAGAAAAGACAATAGGGGCATTTGGTCATTTATGGCTAGCCAAATAATGGAGGGGCACAATGACCATTTTGCCCTTCAACAAATCAAAGGAATCCAAAAATACTTGGAGGTGAAAAGGTCTTTTCCAATTCCGATCTGAATTTCACTTTTTCCAAGAATTTCGAACGAGCTGGTAAATAGGCGGGTTTAATGAGGCAACATCCAATAGTTTAGTCATGGAACTCTTGAAAGTTTGACACCCAAATTCGAGTTCCAATCATGGCTAAAATCGATCAATTACAACTTTAGCGTATTTCAAACTAATGGTCAGCTTTAGGAGTTACGCGTATTCGACCCGTGGTTGATTCAATACCAATCCACGTTTAAGCTTTCTCAAGTCATGGGTGACATCGATTATCATTTAATTACGAGGGTCAATCGTTAGTTCCAAAGTACACAATCATTTGAAATTGATTCAGGGTCGCTCGCAATCCATATAATGGTCAAACGGAATCACCTGTTATCCGATCGTATACCACTAGCGAAACATTCTATAACCATTTCTTGATCAGTCTATAATGACTCAAAATTATCCCTCGTCAATTCTTATGGTCGAATTGTCAATCCATGATCGAGTTCTCAGGTTGTGCACACTTAATTCCTCAATAGCCTTTCCTCAATGGTTAGTCCTTTCACGAGTGATCAATTTAGAGCGAGATTTAACTAACATTACATCGATGAAATAATTATTTCATATATCCCAAAAAAGGTCGAATTTCATAATGTCACAATCAAGATAAGTGAGAGTTTACATGTCCATTCGCGATCAACCATCTCGTTCAATCGAGGTTTGGGATTGGAATATGCTTGAGTATGACCGAGCACAACCGAACCAAAGGCCGAGCTGGATGGCACAAGGCTGGACCAGCTGGGCAGACTAGGCATAAAGCCAATTCGGCCGAGTCAAACGAGCACAGGGTCAGGCACATGATAGGGCACAAAGCCCAGCACGTGGCCGAGTTTGACCAAGCAATGGACCGAGTACTAGTCGGAACAGCCTGGCACAAGAGCTAGCACAAGTGTCAGGCACATAGCCAGGCACAAGGCCGGGCTTATGGCTAGACTGACGGGTACGTGACTGGCCCATGGCCTAGCACAGGGCCTAATTTGCACAACTAGCACAAAGCCTGGTCCGTAGCCAAGCGACAAGGCTCCCGGCCTGGTCCATGGCTTACCCATTTCAATGCAACAATCCATGGTCGATTCGCAATTGGTCCATATTCAAGCATCAACAATCCATGGTCGATCCTCGATTGTCATGTAGTCGCATGGAATCAATCGCATTAGAGTCGGTGCATGGTTGCTCGGACCGATGCATGGCTATGCGGAATCATCCTCGATCGATGCATGCTCGCACGGCATCGTTCCATGACTGTCTGTGATCATTCCACTACCAACCTTTATGGTCGAGCGATCGATCCATGGTTGTATCACTTTAATCGACTTGCGTGATTGGGGAGTTGTTTCACTGTCGATCCATGAATGATCTTTCGATCGAACCATGACTGATCCCTTAGTTACCTATTTCAACTAGACTGATTGATCCATGGCTAACCCTCGGATCAGTCAACATACCGTTTTCCCTGGGCATTTCCCTTGGTTGATCCAGGGTCCCTACGATGGATGTCACAAGATTGGTCTAGTGGTTAAACTGAATTATCTTCTTATAACAATCCACATTGGTTTGTTGCTTACAAGGCTAATCCCTCTCTATAATAACCTAAGTAGCACCGACATGTGACATGACACAACACGACATGCAACATGTCATTTTTCAAAAAAATAGAGAATTTCGACACATTAAAAGACGTTATATATTAAATATATATTTTTATATATACATGATAAAGTAATTTGATTCAAATCCACAAATAAATAACTAATAAGAAAAAAAAGAGCCTAGAGTGATTTACACTAAAAACATTAATCCACCATTTGTTATTATCATTCATTATTTCAATTTAACAAATTCAACTACATTCCATTCCAATAATCCATAAAATTTGGAGAAAATAAAACAAGCAATCCATAAACCACCATTAAATTTAACATTTAACAAAAAGTAAAAAAAAAAAACAATCCACACTTCATCATCAAATATAACAAGGAGTCATGTCATGCATCTACATTATCCGCTTCTTCTAAAAATACATCGGACTCCATCTCCGGCTCATCAAGTGAAAGACTTGCAACTTCAAGCACTCCAACATCTTCAAACATGTCAAATGCATTTCCACTAATTAGGGGTGAGTGGTTCCAGGTTTCTTACAGATTCACCTTGAACCTAGAACCTACCATCAGGTACAGGTTTCTCATTTTTTGGAACCTAAAACCTTCCTGTTGGAACTAGGAACCTGAAACCTACCCTGTCACGAGTTCTAGGATAGGTTCCAGGGTCTAACAGGTTCTATTTATTTTTTTATTTTGTGTTTAGTTAAACGAAATGAAAATGAATACAACGATACCGAACAATCTTGTTATTTAACAAAAGAGAATACAAAAGACTAGTTTTTCTAGTATTACAGTTCAAATAAATATAATTAAAATGAGAAATAAGTGCGTGAATCGATACTAGGGGTGAGTGATTCCATGTTCTGTACAAGTTCCACCGGAACCTACTCATAAGAATAGGTTTCTCATTTTTTGGAATCTTAAACCTACCCTATTATAAGTTCTAGGTTAGTTCCAAAGTCTATCTAGATTTCACATGTATTATTAATTGAACAATTGAAGTTAATCATCACATTTTATGACCACCACTTGCTGCTATGATCTACTGACCACAATTTATATTTAGACACAAAAAAATAATATTAACAAGTCATAAAATGAAAACTCAATCTAGTGGTTCTAGATTATACATTCATCATATGACGCCATGAAATACCACAAGATCACGCGAAGACATAGAATAAGAAAAAACACAAAAAACTTATTTAGGTTTCAGGTTCCAAGTGTCACTTACCTAGAACCTAAAACTTACATGTCAAACAGGTTTCCCAAATTTTGGAACTTGGAACCTACCATGCATGCTTTAAAACCTAAAACACGTATGTTCCCATCGATCAAGTTCTTAAGTTCCAAGTTCTACCCTGGAACCATGCTCACCACTACCACCAATATCCCACATATTGGTCTCTCCTTGTGCATATTGTGGGCTTTTTCTTGATAGAAGACGAAGATTACTATGAATGAAAATCAAATCTTTTGCAAGTTTAGGTGTCACGCCCCGAATCTCCAGACAAGCGAACATCCCGCCTTCGGTCGTCTTAGGTGCAACGCTCCCAGGATGCATTGCCGACCCAACACACATAGAGAACAATACACATGCGAAAGCAATGTATATAAATATAT
This sequence comes from Syzygium aqueum, assembly GCA_031216185.1. NCBI lineage: Eukaryota > Viridiplantae > Streptophyta > Magnoliopsida > Myrtales > Myrtaceae > Syzygium > Syzygium aqueum. Next base: position 20,344,380 of record CM062238.1, read on the forward strand.
ATACACCCGTACAATAAATAAGACAAGCATGGATAGTATAACAACAAAGACCAATATGATTAAAACATACTTTTACATTACCATAAAATATTTACAACATATATGTACATTTATAAAACAAACAACTCTTAATACAAGCCAAACTGTAAAACAAAAGAAACTGACACACAGCAGCCATTCAATCAAAAAAGGGCAATGACTGGGAGAAGGTCGAGTCAGGTATAGGTTAAGGTTAGGTCACCGTAAAAAAGGGGCATTTACCAGATAAGAACTAGGACTAGAACTAGGGCATCCAGTTTGGATCAGATCCTGAGGAATCATCTTCCGAACTCTCCTGAGGCTTAGACTCCTCCAAGGAACTCTCCCGGGGTTCGGACTCCTCTGAGTCCATGTCTAGTGCTGTTGCTCGTTCATCCTCTAAGTCCAGTTCCAATTCAAGGTCGAGAAAAAGTCCTAACTCCTCATCCGAATCTAATTCAACAACCTCTTCATCCTCAGCTTCATCTACTTCCATGGCTTCCTGTCCCTCAACTTCGTTCGCCAACTGATCCGGATCTTCCGCTACCACCCGTGGTTCATTATCCATTGCGTCCTCATAGGCATCTCCAACTGGTTCATCCTGAGGGTCTATCACTTCACCATCCGCAACGATCGGCGCCATCATACCATGCTCATCCAAAGGGGAGTTGAAGGTCCTAAACAGTCTACCTATATTCCCGTTGGCGTCTCGAATACACCAGGCAACATATTCTTGGGTTTGATTAAAGAACTCTCCAACATCAACGGAAACCATAGAATGGTATTTTATATAAGCCTCTCCATTGCCCGAGGGGAATACACTCACAAACTGCTCTATCTGTGTCGGAATCCCAAAAAGCGTAGGTGACTGCGGCATCTCAAGGGTGAGGGTATGAAAGTTTGGTTTAAAACACCAATGAGAACACGTCTCAATGAGTAAAACCTCCTAGACCTAGGTTAGGCTAACATACAATCTCCTGACCGTGAAAAATAACACACAAAACACAACAATGACCTAGGCGCTCGGGCCAATACCGATAATTGTACTGACCCTGCAAGTTAGACAATTCAATATATAATGATCACGGTACATACGTGGCACATCTCGTCACACATACCTCATACGCATACTCATACTTCTTCGTGCTGATATCGCAAGTCATACACTGAGTCTCACGCGTTAATACAATAGTTAACGCAATTATACGCATGTAAATGCTATTAACGTGCCATGATCTCATTCTGAATCACACGGCACACTGGCTTGATGTTCATTCTCATTATTGATATTCGACCCGAAGGCCACGATCCAAAAACCCGATCCGAAGATCACGACCCAAAGGCTCGACCCGAAGGCCACGATTCGAAGACCAAATACAACACTTCGCGGCCCGCATATAGCGTATCTGGCCCAGTGTCTCTTGCCCACGTCGAAACGCTCTAGGCGCAACACCGATCTCCTCACGGACAATACCGTCTTCTGGACGAACCGGGTACGACCCAAAGGCCACGATCCGAAGACCTTATAGTGATCACACGACACATGATCAATTTTATCTGAACCCAGCGTAAACGCATTTGGCAATTATGGTGATCATATGTTCATGTCAAGCACGCACTTCCTCATAATTTCATCACACGCCTCATTCTCGGCATACACGATATGTGATCACGAAATGAAATACTGTGCAACATGAACATCATTATAATCTAGGCACTCAGTTAATTCAATATTACCACACGGTGCCTAATTCACAAATAACGTGCTCATTTGGCTCATTAATACCAAGCGGCCCGAAATACAATTTATAAATCAATAATCAATTCGAATCATCAGGTGGCCAATCACACTTCACACAAATCAGCCATACGAGCACACAATATAACATAGCGCAATTAAGCACAATTAATTCATAATTCAACCGATAATCAATCATCTCGGCCGGTCTCGACAATTACGCTAATAATTTCCCAAATGGCCTAATCTAGTCCAAAATTCCCTAATTGGACAGTCACTATTCAACCTCCTCGGGATCCATTTTTGCCTCCAATTTAATCACACTAATCCATCAATATTATTCTAGTACTAATTCTCACCAATTAGTTCAATAATTATTCCTAATATACACCGATAATACCCAAACCAGTCCAGAAAACGTACTGCCAGTCCTAATCAGGGCTTAAGGGGTTTGCTCACTTAATCCAACTTCATGGCGACGAGGAATGGCGGCCAATCACCGGTGAACAGTGAAATCGACGGCGGCGTTCCCGGCGGACACCGTACGGACGTTGTACGGACAACCATACGGACATTGTACAGATCATACAGACACTGTACGGATAGCGACGTACGGACAGGCTGGAGGTCACGGCGGCAGTAGCTCGGCCAATTGAGCTCCGGTGCGGCGGTGGCTTGCTCCGACGGTCCTTTGGTCGGACGGGGAAGAGAGAGAGAAAGAGAGAACGGGGATGAGAGAGAGAGAAAATAGATGGGATGAGGGTGGTGGTGGTGAGATGAGGTCAGGCAGGGCAGCAGCCCTGGCGAAAGGCGGCGGCACGGCGGCGGTCCGGTGAGCTCCGGCGAACTTGGCCGAGAAGGAAGAAGAGGGAGAGAGAGAATTTCGGGTGATGGGGAGGGGGTTTTGGCCGAATGAGGAGGAGGAGAGAGAAGGGGCCGGTCCAAGGGTGGTCAAATAGGGTGGCTGGTGGCGACACTTGTCGTGATCTTACACGATTTCCCATTTTGCCCTTAATCCGACGGTCCTCGTTTATCCCTATCCAATAATTGAGAGGTAAAAGGGTCTTTGAGTCCAATAATTGAGCTGGAAATTCGAACTTAATTATCCCAAAATTATCTCAAATTTTCGGAACTGAAAATGGCCCAGGGGCAAAACGGTCATTTTTTCGGTCCTAGATCGAAATTTCAATTTTTGGCTATATCAACCCCAAATGTGTGTGGCCAACATAATATGGTGTCGGAATCGCAAAATTAGCTTCTTAAGCCTTTGAAATCAACTGCAAAGTCCTAAGGATTAAAATAATATTATTTTTTACTTCCGAGCCAAAATTTCAATTTTTGATCAAAACAACTTTGAATATATGTGGCCACCCCAAAATGACACTGGCTTCGAAAAATAACCTCATACAGCCTCAAAGTCCAAGTCGGTGTCCCGAGGGGCAAAACCGTAATTTTTCACCCCCGGACCAAAATTCCAATTTTCAACCGTACTTACTCAAAATATGCATGGCCAACATAATATGACGTCAGATTCTCAAAAATAGTCTCTTAAACCGACGAAAATCGACATCGAAATCTGGGTCTAATTACGCGCTCAAAACTTACTCAATTTCAATTTCCGGTGTCTCTTACTAACGAGCGGCTGTTTAGGGGTTACGCGTATTGATCTAGGGTTATTCGAGTTATCCAGGTCTCGATTATCTGGAAAACGATGGAAATTATCACTAGTTTCGAAGGGTACAATCTTTCGGTTTAAGTTCAGGATTTGCTGGCCACGTGTACTTTCGATCAAACAGAATCACCCGCTATTCGAGTGTACATCGTTGGCCTTGGCTAAATCAAATCTGTCACCTTCCTGAGATCGGCCTACACTGGCCCAAAATTTTCCCTCATCGTTTTTCGAAATCTATGCCAGACTAGCGATCCGGTCCTTGGTCCACGTACCGGTTTTATAATTAGCCATTCCCATTTGGTCAGTATCCCAAGAGTGATCAGCTCCGGGCAAGACTCACTAAAGTGAAATGAGAAATAATATTCGTTTTATTGATTTCGGAATTGAGTCGAAATTCGGGGTGTTACATTGAGGGTCATCTTATTTCTCCTTATCGAGTGCACAAATGAGTAAGTGCTCCAATTCCTTTGGGCACATGACGAAGAAGAAGGTTGTGCAAGAAGATTTAAGGCTATGCTTTAAAGCATAGGTGCACTTTCACTAGGAACAACCCACAATGTCTTATGATCCATAGAATACCGACTTTGAATGGAATCAAATTCTCTAAACTTCCCATTTTTGCCCGCAAAATCTATGTACTTTAAATTTATCTTGGTGCACTCATCTAAGTTAGGAAAATATTTCCTAAAGCATTTTTTTCTCTCTTGGATGATCTCGTTATCCTTGTATGGAGAAACTCGAGAAGGATCTTTATTGAGCCATTGATCAATATAACACCTTATTTAATAAAATAAAATAAAAATAGAGAATCATGATAAGTAAGAGGAGTGTTATATTATCATGTCAAAGAAAGAATAACTAATAAAGTAATAATTTTATACAATTGTAAAACTTACCTAAGATTCAAGGCATGGGCTAAGCAATGAAGTGGAGTGTTGTTTCTAGTCCAACGATCCATAAGAATTATATGAATCGTCTCATAAAATATTGACTCCTCATCTCATCTTTACACTTCATGCTCATATATAGCTTTCTTCACATTTTCAATCATTGAATCTCACATGTCATAAACTAAGTGAAGACAAGGCTTGTCGATGTCACAAATTCTAAGCATATCATAAATAGGAGCCGTAAAGGAAAGTATATAATCAATTGAATCCCACAAAAAATCATCCAACACCTTCTTCTTGACAAACTTAGCCCTCCTTTGATTGTCATCTCGATAGATATTCCATTTGTCACAAATAACCGTGTTTTGAAGACCACTTTTATCAACTTAAACCTCCTAAGCATCACAATCATCGAAGCAAAATGTGTATCGATCATGGAAAGTAACTTCCAGTTAACAAACTCATTATATATTGCTAATATCATGGAATGGTTCATGATGAAATATTCGATTTGCATAACTTCATCATCAATATCTGAAATCCAACTACATTCCTCATAAACTACTTGATTGGTCTCCACATTCTTCACGGCACAAATGTTCTTCAAAGCTAGATTAAGGGTGTGCACCACACAAGGCGTCCAAACAATAGATGGAAATTCTTGCTCAATGAGTTGTCCCACACCTTTACAATTTGACGCATTATCCGTAATTATTTGTACCCCATTCTCATGCCCAATCTCATTGATTATTTTTTCAACAAATTAAAAATGAAATGCATATCCTTTGTTTCTCCAGAACAATCAACAGATTTTATAAACATAGATTCTACATCCGATACCGCCATAAAATTATTAAGTGATCTCCTTTGTGAGTCACTCCATCCATCAATCATAACACTTATACCCTTCTCTTTTTGTAACAAAGTAATCTTCAACAAATTATATTTCGATGGTACATAAGTAGTAGTATTATGATTAGTGGCATAAGTAAAAGCGGATTGAAAATAAGGATTTCTCGATAGGTTAAATGGCAATCCCGCTGAATAAAACATCCTGGCAATTTCATAATCTAAATGTTCCTGTTAAGTCATGTTGAATGCCTTCTCAAGTGATCCTCCACGTTCACTTCCAATCTTTCTTTTTTTAGAGTCAAATGTTAAATCCATCCCACCACTACTACCTCCACTAATTGATATACTTGAAGCGGGCAAAAGTATATTTTTAGGTGCAAGATTCACTGTTCTAGTATTGACCTCTTGATTAAATCTTTCCATCTCCAAAAGATCTTTCTTTTCTACTTTTCCACATTTTCCAATTCATTTTCCACTTATCATCAATAAATGGGCCCTAACTCTCGTATATGAACTCCTAAAATCTTTTTTGCAAAAATTGCATTTTCAAGGCAAATTTCCCCCCGCATTGCTATGATTAGCTAACTTAGTAATATACCTCTATAGTAGTTTATTGGAATCTTCATTGGTAGATATAGCTATAGGCCCTTGTGTACTAGAAATGCTCTATCCATGCTTGAAATTAATCTACAAAAAATACAATTACAAGAACCATAAATTTAATATGAACTACAAATAAACACATATTAATATAATAATAACTAATAAGCACATCAATTTTTACTCTCGATTACAGATTCTATTCTGTTCAAAAAATCTACAAAGTTCAGAGAGCAGCAAAGCATTAAGAAGCCAGTAAATGTGATGCAATACTCTTCATCGATTTTGCTATTTTGCAAGATTTTATTCCCGGAGAGACAATATAACAATAACATGAAGGCAATGCCATGGACGTCGATGAAAATTGGGTTTTTTGGAAAGAAGGGTTTGGAGGCATTGAAGGAGCACCTCAAGAACTTTAAGTTCCCGAGTGGAGGCGGAGCACTACCTATCGGTGATGTTCTCGCCGTTGCGGAATGGGAGGTGACTAACGGAGACGCTCCCTGTGGTGGGGCAGCAAAGATTGTTTATCACACTTCAACTCCTCAAGCCACGGGTTCGCATTCTCGCAATAAATCACAACCATCAATGCATGTATTTCTGCAATCTCGTCGCCAATGGCCAAGAGATAAATCGGCACCGTCATCTCTCTCTTTGCAATCTCTCTAAATGTCCTCTCCTCACCAAGAAATCCCATTAAAACCCAAAGAGAAAAAGCAAGAGACAACGAGGCGATTCACCAACTTTGAGCGTCCAGCTGGCTTAGCGAACTCAAGAGCGATTCTTGAAGGACTTGGGCGACTTCAAGCGTCTGGCTGGCTCACGATTCTTGAAGGACCCGCTGCATCGAACGACGGCCAGAACAACCTTGCCACGAGATCGTGCTGCGTAGACCACGTTCTCCGTGCTAATCAAGCTCTCTATCCTATCGGTCACCGGATCTCCAACATCATTCTCGCGCTCCTACGTCAGTCGTGGGAAATTTGAGAGAGATGGAGATGCAGAGTTGAGAAGCTTAGGGCACGACACAATTGAGTAATTGAGAAGCTTTCTCCCTTTTCTTTTTCTTTTTTTTTTATAAATTTACATTTTGACCTCTAAATTTTTGGAAATTTATAAAATTGACCTCGTGCGTGTCGAAATCGCGTGTCAAGATTCCCAACTCACATGTCGCCGATGTGTCCAACTCGTTGACTGCATGTCGAACATGTTGGGTTCATCAACGAAAAATAACGCAGCGGAATATAGAACCCTTGACAGAATCCATGTGTATATTGAAATCGAAAGGGAATTTCGAAGCGTACCTTTTGCAAATCGAAGATAAATTAGCAGCTGATTGTGTCTGGATTAGCGCCCCAAGTGTTGCGCCTCTACCGGTATCCACACACACGAACGGAATTCTCCAACGATCCACGTGCTAGCGAAAGATCTTGAAGTTCCTTTTCTTGAACGCCGTTTTATTTTCGATACTCTATCGAAAAAAAAACCCTAGACAGAGAACGATTCTCTATCTATTTATACACCCTTATTATCCAGCGAAATTAAAAGAAGTGGGCCAGGCGATTTGGGCCCGCCAAACCATCCGCATTTAATCGTACGTTTAATCGTTATCTTATAACGCGCACGATCGCATAGATAATTTAAATAAGAGAATAAATTAAAATCTACTTCATAAGTAGATCACGACGCATAGAAAATAATAAGTCCGTTCGCTATTGTGTGCGACCCTGTAGGTTCACTAAACATTAGCAGTGTGCTCAAAACTCTTTTTGGCTCACAAGTCATAAGTGGTCTCTAGCAAGACATTATGACTACCTAAGTATAGTGAAGGTCGATTTTTGACACAACCTAATCCACAACTAATATTAGAGTATCAACCTTGATTGATTCTTAGGGCATACCATTAACAATCTCCCACTTGCACTAAAACCAATCATATAAACTAAGTCCCTTTGTCACTTGATTTCCGAGTTAAGCATAAGACAGGACAAGTGTCATTCTTATATAACTTAAACTCATTTTTCCCGATACCGCAGTTAGACTGTCAAAACAAGTAGTTGACACTTCAACTCACTTGAGCATGGCCATGCATTTCACAGTCTCAACTCTACGGGAGGCCAGGAAATCATACCCTCGTTATATGAGAGGGACAAATCCCATCTCGTCTACTCACATCACTCAGCACGATTCATGACATGCCCAGCCAATACCTTTATAATCACCTATTACGGCTAACGTTTGGTAATGTTAAAGCATGTCAATCCACGTCTAGGAAACCATGGCAGACTCAGGTCAAAGGACTATACTCTATAGTTGTGATGAGAAATACTGATGACATTATATAACAATCCTACAGTATTCTCATAGTGGGTTTGTCCAATACAATGTTCTCTAACATGTATTCCATGTGATCAACTTTATATCTCTATATTCATGACCCGTGAAACTTGATCATCAGTTGACTCACATGCTAGTCTCAAACGCCATTTGCTTCCCAATGCACAATGGCAATTGACTAGGGACATTTAGAATATTAATATCCACTCTATTAATAGAGTTTCACGATCAAATCACGTATTTGATTATCTATTAAGGATATTTAATATTCAGGGGATAAAGATTTCACATTCAATTATCTACTAAAATTAGATGGAAATCAAATAATATATATTTTATTAATGAACAGTGAAAACGTATATCACATATACTCCCACTCACATCAAGACCAATCACTAATGTGTCTAAGGCCTAAAGCGTTACAATGACGCTCATGCTTAGGTTGTGGAAGAGCCTTTGTCAACGGATCAGCTGTATTAAACTCCGTTGCAACTTTGCACATCTTGACATCACCTCTTTCAATAAATTCTCGAATGAGATGATACTTCCTGAGTATGTGTTTGGTCTTCTGGTGAGACCTAGGCTCTTTAGCCAAAGCTATGGCCCCATTGTTATCGCAATAGAGATCCACTGGATTCAAATTAGTGGGATTGATTCCCAGTTCTTCTATGAACTTTCGAATCCAAACAGCTTCCTTTGATGCTTCTGAAGCAGCAATATACTCAGCTTCTGTCGTAGAATCTGCAAGAGTGTCCTGCTTGGAACTCTTCCAACACACCGCTCCACCATTCACGCAAAAAACAAAACCTGACTGCGATCGAAAGTCGTCTTTATCGGTTTGGAAACTAGCATCAGTGTAACCACTTACAGTGATCTGTTCCTCACCTCCATAGACTAAGAATAAATCCTTAGTTCTTCTCAAGTACTTAAGGATGTTTTTTACAGCAATCCAGTGAGGTTCACCTGGATCTGACTGGTATCTACTTGTCATGCTCAATGCATAAGCAACATCGGGACGAGTGCACAACATAGCATACATGATGGACCCCACAGCTGATGCATAAGGAATCCTACTCATGCCTTCTCGCTCATCTTGTGTCGAAGGACACTGAGTCTTGCTAAGACTTATGCCATGTGTCATCGGGAGAAAACCTTTCTTGGAGTCTTGCATATTAAACCTATTGATGACTTTGTCAACATATGTACTTTGACTCAGTCCAATAAGTCTCTTAGATCTATCTCTATAGATCCTGATCCCCAAGATATAGTTTGCCTCTCCCATGTCCTTCATAGAGAAAAATTTTCCTAGCGATGTCTTAACTGACTGAAGCATAGGAATGTCGTTTCCAATGAGTAGTATGTCATCTACATACAACACTAGAAACACAATTGCACTCCCACTAGACTTCTTGTATACACAAGCTTCTTCTTTGTTTCTGATGAAGCCAAACTCTTTGACAGTTTCATCGAAACGAATATTCCAGCTCCGTGATGCCTGCTTCAATCCATAAATAGAACGTTGAAGCTTGCATATCTTCCCAGCTTTATCTGATGATGTAAAGCCTTCGGGTTGTGTCATATACACATCCTCTTCTAGTTTTCCATTAAGGAAAGCTGTCTTTACATCCATTTGCCATATCTCATAGTCATAATATGCAGCAAACGCTAGGATAATCCGAATGGACTTAAGCATAGCCACTGGCGAAAAGGTCTCATCATAGTCAATACCATGAGTTTGTTTGAAACCTTTAGCTACTAGCCGTGCTTTATAGATGTGAACATTTCCATCCATATCAGTTTTCTTCTTGAAAACCCACTTGCACCCTATAGGTTTGATACCTTCAGGTGTATCAATCAAAGTCCAAACTTTATTTTGATACATTGAGTCCATTTCAGATTTCATGGCCTGAAGCCATTTATCGGAGTCTGGGCCCATCATAGCTTCTGTATAGGTCGTAGGTTCGTCATTTTCTATTAACAATAGATGACGATGTTCTGTCACATGAAAACCATATCTCATAGGCTCACGATGTGTTCTTTCAGACCTACGAACTATAGGTGCCACTGGAGTAGACTCTACAACTCTTTGTAGATCTAATTGAGATTCCTCATGAATTGGAATAACCTCTCGTGGCACTACAACTTCTTCGAGGTTTACCTTACTCCCACTGGTTCTTTTAGTAAGAAACTCTTTCTCTAAAAAGACACCATTTCGAGCAACAAACACTTTGTTCTCTGATGGATTGTAAAAGTGATATCCTTTCGTTTCTTTAGGATATCCCACAAAGAAGCATTTATCAGATTTGGGTCCAAGCTTATCAGAAAGTAAACGTTTTACATAAGCTTCACAACCCCAAATCTTTAGAAAAGACAAACTAGGAACTTTTCCTGTCCACATCTCATATGGCGTCTTCTCTATAGCTTTTGATGGACTTCTATTTAGTGTAAACGCAGCTGTCTCGAGTGCATATCCCCAGAAAGATAATGAAAGATCTGAATGACTCATCATCGATCGAACCATGTCTAACAAAGTTCGATTTCTCCTCTCAGAGACACCATTCCACTGTGGTGTTCCTGGAGGAGTGAGCTGTGAAACAATTCCACACCCTTTGAGATGGTCATTGAACTCTTGGCTTAAATATTCTCCTCCTCGATCAGATCGAAGAGCCTTGATATTTTTGCCAAGTTGATTCTGTACTTCATTCTGAAACTCCTTGAACTTTTCAAAGGATTCGGACTTATGTTTCATCAAGTAAACATATCCATATCTACTGAAATCATCAGTAAAAGTAATGAAGTACTGATAACCTCCTCTGGCTGTAGAACTTAGTGGTCCACACACATCAGTATGTATAAGGGCCAATAATTCTTTTGTCCTCTCACTTTGATTAGTAAAAGGAGCTTTTGTCATTTTTCCAATTAAACAAGATTCACATGTATCAATTGATTCAAAATCAAATGAATTTAATAGTCCATCGCTATGAAGCTTGTGAATTCGTTTTTCGTTTATGTGGCCTAATCGACAATGCCATAGGTAGGTTGGATTCAAATCATTAGATTTAAATCTTTTTGTATTTATATTATAGATTGGCACATCAAGATTTAGAACATATATCCCATCCACAATATGGGCGCTACCATAAAATAATCCATTAAGATAAAACGAACAACTATTGTTCTTTATATCAAAACAGAAACCTTCCTTGTCTAAACAAGAAACTGAAATAATATTTCTGCGTATAGCAGGTACATAGTAGCAATTATTCAATTCTAAAATCATGCCAGAAGGTAAAGCTACATCATATGTTCCTACGGATAATGCAGCAACTCTTGCTCCATTTCCAACTCGTAGTTCCACTTCACCTTTTGCAAGTGTTCTACTTCGTTTTAGTCCCTGCACATTCATACAAATGTGAGTACCACAACCGGTATCCAATACCCATGAGGTAGAACTAGTAGTAACATTTACTTCTATAACATAAATACCTGAATCGGAAGTCTCACTTCCCTTTTTCTTCAGATCCTCCAAATATTTCTTGCAATTCCTCTTCCAATGTCCATTCTCACCACAATGGAAGCATACAGCATCAGCAGTTGGACCTGGTTTGGTCTTGGATTTGGGTTTGGGCTTAGTGCCCTTGCCCCTACCCTTGACCTTACCTGGCTTCTTAAAGCCTTTCCCCTTTTGAACCATGAGAACATTAGGGGTAGGGTCCTTTTTGATATTCTGCTCAGCAGTTTTGAGCATCCCATGCAGTTCAGTCAAAGACTTATTCAGATTATGCATGTTATAGTTCATAACAAACGTGTCATAATCTTGAGGCAATGACTGAAGAATAATGTCAGTAGCCAACTCTTGGCTAATGGGAGAGCCCAGTCGTTCCAGGTTTTCAATATAACCTATCATCTTTATGACATGTGGGCTAACTGAGCTCCCACTTGCTAGTTTGCACTCAATTAAGGTCTTTACCGTTTGGTACCTTTCAGTGCGTGCCTGCTCCTGAAACAAATTTTTCAGGTTCATGATCATATCATAGGCATCCACGTTCTCAAACTGCTTCTGAAGGTCTGAGTTCATGGTAGCTAACATTAGACATGATGCATCCAATGCATCATCTTTATGCTTCTGATAAGCATTCCTTTCAGCATGGGGAGCGTTGGAAGGAGGTGCCTTCTGAGGGATTGGTTTCTCCAGGACATAATCCTTTTTCTCCTGCTTGAGAACAATTCTCAAGCTTCTATACCAGTCCAAAAAATTTGAACCATTCAATTTGTCCTTCTCAAGGACAGATCGCAATGAAAAGTGTGATGCAGAGCTATTTGCCATTATCTACAACAAATATGCAAAGTGAATTGTTCATCAATATTATAAATAATAAACTCCCACTATACTTTTATAACATGTATCCCAATAAGTATAGTGGACCAAGATCCATATTTTACCAAGACTTGAGTAAACTTTGGCTTACCGCTCAAGACTAAGTTATTTAGGTAGACAACTCTTTGTCAATTGTATCGAATACAACTCTTGGTTTTTGGGGTTGACATCTCATATCTTATCCCTAAACACTATGCCTCAAGGCCCAAAACCGTTTTGATAGCCTTGTTAAGTAAACCAATCTTGACTTACGGATAACTATTATCCATCCTATTTTACTCAAATAGTTAAAGACACCCTGCTTTGGCAGACCTGTCTATTGACTATTCAAGTCTTAATAGGTGTATGATTGGAAAGGCATCATATTATTACTTAATTTTATTAGGGACACTTTTGTTTATTTAGTGATAAATGTATGCATGTGATACACATAAACAAAACATCACTTATAACAATAAAGGTACATCAATCATACGGGAACGACAAATTCCATGCAGGGGTCAAGGGGGCAGCGCCCCCTTGCGGGGTCGAGGGGCAGCGCCCCTCGCGGGGTCAAGGGGCAGAGCCCCTTGCGGTGGTCTCGCAATTCTGTTTTATGAGGAAAGCCCCGAAAACTAGACAGAATTCGCAATTCTGTGTTCTCGGGAGACTATCCATTGCTGCCGCGTCCCGCGCCCTCACCGTATGCATCTGGCCGGATGACTAGGCACGCTGCCGTCTCCGCCTCGAGCAACAAGCCCAGATGCGCCGACGTCTCCGCCTCGGGCAACAAGCCCAGATGCGCCGACGTCTCCGCCCACCGTCTCCGCCTCGGGCAACAACCCAAGCGCGCCGCTGTCTCCGCCTCAGGCAACAGCCTAGGCGCGGCGCCGTTTCTGTCTCAACGAGAGCAAAACAGGATTGACCCATCCCTGCTTCGTTCCATCTCAATTGATCCTATCAATTCGTATTTCATATTCATCTAACCCTAATTTAGACTCACTTCAGGCATACATCATATGTATCAACAATTAGGGTTTCCGATTCAACTTCAATATATCACAAGTTGCTCTGATACCACTGTTGGGTTCATCAACGAAAAATAACGCAGCGGAATATAGAACCCTTGACAGAATCCATGTGTATATTGAAATCGAAAGGGAATTTCGAAGCGTACCTTTTGCAAATCGAAGATAAATTAGCAGCTGATTGTGTCTGGATTAGCGCCCCAAGTGTTGCGCCTCTACCGGTATCCACACACACGAACGGAATTCTCCAACGATCCACGTGCTAGCGAAAGATCTTGAAGTTCCTTTTCTTGAACGCCGTTTTATTTTCGATACTCTATCGAAAAAAAAAACCCTAGACAGAGAACGATTCTCTATCTATTTATACACCCTTATTATCCAGCGAAATTAAAAGAAGTGGGCCAGGCGATTTGGGCCCGCCAAACCATCCGCATTTAATCGTACGTTTAATCGTTATCTTATAACGCGCACGATCGCATAGATAATTTAAATAAGAGAATAAATTAAAATCTACTTCATAAGTAGATCACGACGCATAGAAAATAATAAGTCCGTTCGCTATTGTGTGCGACCCTGTAGGTTCACTAAACATTAGCAGTGTGCTCAAAACTCTTTTTGGCTCACAAGTCATAAGTGGTCTCTAGCAAGACATTATGACTACCTAAGTATAGTGAAGGTCGATTTTTGACACAACCTAATCCACAACTAATATTAGAGTATCAACCTTGATTGATTCTTAGGGCATACCATTAACAGAACACGCAATACGTGTCCAACACTAAGATGGCCGTCTCCCCAACGTGTCGGTGCTTCATAGATAATAACATCAAAATCATACATAACTAACACCACAAAGTCTACCATCTAACTTCGTCCCCCTATAGTAATTTTACAATCCAAACAAACCAGAGTAGACAAAATAATATCCTTTAAAGTTGTAGAGACACTCTAGGGTACTTCAAGCAACTTTGGCTTCAATTCACATAATTGCACAAATCGTGCAGACACAAAAGAATGTGTAGCACCCGTATCAAACAATGCATAGGCCTTATAGTCACACAAGGTGAGAATACCTGAGATGACGGTCTTAAAAGCTTCACCTTCCTCCTAAGTAACTGCATAAATTCGTCCTTGAGCCAGTGGTCTTTGTTGGTTTCCTTGTTAGGGTGTTTTGTCTGGTGAGGGTAGTTGTGGTTGTCGAACTAACATAACACGAGACTGCTGTTGTCTCTTCCTTGGACAATCCCTACATATATGCTATGTTGCACCGACACGTGACACGACACGACACGACACGACACGAGACACGTCAATTCTCAAAAAATACCATTTTCCGACACGTTGGGACACGTATATTAAATATATATTTTTAATAATTAAATATACCATAATAACCAAAAATAATTGGTTTATTATAACCCATAAAACCATTAAGTTTCAATAAAAAGATGAACTTGACTAGTTTAGGTTCCATAAACTCATCCATCCAAAGAAGCACATTTACAAATTCAATTAGGAAAACAGGGTATATGAGATATGCAAACTTCTCCTCAAAATTCATGTTCTCATATTCCAATACATAACATTATCTAAAAATGTTTGTCCCATTAAATTCAACATTTAACAATAAGTCAAAAAACAAAAAACCATCCACATTTCACCATCAAATACATCAAGTCATGCATCTACATTACACTTCTTCTGAAATGACATCACATTCCATCTCCGGCTCATCAAGTGAAAGATTTGCAACTTCAAGCACTCCCACATCTTCAAACGTGTCAAATGCATCTCCACCAATATCCCACATCTTGGTCTCTCCTTGTGCATATTGTGGGCTTTTTCTTGATAGAAGACGTAAGTTGCTATGAATGAAAACCAAATCTTCTGCACGTTTTGGAGTCATTCTATTTCTCCTCATCGAGTGCACAAAAGAGTAAGTACTCCAATTCCTCTCGGCACATGATGAAGAAGAAGGTTGTGCAAGAAGCTTTAAGGCTAAGCTTTGAAGCATAGTTGCACTTGCACCATGAATAATCCACCAAGCATTAGGATCCATAAAATACCGACTGTCAACGGAATCAAATTCATTAAACTCCCCATTTGTGTACGCAAAATCTGCGTACTCCAAATTCACCTTGGTACGCTCCTTCAAGTTAGGAAAGTATTTCCTAAAACATTTTTTTTGTTTTTTGGATGATCTCGTTATCCTTGTATGGAGCAACTCGAGAAGAATTTTCATTGAGCCATTGATCATTATAGTACCTTATTTAATAAAATAAAAATAGAAAACCATAATAAGTAAAAGGAGTATTATATTATCATGTCAAATAAAGAACAACTAATAAAGTAATAATCTCATACAATTTTAGAACTTACCTAGGATTCAAGACATGTGCCAAGCAATGAAGTGGAGTGTTGTTTCTAGTCCAATGATCCATAAGAATTGTATGAACTGCCTCATAAAATGTAGACTGCTCATGTAGCCTTTTCACTTCATGTTCATATATAGCTCTCTTCACTTTTTCAATCATTGAATCTCACATGTCATAAACTAAGTGAAGACAAGGCTTGTCAGTGTCACAAATTCTAAGCATATCATAAATAGGAGCCGTGAAGGAAAGTATATAATCAATTGAATTCCACCAAAAATCATCCAATACCTTCTCCTTGACAAACTTAGCCCTCCCTTGATTATCATCTCGATAGATATTCCATTTGTCACAAATAACCATGCTTTGAAGACCGCTTTTGATTAACTTAAACCTCCTAAGCATCACAATCATTGAAGCAAAACGTGTATCCGCTATGAAAAGCAACTTCAAGTTAACAAACTCATTGTATATTGCTAACCTCATGGAATGGTTCATGATGAAATGTTTGATTTGCATAACTTCCGAAACAATTTCGGAAATCCAACTACATTTCAAATAAACTTCATGATTGGTCTCCGTATTTTTTGGTCACAAATGTTCTTCAAAGCAAGATTAAGAGTGTGCACCACACAAGGCGTCCAAATAATGGATGGAAATTCTTGCTCAATGAGTTGTCCCGCGCCCTTACAATTTGAAACATTATCCATGATCACTTGGACCACTTTCTCATACCCAATTTCATTGATCACTTCTTTGAATAAGTTAAAAATGAAATGCATATTCTTTATTTCTCCCGAACAATCAACCGACTTTATAAACATAGGTTCTCCATCGGACACCACCATAAAATTAATAAGTGATCTCCTATGTGAGTCACTCTATCCATCACTCACAATACTTACACCCTTCTCCTTTCACATGTTTCTAATAGTTGCTCACAACCTATCAATATTTTCCTTCTCCTTTTGCAATAAAGTGGTCCTCAACAAATTGTATTTCGGTGGTACATACCCCGCAAGATTATGATTAGCAGCATAAGTAAAAGCGAATATAAAGTTAGGATTCTTTGCTAGGTTAAACGGCAAGCCTCCCGAATAAAACATCCTAGCAATCTCATAATCTAAATGTTCCCGTTGACCCATGTTGAATGCATTCTCAAGTGATTCTTCACATCCACTTCCAATCTTCCTTTTTCTAGAGTATAAATCCACCCCACTAATAGATCCACCACTACCGCCACTACCACCACTAATTCAAACACTAAAAGAGGGCAAAGGTACACTTCTAGGCGCAAGACTCGCTAATTTAGTATTGACCTCTTCCTCTAATCTTTCCATCTCCAAAAGATCATTTCTTGTTACTTTTCCACATTTTCAAATTCCTTTTCCAATGATCATCAACAAATGAGCCCTCACTCTCGTATATGAACTCATAAAATCTTTTTTGCAAAAGTTGCATTTCCAAGACAAATTGCCTCCGGCATCACTATGAGCCTCTAGCTTAGTGACATACCTCCATAGTGGTTTATTCGAATCTTGATCGGTAGATATAAGCGCTTGTGTACAAGAAGTGCTACCATTGCTTGAGGTCATTCTACAAAAAAATACCATCACAATATCAATATCTATATATTAGATTCACCCAAATCAATAAGTAGTAAGTAAGGGCAAGGGCATCATCAACAAATATAGAATGACCTACCACAATTATAGAATGACATATCCCCACAATTTCTTTTCCCCATCCATGGCCTCCCCATCTGACCTCCCCATAAGACAAAAAAACCAGCCCACCCATCTGACCTAACCTACCCCACCACTTTTCCCCCAACCCATCCACCCCCTTCCCCGACTTCTCCCTTCTTCCCAGTTTCCAGCCACCACAATTTCTTTCAAAACAGAGAGGTGTTCTGTACCTGCAGCGAGTGACGAGCGGGAGAGGGAGCGGCGAGCGGCGAGCACGAGCGGGATTTGGGTCAAACTTCAAAGCTCCAGGGGGACTGAGCTCAAGAAAGAGAGAGCATTTTCAAGACAAGGGTCCCTTGCCCGACGCACGTCTCATGTATACAAGAAACAAGCGTCAATTATTCATCTGACAATTTCACAAACACATGGCAAGCAAAAGTAGGCAGAGGTGGCCACGGGCCGGTTTGGCCCGGAACCGGCCCGGTCAAACCCGGGCTCGGAACCGTTGACCGGGCCCGCGGTTCGGAACTGGAACCGGCCCATGGCCTACGGGTCCGGTTCCGGTTCCAGAAAAATGTGAACCGGCCCGGAACCGGCGGTTCCGGGCCGGTTCTGCGAAAAAAAAAATTAAAATTTTTTTTAAAAAAAAAGCCTGCAGCACAGCCTGCATTGCAGGCCATGCTGCAGCAGGCAGCCTGCCCCCAACGGACATTTAAAAAAAATTAAAAATTTTTAAATTACGAACCGAAACCGGCCGGTTCAAAACCTGAACCGAACGGTTTCGAACCGAAATCGGAACCGGACGGTTCCGGTTCACATGTGGCGACAAACCGGAACCGCCGATTTCGAACCGGAACCGGACAGTTCCGAACCGTGGCCACCTCTAAGAGTAGGCTCCAAACAGAAGAAAACAAAACAACCCGCGTGTCACCGGATCAACACGCAACCAATCATGTCGTGCTTTAACGTTCCAAAAACACAAAATTAGAAAGAGAGAGGCAAGACCCCATCGTTACCGAAGAGCGCAACGAACGCAAGAAAACAAGCACCCCTAAATCAAAGAATGGCAAATCCAAAGGAGGAAAGTAGACACGCTACATGCCCCCACCATATCGGACAACAACAGTGTTACCAAGGGGAGGACAGAGCTACTTACTAATGTCAGCGAGCACGAGCGGGAGTGGGAGAGGGAACGGGAGAGGGAGTGGCGAGTGGCGAGCTCAAGCCGCGAGCACAACCGGCTAGCGGGAGCGGGAGCGGGAGCGGGAGCGGGAGCGGGAGCGGGAGAGGGAGAGGGAGAGGGAGCGGCGAGCGGTGAGCGCGAACAGCGAGCACGAGCGGCGAGCGGCGCAGAGGACGGGAGGTTGGTGTTTTAGCCCTAATTTGGAGGTTGGAGGTCGAACAGAGAAGTAAAGAGGCAATTCTTCTCTGTTTTTATTTTTTTACAAATTTACTCTTCGGACACGCCGGACTCGCGTGTCGGAGGCGTGTCCAGATAGTTGACTTCATGTCAGAAATCCAACACCGTGTTGACTGCGTGTTGGAGGCGTGTCCACGCGTGTCGACGTGTCCGACACCGACACGTTGGCCATTTTAACGTGTCAGTGCATCATAGCATATATGACCTAGTTGTCCACAACTGTAGCATTTCCCTTAAAACAAACATGGCATGTTTCCATGGGTTCCACCACACTTAAGACGGGGACCGTTTGAGTATTGCATCCGTCCTATCATCTGTTATTCCTGGTTCCTCCATGATTTCTAAAGTTATTCTTCTTATTGGGATTAAAAGGTTGTCTCCCATCATATCGGATATTGCCCTGAGCAGCTTGGTGACCCGTCCTCAATTGAGTCATTGCTCCAGTTCCTTCTTTCAACAGCTCCTGCTCTCTGAGTTGAGCTCTCTCATAGAGCTCATTGTAATTCTTTATAATGAAAGGCACCAATTGCTTTCTAATATCTCTCCATAGGCCATTAAAAAATCTCTTAGCCTTATCTTCTTAATTCTCAACTAACTTAGGGGCAAACCTCGAGAGCTTAGAGAATCTAGCTTCATATTGATCCATAGACAGATTATTCTGGTTCAGTTGGACGAACTCAGTTATTTTCTTATCCTGTGCACAATCAGAATAATACTTTCCATTAAATACCCTAACAAAACCTGCCCAGGACTTTTATGTACCTGCTGCAAATATGGTTTCCTTCGATGCCCTTCACCAATGCTTAGCATTTCCTTCAGTTGATACTTAGCTAAAATTATCTTATCAGCATCATTACAAGTTCGTAGATTGAATATTCTTTCCATTTTTTCAATATACTGCTCTGCCTCCTTCGGGTCTCCTATTCCAACAAAAGGTGGGTGGTTTCAACTTCAAAAATTGTTCGACCAATCCTTGCACACGATGTTCACTGCCTGCTTGCTATTGAGCTTGTCCCTCCAATAAATCTCCCATGTTAGCCAATGCTTGAAGAATGCCCTCCATTTGAGGATCCGTTCCGGAAGAAGAAGATGATCTATTCAACCTCCTCATTTTGCCTTACGGTGTTCCTGCATATTGATCACCAGTTATCATGGATGACCAATGTTACTAATCAACTAATTAGTAACAACCGTTAGTGATATCATATAAAAAACAATAATTACTTGTTCCACATAAACACAGTAATAACAAACACATGCATTTGGTCTTTTAGACACATGCACACACATCCTATCTAGTTCCACTACTAGTGCAGCTTATCATTCCAAGTCATAATGTAGGCTCTGATACCAAAATAGAGCTATAGAGTCCCAATGTGCTACTTACTAGTGTGGTTCTTTATTCTCTTTTATGTTATTGCGCAAGCGGAAGATAGTGTTTAACTTAACCATTTATAACATGAATTATGCATAAGCAAACACATTCATTGTAGCTGAACAGGGATATCTTACTTCCATTTCATTATCATAGTTACATCCACGGGTGGCACCAACCAAAATCTACCATTGGGAGGATCAAAAAGATATATAGCTCCCCCATCTCAACCAGATGACACTATACAATCGTCAACAACATCAACACCCATTATCACAGTTTAAACCAAAAAGAAGTAACTGTGAAAACTCTGAAATGGCTCCCCCAACAGCCTACATCATCTCTAACGACTACTCCTCTTCGTCACCACCATCATCCGACTGCCACCTTTCGGGTAGGGAATAGGTCCCACCAGTCGACCATCTACCAGTACAAAAATCGAAACAAGGCAATATGGGGCATGGTCTCCCGGGGCTCCTATGTCAACCCATAGTGTCGTAGTATAACGAATGAATATAACTGAAGGGAACGCAAGGTTAGTAAACTGGTACAGCTCCCCCTCAAAGTCAATGGGAACACCTTAACAGACGATGGGCGATGCAGGGATCGAAGGCATGTCTAAAAATATGTAAAAATAACGGGAGTGATCTAATGCTCAACAAGATAAAAGACTAGCTTATAAACTAACCGATCCTACTAACTCTCGATTCCTACGACACATCTAATATGAAATGATTAATGTACCCTACAATGAATGCATACCATCCGAAATTAATATCCATAATCACATGTGTCATACTAGCATGTATCACAAGTATCACATGTTTCATTTCTCATCTATGTCATATCATTGGGTCCACCCCCATCTCACGATTCAACTGGTTTGCAGGACGGTTTATGCTGGTCACTTCCGATTTATTGTCCGGACTTTCATGGCTTATTGGCCATAGGTATCTCACTCCGAGGCATCCCAAGCACACAACAGAGGGGCATCCCGACTCCTCCGAGGCATCTTGATTTTTTAGCCAAGCCATTCACTTCCAGTTTGCTGGTCGGACTTCAAAGGTTTGCTAGCCTTAGGCATTACATAACAGCTTTCTTTCACACACATCTCAGGCATAACACACATATGCAATGACCTGACATTCATAGACCACGTAACTCATTTCATTCAACACACTTTTCATACGAAATGATACCTGCGAAATTTTGTCCCATTAAACTCAAATCCAGAGGTATATGCAACAGCCATTCCCACCTTCATTCAACAATCCAAACCCATCTTTCTCACATGAAAATCAATATTGCTTAAAACTTACATGCAAAGCCATCAATGGCTAAAAGACACACATGCATCTACTCTACAACTCACGAAACACACATGCACACACATTTCAGGTCCAGTCACCTACATGCAAGCCCATATAACATCAAAGATCTCACATGCAAGCCCAAAAAATCAACCCACAGCACCATACAAGAAAAATCAAGGGTCTAGAAATATCAATTGGCTTAGAAATGAGCCCTATCTCCTTGCCTTAGTGTGTTCGTGAGTTCTACGTACGTCCTTGGTGAGTTGGCCGATGGTTTCCTTGCAGTAAAGTGGAAGATATTGAGTTTGTGGTGGATGGGGACTCACGTCCAGAGAAAGAAATGGAGAGGAAAATGGGTTATGTGTTGATGGTGAGGCGAGAAAAATGACACAGTGAGGCAAGGGGTTATGGTAGAGAGAGAGATTTTCATGATGGCTTCTCATGATGGAATTAGAAAAGTGTCTTAGAAACTTTGTCATTGTGCATGAAAGCGCAGCCATTCATGATTAATTGGCTTTAATTTCTCTAATTTTGCATGTAAAAATTAGGGCTAGATAAATAGTGCAAAAAGGATGGCAAGCAATGAATTTATTGAAATGAACTCTGCATTATTTTACTTCCTAGAAGATGAATAGCAACAAAAGAAAATAGAACTTAGTTCTTGTGCCTTTGCCATTAAACAAACCTCGTTGTCTTTTCAACTACAATGCATATGTCCGACACAAGCAATGTTAAGCCATTAATAAGCGTGTGATCGTACACGTGAGTTGCACATCTGTTGCACGTTTGATGCACATGCGTTGCACATCTATCGCACGTATGTTGCACATGCATTGCATGGGAATAAAGATATTAAACAAAATGAATTCATGCAAGAGGAAGATTTTAGCGGGGTCACATGTCCACCCTCCAAATATATCAATGAATTCATGCAAAAAGGTGGAATTCGATGTCTGCATTGGATGAGATATTCTCGATCCTCGCGAGATACATCGTGTTGTTCTTTGGGAGTCCTTTCTAGGTGATATTGCTCACATATTGACTAGCGGGGCCCATGAGGTAGAGAAAGCCATCACCGTCCATATGTAGGTAGTTTGAATTCACCTCAGGTTTGTGTGGATTAACATACCTAATTAGGAAATATTAAACCGAGGTCAGCTTGTAATCTAAGTTAGGGAAATTTCAGCAACACAATTGGGAATTAATTTGTTGCATGACAAGTTAAGAGAATTGATTATGAGTGGTTAAGTGAAGTTGGATGCTCTAACGCTTTGTGATCTTGATTAAATCTTGATAATTTATCTTGCTAATTTTCGGTTTGCTTTAGATTAGGTTTACTTTGCAATTTTAATTAGCTTTTGAATCCTTTAAGTTTCGGCCCTTTTATATTTTAGTCCTTTAATTGATTTAGATAATTTTTTACTTGCCTTTCCGACTTGGTTAGCTAGTTCCTTAGATTGATCACCTTTGGTAAGTAATTGGATAATTAGAGACAATCATTGTGGGAACGATACTCACTCATCTCTTTATTATTTGAAGATATTGTGCACTTGCAATTCACCTAACATCAATGAATGGGAAGCTTAAGTGAGTTTTCTACATAATTAGAGGAGAGCTCTCGGAAGGGTCAAGAGGCAAATAATGAGTGCTTTCTTTTTCTAGCGGTGTCTACTCATTAACTCAATGAATGCGAAACTTAGGTAAGTTATCAAGATAATTAGAGGAGAGCTCTAGGCAGGGTGAAGAGGTAAACAGTGGGTATTTTCTTTTTATAGCGGTGTCTCATTAGACATGTTAACTCAATGAGTGCAAAGCTTAGGTAAGTTTTCTACATAATTAGAGGAGAGCTCTCGGGAGGGTCAAGAGGCAAACAGTGAGTATTTTCTTTTTTCAGCAGTGTCTCCTCATTAACTCAATGAATGCAGAACTTAGGTAAGTTATCAACATAATTAGAGGAGAGCTCTAGAGAGGGTGACGAGGCAAATAGTGAGTATTTCTTTTCTAGTGGTGTCTCATTAGACAATGCAAAGCTTAGGTAAGTTATCTACATAATTAGAGGAGAGCTCTTGGGAGGGTGAAGAGGCAAACAGTTGGTATTTTCTTTTTCTAGTGATGTCTCCTCATTAACTCAATGAATGCGAAGCTTAGGTAAGTTGTCTACATAACTAGAGGAGAGTTCTAGGGAGGTCAAGAGGCAAACATTGGGTTTTGTTTATTTTTAAGACGGTGTAATGTGAATTATCAGGTTTTACGCTCAAAATGACAAGGTTCAACCCTATAAATTCAGCCAAAAGTCAGTTTCAAATGACCACGATCTACCCATCTCTCTATCAATACACTGAAGTAAAATCGGAGCAAAACGATGGCGGCAACAGGAACAAGTATGGCATCAAAGAAGGGGTAGGTGATCAAGTTATGCACCGTCGTGTCTTGGACCGAGCAAATCTAGAAGGGCAAGCCGCCTGACAAGCTGGTGCTTTTTTTTTCCTCAACTCATGCTTTGCTGTTTGCCGATAGCGTCTACTTCTCTGTTTCTTATGAACCTTTCTTTTGCTGCATTGAAGTTCTGGGTCTAATGATCGGGTCTCTAATTGATGCAGGTGATGGTAAAGTTCACTTCTATATGGTGCGAAGTGCGTAAGGAATTGCACCTAACGTGAAATAGCTGGCCCAGAATTTCCCCAACGTCCCTTTCCTGGAGGTTGATGTGAACGAGCATGAGGTAATATAAAATTTATTTTCCCTTTGAGATAAATTATGAGGTAAATTACTGAGTGATAATGTGTCTTTGTAGGAAGTTGCTTGTGTTGGACTTGACGAGGTCCAATCCATTTATGTGGCTTATCAGATCTATTATTCAACATTTGATACAAGCCCAATTTAATTAAATATATTATGGGCCATATATTTGTGACATCCAATTATGCATATCTTAAACCTTGATGGACGGTTGAGATCTGGTAACACTAGGGTTGATCCCATCACTCCCTTTATATAAGGTCTGTTTTTGGTGGAGAATGAATGCATCTAATTATCACGCTTCTGCTATTCTCTACAAAATTGTTGAGAGAAAAATACACATCCACCACAATCGTTATAGAGGAGAGTGGTGAAGATTCATATCCACAGAGAGAGAGCTTCCTTGCTTCTTTCTTATTAGATCAATAATGGCTTCTTTTGATTCAGGTATGCTATATTTATCAATTTGATCTCATGTTCATGTGATTGAAAAATCCTATTATTCTAACAGCTCGAACTTGGGGGTTTTGGTGATGTTGTCCTCCTTTATATTCTTGAAAGGGGGGCCGTTGTGGATAAGATTATTAGGGCAAACAAAGATGCCCTTCTGTGGACCATCACGAAGCATTTGGGCGCTGCTTCGTCTTAATAACACGTATAGCAGTTTGTCGGCTTGGGAACAAGTGTCTTAAAATGTGTATGTGGTCAAAACTAGTAAAACAGTGTGTTTGGCCACGATAAATGTTGATTGATGCATATGAGAAGTTTTTTTACCCGCAACTTTTTTACGCTTGTTAACTTTGTTTTCCAAGAGGTATTAAAGTAAAGCAATACTGATCCAAATATAAAATTAAAAAAAAAAAAAAAACCTTTCCATAGTCGGTTGATAGACAAACTCTCTGTGTTCTCTTCCTCCATGCCATTCTCTACACTTAATCATATGCAGTAGAATAGTGCAAAAAGGACGGAAGCAACGAATTTGTTAAAATGAACTCTGCATTATTTTTACTTGCTAGAAGATGAATAGCAAAAAAAAAAAAAATAGAACTTAGTTCATGTGCCTTTGCCATTAAATAAACCTCAGTGCCTTTTTAACTATAATGCATATGACCGACACGAGCAATGTTAAGCCATCAACAAGCGTGACTTCGTACATGTGAGTTGCACATGCGTTGCACGTCTATTGCACATATATTGCATGGGATTAAAGATATTAAATTTATTAGTCATTCCCTCAACGACAAAATGAATTCATGCAAGAGGAAGATTTTAGCGGGGTCAAATGTCCACTCTCCAAATATATCAATGAATTCATGCAAACAGTTGGAATTCAATTTCCTCATTAGATGAGATGTTCTCGATCCTCGCGAGATACATCATGTTGTTCCTTGAGAGTCCTTTCTAGGTGACATTGCTCACATATTAACTGGTGGGGCCTATGAGGTAAAGAAAGCCGTCACTGTCCATATATAGGTAGTTTAAATTCACCTCAGGTTTGTGTGGATTAACATACCTAATTAGGAATTATTAGACCGAGGTCAGCTTGTAGTCTAAGTTAGAGAAATTTCAGCAACATAATTGGAAATTAATTTGTTGCATGACAAGTTAAGAGAATTGATTATGAGTGGTTAAGTGAAGTTGGATGCTCTAACGCTTTGTGGTCTTGATTAAATCTTGATAATTTATCTTGCTAATTTTCGGTTTGCTTTAGATTAGGTTTACTTTGCAATTTTAATTAGCTTATGAATCCTTCAAACTTCGTCCCTTTTATATATCAGTCCTTTAATTGATTTAAATAATTTTTTACTTGCCTTTCCGACTTGGTTAGCTAGTTCCTTAGATTGATCACCTTCGGTAAATAATTGGATAATTAGAGACAATCATTGTGGGAACGATACTCACTCATCTCTTTATTATTTGTAGATATTGTGCACTTGCAATTCACCTAACATCAATGAATGGGAAGCTTAAGTGAGTTTTCTACATAATTAGAGGAGAGCTCTCGGAAGGGTCAAGAGGCAAATAATGAGTGCTTTCTTTTTCTAGCGGTGTCTACTCATTAACTCAATGAATGCGAAGCTTAGATAAGTTATCAACATAATTAGAAGATAGCTCTAGGGAGGGTGAAGCGGCAAACAATGGGTATTTTCTTGTTATAGCAGTGTCTCATTAGGCACATTAACTCAACGAGTGCAAAGCTTAGATAAGTTTTCTACATAATTAGAGGAGAGCTCTCGGGAGGGTCAAGAGGCAAACAGTGGGTATTTTCTTTTTTCAGCGGTGTCTCCTCATTAACTTAATGAATGCGAAACTTAAGCAAGTTATCAACATAATCATAGGAGAGCTCTAAGAAGGGTGAAGGAGCAAACAATGGGTATTTTCTTTTTCTAGCGGTGTCTCATTAGACAATGCGAAGCTTAGATAAGTTATCTACATAATTAGAGGAGAGCTCTTGAGAGGGTGGAGAGGCAAGCAGTTGGTATTTTCTTTTTCTAGCAGTGTCTCCTCATTAACTCAATGAATGCGAAGCTTAGGGAAGTTATCTAGGGAGGTCAAGAGGCAAATAGTGGGTCTTGTTTTTTTCCTATAAAGTTTTAAGACGATGTAATGTGAATTATCAGGTTTTACGCTCAAAATGACGAGGTTTGACCCTATAAAACCAACTAATACTCAGTTTCAAATGACCACGATCTACCCATCTTTTTACCAATACACTGAAGTAACATCGGAGCAAAACGACGGCGGCGATGGGAACAAGTATGGCATTAAAGGAGGGACAGGTGATCTAGTGCTGCACCATTGTGTCTTGGACTGAGCAAATACAGAAGGGCAATGCGCCTAACAAGCTGATACTTTTTTTTTCCTCAACTCGTGCCTTTTTTTTCCCGATAGTGTTTGCGTCTTTGTTTCTTACGGTCCTTTCTTTTTCTGCATTAAACTTCTGGGTCTGTTTCTAATGATTGGGTCTCTAATTGATGCAGGTGATTGTGGAGTTCACTTCTATATGGTGCGAAGTGCGTAAGGAAATTGCACCTAACGTGAAACAGCTGGCCCAAAATTTCTCCAATGTCCCTTACCTGGAGGTTGATGTGAACGAGCTAGAGGTAATGTAAAATTTATTTTCCCTTTGAGATAAACTATGAGGTAAATTACTGAGTGATAATGTGTCTGTTGACACCTAAATTTCGGCGCATCATTTAGTGTTAATTGCATAGGAAATTAGGGATTAAATTTTAACCCCTAAACAAAAATATTTAAATTGCATAGCATATAATTTAGGTTCATTTTAATTTAATTGCATTTTGCATCGGATTGGTGATGGCGAATGAGCTTAAAATTCATCGAACAAAACTCAGTTCGCTCAGAATGCAAGGGCCGAGAATTTCAAGACGAACGGGCTCGGTCATTTTAATTTGGATTTAATTTGATATGTTGAGTTTAATTAATCAAAAGCCCAAGTTAATTCAACCCATTAAACCTAAGCCCAAGCCTAAACCCATTAGGACATAAAGCCCATCTAAATTGACCTAGATTAGTGCTATATAAACATAACATTAGGTCAGAAATTGGGGGACGTCACAACAATTCAGATCAGAAAAATTTTAGAGAGAAAAGGGGAGAGAAAGATTCAGCCACGGAGGTGCGCGACGGCCGTCACGCTCCCTTTTGTCGTGCACAGCCGCCTCCCACCGGGTCGCCAATCGCCATGCCGCGTCTCTTGCCGACGAGGCCACCCAACTCGCAACGTCGTAGCAGCCCTGATCTTTCTACTTTGCCGTGTTGTTCCCGGAGCCCTTTGCTGTTCGACGAGATCAGTGACCGTGGGAGACACGCCGTTGCTGTTGAATCCCTTCCCAACGTTGACTCTACTGACCTGGACAAGCTTCCGCCTTCGCTGCACCATCCCTTGCCATCGTGGAGCTCTCTTCAGCTGCTCCGTTCTTCGTTCAACTCCCCTGCGTCAGTCCACGTCTTCAGCATCCAGAGAAGTCCACGATCCCCCTTTGGCATCAACGTGGATTGCTGCTGCTTCGCTGATTCGACCATCAACGTTGCTGCTCCTCAGTCCACGTTCTTCTAGTCAACCGAGAACTCCCCAAGGCGTCCTGACGTTGCCCACGTTCCCGCTACTGCCGATCCATGCACGTCCACAGCAGCCTTGAAGTGAAGCCCCCAGTCAACATAAGAACTCCCCTGCCCAGTCAATCGTGAAAGCTGATCCCACGAAGTCAGCATTGCTGGACGCTGTTCTGGACCCATCCCGACGTTGATGTTGAGCTGCTGCTTCTGCTTTCTCACCTTGAAGCTGTCCCACGCCAGGAAGAGAACGGCCATGCAGACATCTCGGACGTCCAGCAGTCCCTTGCACCCACGCTGATTCAAAACAGCCGCCCCGGAGACCTGTCCCGTTGCCCTGTTGCCGACAAAACAGCCCACGCCGCCGCCACAGCCGGAACAGTGTCCGGAGATCTCGCCGGAGTTGCCGTGAGTCCAACCGTGAGCCCCGCCCTTGTCGTGGCCTCGCCGTCCCGTCGCCGTTCGTTGTCGTCCCGATCCGCAAGTCGATCCCGATCTCGAAGCGATTCAAATTTCGGAAGGTTATCTGTAAATTAGATAATTGTCATTATCCCATAATTTTCAGAAATATTTAATTTCCTGATTTGAATGTTTTTGGAATATTCCGTGAATATCATGTCAATTATTAGATACTTTAGGATAATGTTTGAGGTATCTGCAATGTTTGGGAATATTCAAATGAGGAAAATTTCCTAATTTAGCAACGTATCTGGACGACTATCCGACTTTAACCCTAAAGTCCGATACGCGGCGATACGGAATTCCATTATCTTATCCATAACTATTTGGATACGATGATGGAATTTATCCGCTTTCCAATTTTGAATAATCGATTATCCGTTAATATCTATAACCCTATAGATATGACCGATAATTCGATTTTTGTGTCTAATTCGAGTTTGAAACAAATTTGGCGGATCGCGTGGTTGATTTGAATCGATTGCTATCCTTATTTGTTTTAATTGCTTTCTTTTTTTGGTAAAAGTAAGAGATTGTATTACTAATCATGAACACCAATTACAAACTAAATCTAAAGGCAATTGACGACCCTACAAGTACAAAAGAGTCCAAGCAGGGTCAAAAAGCCTTAGCAAAGGCTATATAAGGGGCCAAAGGCAAAACAACAAACCCAACAATTAAATGGAGTCGGGATGATCAACAAAAATAGCAGGAGAGATTCCCCAATTCCTCTGGATCCTCCGGTTGGTACGAGTATCAGCTATTTTCCCCATGGAAATAGCTTTGTCCTTCACCACTTTAAGAAGGTGTTTTTGCATGCCCGGGACAGAAAAATAAAGCTATTTTCCTCCGGTTGTTTTAATTGCTTTCCTTTTCAAATAAAACAGAAAAATTCAAAAATATTAGTTAGATTTAAATTAGAGTTTTGCATGTCTAGGATTTTTGAATATATCCCGAAGGATGAGATAAGTATTTAATTTAAATTAGGACTTAACGTGGCATGTTTCCTAATTTAAATTAGGTATTATTTCAAATTCTAACGGATTATTCACGTTATTTTTTTTATTCCGAATTTTCATTAAAAAAATCCCAAAAAATGGTGAATTGTTTCATGTTTTATTAGGATAGATTGCATTTTAATTTAAGTAATTTATTATTTCGAATTTTTAATCAAAAATCCCAAAAAGAAATCATTATAGGGTGGATTAAGTCATCATAGATTGTATGTTAACTTAGGTATTTTTGAATTTCGAATTTTAAACAGAAAATACCAAAAAATAGAAGTCATTAGGTTGCATGTTAATTTAGTCATATTTTCATTCCGAATTTCATCAGAAAATACAAAAATTATATCATTGCATGTCATTAGAATTAAGTCACGTCGTTGTATGACATATAGTTTGCATGTTAGGTTGCATTAATTCGTATGTCATATTTTTGCACGTCATTGCATCTAGGCTACGTTTCATTTAAATAAGTGGAAAACCAAAAAAAAGAGAAATTGGGTGATTGTTTGTTAACTAGAAATCATATTAAGGTTGATTGATGTGATTTTCTAGCTAACAACGCAGATGCTTGCTGGATTCGAGGTAAGTTGTTCTTCTAAACTTACAATTTATTTAATGTTTTGATTATTGGGTGTTAAATTGGTAGTTTGCGCACCCGCATGAACACCTCACATGTTAGTGACATAAGTTAAAATGGATCCAAACTGCCTGCCAAAACATTTTTTGAAAAGAAAAGGTACCGAAAGGACGTTAGACTAGATTTAGCGTAATGAAGTCCCCGGGCTTAGAATCTCTGGTTCGTAGGAATAAAACATATCTCCTATGTTTTATTTAGGTTTCTAATCAGCCTACCACAAATTGATTAGTGGCGACTCCAAACATGAAAATATTTGCATGTTAAGAACTTAAACCTTAAGTTGCGAATTGGTAGGGCTTGGGAGGGCCTGAGTTAAGATTAGTCTTAATAATCCATTAGCCCGAAATAAAAATGAAATTTTTTTTAGGGTCGCGACAGTGTCTTTCCGAGAAATTGCTTGTGTTGGACTTGACGAGGTCAACCCATTTATGTGGCTTATCAAGTCTATTATTTAACATTTGATACAAGCCTAATTTAATTAAATATATTATGGGCCATATATTTGTGATATACAATTATGCATATCTTAAACCTTGATGGACGGTTGAGATTTGACAGCACTCGGGTTGGTCCCATCACTTGCTCTATATAAGGTCTCTTTTTTGTGGAGAATGAATGCATCTAATTATCACGCTTTCACTATTCTCTACAAAATTATTGAGAGAAAAATACACATCCACCACAATCGTTATAGAGGAGAGTGGTGAAGAATCATACCCATAGAGAGAGCTTTCTTGCTTCTTTCTCATTGGATCAATAATGGCTTCTTGTAATTCGAGTATGCTATATTTATCAATTTGATCTCATGTTCATGTGATTGAAAAATCCTATTATTCGAACAGCTTGAACTTAAGGGGTTTCGGTGATGTTGCCCTCTTTATATTTTTTGAAAAGGGGGCCGTTGTGGACAATGTTGTCAGGGCAAACATAGACGCCTTCTGCGGACCATCACGAAGCATTTGGGTGCTGCTTCATCTTAATCACGCGGATCGTAGTTTGCTAGCTTAGGAACAAGTGTCTTAAAATGTATGTGGGGTCAAAACTAGTAAAACAGTGTGTTTGGCTACAATAAATAAAGGTTGATTGATGCGTATGAGAAGTACTTCTTTTACCCACAACTTTTTTACGCTTACTAACTTTTTTTCCAAGAGGACGTTGCTCACATATTTGACTGGTGGGGCCCATGAGGTAGAGAAAGTCGTCATCATCCATATGTAGGTAGTTTAAATTTACCACTGGTTAGTGTTAACATACCTAATTATGAATTATTAAACCGAGGTCAGCTTTTAATCTAAGTTAGGGAATTCCACCAACATAATTGAGAATTAATTTGTTGCATGACAAGTTAAGAGCATTGATTATGAGTGGTTAAGTGAAGTTGGATGCTTTAACGCTTTTTGATCTTGGTTAAATCTTGATAATTTGCCTTGTTAATTTTTGGTTTGCATCATATTAGGTTTACTTTGCGATTTTAATTAGCTTTTGAATCCTTTAAGCTTCGGCCGTTTTATATTTAAGTCCTTTAATTGGTTTAGTTCACTTTTTACTTGCCTTTCCGACTTGGTTAGCTAGTTCCTTGAATTGATCACCTTCGGTAAGTAATTGAATAATTAGAGACAATCATTGTGGAGACCATACTCACTCATCTCTTTATTACTTGTAGATATTTTGATATACATTAATGGTCATTATTCCTATAAATATACGATGTGCACATATATGGCCGAAAATAAGCCTCCTCAATTGTCAATTGAATTTTCAAAATTTTCAGATCACAAATATACCAAGTGTGTATTTATCGAAATTCCATAAGTGTTTCGACAATTGCATACTCAAACCTTGGCCCTCACTTATTTCAATTCATGTAACATCACTAATTGGTCCTACAGATTTTAAGATGTCACATTTGTGGTAACTGATTCTAGAAATTCTGGTGTAAATAGCTTGGGTGTGTTAATGAGGCATCTAATTATTTGGTGAGATATGGTATTATTTCATATGAAAAGCATGTTGAATAAAGTGTGTTACGTCATGTCATTACATAGGTGCGATATGCTAGAGATGTGTGTGAAAGAAAGATATTATGTGATGCCCAAGGCAAGCAAACCTTGGAAGACCGGTCAGTAAATCGGATGATGCCATGGAGGAGTCGGGATGCCCCTATGCCATGTGTTGGGATGGTCCTGTGCTTGTGCATGGGATGCCTCGGAGTGAGATACCTGTGGTCAGCAAACCACAGAAGTTCGGAAAGTAAATTGAAAGATGCCCTAGAGAAGTCGGGATGCCCTTGTGTTGTGTGCTAGAATGCCCCTATGCTTGTGCTTGTGCTTTGGATGTCTCGAAGTGAGATGCTTGTGGCCAACAAGCCATGAAAGTTCAGACAGTAAATCGGAAGTGACCTGCACGGACCGGCCAGTAAATTGATTAAACCGTGATATGGGAGTGGACCTGATGACATGACATGAATGAAAAATGAAACGTGTGATACATACAATGCATGTTGACATTATACATGTAACTATGAATGTTGCATTCGAATCATGTGCTCATTATAGTATGCATTGATTGTTTCATGCTAGATGTGTCCCAGGAACCGAGAGTTAGTTTGATCAATTGGTTTATAAGCTAGTCGTTTCTCTTGTGAAGCATTAGCTTACTCCTATTGATATTTTCTTTTAAGATCTTTAGGCATCCCTCCTATTCCCGCCTCTCCTATCTCTCGATATGGGGCACCCGTAAACTTTGAGGGCGAACCACATGAGTTCACAAATCCGGCTTTCAGTTCCATGATATTAGTGAGATACAACGTTACACTTTGGGTGGACATAGGTTCACCGGATGGCAATGTACTATACCGTTTTGTTTCAATACATGTTTTGGCAAGGGGACAACCTGTGGGGCCATATCCATATCCCGATTACAGCAATAGTGATGAGGGAGGTGACGGTGAGGAGTAGTTGCTAGAGGATGGTGCAATACATATAGGGAAACGATTTTTACTGGTCACAATCGTACTTTTTTTACTTGAACTGTGAGAATGGTGATTGGAGTATTGGAAACCGTGAGTTTCACTTGGATGGTGTTAGGAGAGTAGGACACCTTTTGACCTCCCAGATGTATTCATTTGTTATAGTATTTGATGATGATGTCATCCAAATCGCTCTTGTATATAAAATAAAAATATGGAATGAAGATGTGGTATTTACGTTGCGTATGTGTCTACTGAATGAGAAATGTTTACTTTGATTGTATATTGTTTTTTGCTTGTGCTATAAGTAAAAAGATTAAAGAACACCTTAGTATATGACACTTTGGGACATCACACTTTAAGTACATCCTTGGTCTACATTTAGTTTTTCTCTATTGAAGACCGCGGCCAAACTCACAAATGATGTTATTATAGACATCCTCGCAAGGCTGCCAGTCAAATGCTTGATGCGATTCGCGTGCGTGAGTAAGTGATATCATTCGATACTTTCCCATCCTCGGTGTGCCCGCACGTACTTGAAACAAGCACTCCAGGACAATTCGAGCACTCCCCTAAGGATACTTAGAACCAATCCCCGTTTTTAGTCCATAGATTACGAAGCATTTCCCGAGACATGTGATGAACGGGCTTTAAAGCTATTGAAAACCCTGTGAAGGTTTTGCCAGATGAACTATCTGAATCGTGGGGTCATGTAATGTATGGGTATGCTTGGCCATGGGTGACCGCACTAGCGTGTAATCCATCTACTAAGGTCCTCAGTGAGTTGCCGAAGCTGAGTTCAATTCGGGGAGGCAAAATTTTCGATCTTTTTGGGAATCATTCATTAATTGATGATTGTGAGGTATCGAGGGGTGCTTACTTGTTTTGACGCTTTGAGAAGATACAAGCTTTTATGAGATAAGACTGATCGTGTCCATGGAAAAAGGGAGTGCGATTAGGTCCTTCTCTTTCCAATTTTCTGATTACGTTGTGCTTCTAGTCCGATCACGCCATCCCATCA
The DNA here is from genome assembly GCA_031216185.1 of Syzygium aqueum. Taxonomy (NCBI): domain Eukaryota; kingdom Viridiplantae; phylum Streptophyta; class Magnoliopsida; order Myrtales; family Myrtaceae; genus Syzygium; species Syzygium aqueum. The sequence continues at coordinate 20,378,948 of CM062238.1, forward strand.
ACACCATGTGATGATTTTTAACAACGTCGTTCTGTCAGCAAAACTAGTGGCTTGCAGCTAAATAACTCGGTGACCCAAAAAACGAAAAGAGTCAGAAGATTTCATCGTTATGCAAAACATAATAATAGTTTGAACATAGAAATCTAATCGCACGAGTTAAAATAACTTAAGGGGGGAATGAAACTCTCAACACTATCTCTTCAAACACTTCAAACATGATAATGGGCTTACCAAATTATCTATCAAGCCTCAAACCATGAAATGGGTGGGCAAGCCCAGCATTCGGGCCGGCCCGGTCCGACCCGGCCCGGCCCATTTTCTGTCCCCTCTTTCGCGCGCTCTCCATCTCTCTCTCTCTCTCTCCCTCTCCCTCTCCATCTTCTCTAGGGTTCTAGAGTTCAATTGCCCGATTTTCTCCAGCAAAACTTAAACTTTTGCAGATCTTTCCGTAGTTCCGTCGCCTGATTCAGGCGCATTGCGGCGGAAGTTCTAGGAGCCTCCGGAGGCCGTCGCCATCCCGGTCGGCCTCTCGGCGACGCTCCCAAGGGCGGGTTCGAGTACCGACCCTCGGTGTTCCGCGTGCTCGATTGTTACGAGCTGTTGCCGGTGAGCGCGGGACAAAGGTGATGTGTTTTGTTTTTCAAGGAATCAGTTGATGCCGTTCTATTTGGTGTGTACGCAAGAATTTTGTACAGTCTTGTTTGCCAATGGCTTCAAGTCTCTGTTGGTTGTTTCTTCAATCCCGCTGTTTCCCTTTTTTCCTCAATCATGTCTGGACCGGAACTGCAGAGACGAAACGAGGGTTTCGTGTAGCAATTTGAGTCTACACTTCCATTTGCTAGTTGTTTCATTCAATTCTTCTGCTTTGTATCTGTTTAGCGTGCATAAGCGCCGGATGTTTTTAACTGGTCCATTACTAGAAAGTCTTGTATTCTGCTGATACTACAGAAGTGGCTGCAGCAAGCCGTGACGGTCGCTTTCTTGCCGTTTCTCTACGACACCGTTGCAGAATGGTAAGCAAAAATGCAGCAGAAAAGGCCCTGAATCTCATAAGAAGCAGGCTCTGCAATCCTAATTTCATCTTCAGACCTCTCCGTGATTCTCCCGACAGCAATTACAGGTCTGATTTTCTTTCTTTCCTTATTTGCCGCATTAAAGATGCATTCTTTATCGATTTATCATTGCTCAATCTCGTTGATTCGCTTCTGTGGATTGAAGAGACGGCAAAGTTGGTTTTAGACCATCAGAATTTGAATTAAAGTACTTTTGGGGTTACGAAATTACGATGTCATTCTTTTCCTATGCAGCAAGTTGAAGTTTATAGTGTCCAGTTCAGTTACAGAGGCATGCAACAATTCTGTCTTGCTTCTAGGTCCCCGTGGGTCCGGGAAAGTTGCCGTATGCTCTTTTACTTGTGTTTTTGTTGTGTAATATTTGTTAACAGCTGCAACTTTTACATGTAATATAAGAATGGAAAACTGTACCTTTTAGGTGTTGGAACTCGTTCTTGAAGATCTGCTTATGGAATATCCTGATATGATTACTTTGGTACGCTCATTAATATTTCTATCTGCTAACTTCTCCTTGAAAATATTCCTTATTTTTATGCATCGGACCATGCATATGTCAAAGAGCCATATTTGATGTGCTACACTGATATGAAAAGTCTGGTGGAGTTGTGTTTCAGATCAGATTGAGTGGGCTGTTGCACAGTGATGATAATAGCGCTCTCAAGGTATAACAATATCTGATGCTCTTTTGGCACCATTTGTTGTGTTTTTTGTTATATAGCTCTCTATGGTGGCAAGTCTTCTTTTATGTCGTTCAGTGTGGCTAGTAGCAATTGAAACAAGATATGTAATCATTGATGTAGGAAGCATTCAACACTTCCATTTCCTGATGATAAAGTCCTCAGTTTGAATTTTAGTAATATCTTGCATTCGTTACATGACTTTGTAAATAAATCACATAAAGGAAAAAACTGATGATAACAGGTGTGCCAAAATGGATGCTCAGAATTTTGATGGGGTACTTAGTGATTACAAGAGTATTGCTTTTGTAAAGGTATCTGGGGTATCAATATCACCCTTGGAAGTTAGAAAATTCATGTATGCCAAAAGGGTATTATAAGTAAAAAATAAGATGGTCCAGCTTCTAATCTCTCATCCATTAACTGGAAGTACTTACTCCTTAGAATGCATGATCTTTCCCCTTTTGTTAGTTTTCTACAGTGACCATCATATAATCCTTTGGGGCTAACCTGGAGAAAGTTTTTCCAGAGGCACCTTCACCAGTGATATTGCCATCATCTTCATGCACTACAGACAAATTTTATTTAACATTAGAATTCATCCATACTTAGTGTCCCTTAAATTTAGACAATGCATCAAGTTATATGATATTTGTTTGTAGTAATGTTCTTTGTTAATAATTGATCTGTGCATGCTCTCTTCTCATAGAATTATATTCCTAAGCATGCCTTTGTTAAATAGCTTCTATCTATGGTTATTTCATTTTCTTAAGCAGTTTATCAGTTAATCATTTCAAATTGCTCCACGTTTCTCATCCTTACTGTTTTATAATGATTACTGATCATGCAGGAAATTGCTAGGCAATTATGTGTAGAGCATCAGCTATTATTCTCGAAGATGGTAACTTGCATTCTCTAATGGGAATTTAGCGAATGATGATCTTAAAGTTTTGTGTTATCGTTTTGCAAAAGAAGAATCTAATACTTCTCGATTACCTTCTCAGGCTTCATCTGATGACAATTCCGAGTTCATGATAGCCATGCTGAGGTAAGTGTACAGTTATCTTCCAACAAGCTAATCATTAATTATCATGCTGAAATATTAAATAGTTTGATATGCTCATCAGGGAGTGTGGCCTAGCACATAAAACAATCGTGTTTGTACTAGATGAGTTTGACCTCTTCACTCAGGTAATATGCAGCCAATTTTTGTCCATTTGCATCCTCATAGTTGATATGGGCATTATTTAATTTCTATGTTAGAGTTGGCCCATGTGAGTTGGTAGGCTTTATTTTTCTTGAAGTGAAATCTCTTTGAATAGAGCATGACACACTTAGGCTAGTGTTTTGCAGGGGAAACAACGGCTCCTGTATGCATTACTTGACGCGATGCAGACAGTGACGTCTCAAGCTGTAGTTATTGGTGTGAGTTGCCGACTGGTATGTCATCATTGACCATCCATTCTTATTTTCTCTCAATGCATTTCCAATGTCTAAGAGTCAAGAAACACAGAGAGGGAGAGATTGGAAGGGGATATGTGGGAAGAAAAAAAAGTAGTCAATCACTTAGGTTGCATTGATATCGGTTGTGATTCCAATGTCCTCTCTGTTTGCTTGAGATGGATTTATGCTCAACCTAACCATTCTTTTGTCATATAATGCTTCAAACTTGCAGGATGCTGACCAGCTGTTGGAAAAGAGAGTAAAGTCTCGTTTTTCTCATAGAAAGCTGCTATTTCTACCTCCATCCGAAGAAGATATATATAGGTAAATAGGCTATCTTTGAAACTAAATACCCTGTTGTTCTTGACAGTGGTACGACAGGTGAATTTTGACTTTGTGTTTAGAAATTCATATGAAAAGGTTGAAGCTCTTCTATTGTTAGATAAATTTGAAATTGGAATGGCTGAAGAGTTAGCTTTTGGCATGGCATGAGATGTGGTGAAGCCCCTCTCAAATCTCTTTTTCCTACTTTATTGTCTGTGACGGCTAATAAGAATGTGATGGTATCAGACTATATGTCTTTGAAGGGTGAATCTGTTCCTTGGAATCCAATTTTCTTAGGAAGTTTCAGTGATTGAGAGCTATCTTCGATTGACTCCTGTATTGATCTTCGTTAGTTTGCTAAGGTTCGTGGATCTGCCCATTGCACTTCCTTGTTGACTTGTCCTATTATAGGGGAAAGAGGAAGATAAGACAGTGGTATGTCAGAATTTTATCTCGTATTCCGGTGTAGCTTTGAATAAGATTCATACCAAAAGTCGTAACTTCATTCTCACATTTGGTTTCGTATCTTTGTCCAAGCATTTGGGTAAATCTGTTATCATCTTCTATAACTTGTGACTTGCCCTCACCCTGCAGAATCATATTATCAACTGTTTGAAGATTTTTTATTAACCAAATGCTATCCAGCTATTCAGTGTCAGAAAGGATTTTGGGACAATTTAATGTCAAAGAAATCTTTTATAGCTCTAAAAAGAAAACCTGAAAGAAATCTTGGTGCGTTGCACAGCTTTATCTATGCGGTGCATATGGAAGAACGTGAGAAAAGATTTTTGAGGGACTTGAAGCTTCTGATGATACTTTCTTCTTTTTATTTGTCTCTGGTCATCCTCTGATCCTGTCTACTCTAATTGTTGTTTCATTTCTGTTTGTTTTTCTTTTTTCTCTCTTTGCTCCTGTGCTTTCTGATTTAGTAGAGATTTCCTTTTTTTGAAGAAATTCATTATTGTATATAAAAAAAGAGATGTAGATAATGTAGATAAGTTATTTTCTGTGCCTGATATATTGAAATTTGGAGCCACTTTCTATTCTGTGAGACCAGCACTTACAGTGTGCTAAATTCTCTCATCTTCTAGCTATGCAGGTTATTAGATCATGTCTTGTCTTTGCCAGTGGACCCAAGCCTTCCACATGACTATGCTATTGAATTTAATGCAAAACTACACGTATCCTTTTGCTAATTTATTTTCTTTTTCAGCAATGTGCATACTCATGTAGCAATGATAGAAAGATCGAAAATGAGGGACTGTGAGTGAAAATTTTCTGGTGTTGAATCCATTAATTGAATTTAGCTTGCAAAATTTTGGATCCTGAATTAGAATTTAGAGTTAGAGACTGTACATATGTATAGTTCAGAAAATGGAGAGTACGAGAGACAAATGATTTTGTGTGGGATGAGAGCATTGTTTTATCCATGCGTCTACTATAGCACAATGGCATGTCATATCTGTGTCTAAGGGCGAGTGGGTAGGTACATGATGGTGCTCATGTATGCTCACTTCGAACTAGGTAACATCAATTGCACACTTACCATTTGGTGCTGAAAAAAACATCTTATTTGTTTTGAATGATTGATTTCTCTTGGACAATGGATCCATTTGTCATGTGAAACTATCAGCTCATCTCGGTAGACTCGGTTTGATCAGTGAGGTATGGTTTTATCTGGTCTTAATTGTGGCTTGGATGGTTACTTCGTAGAATAGGATGAAAATGGAGTAAGCTTGAGTACAGCAAATTAAAGAAAGGCAGTTCGATTCATCATTTTGGAGTAAACTTGTGGACATCATAGAATTTAGGTGTTGGCTGGATCATGTGTAGGAACATTTCCTTGACATCACTTGTTAACAGAAAAATAGGTGGAACTAAACCTCTATTTGCCGTGGGAGTTATAAGGTATTGATGACATCCGCAGTGGCGACTGTTTTTTTATCTTTTGGGGTACTCCTGCGTAGGCACAGTGACCTTAAATCTATGCGTTAACATCACATGACAACACTTGGCTATCTGTATCTGTGAAATTTCATTATGCGGTAACATGTGTTGCATGGTCATGCTCTAGCATTGTTATGCTCATCCTAACATTTTGAGGATGTCTAGCCTTTTATAGATATATAATTAGTCACCCCTCGATAACCTGGCAGTCAGCTCAGTAGTGTGAAGAAGCATCATTTAATGTAAATGAAAGCTTTCTGCAAGCAACATCTACCTTTAGAGGTTCTAAGTTCTGGTATACATTCTAAAAGTGTATATACCAATGACTCGTGAGTCAACTTATCTTCTGCAAGGAACATTTTGTCTCTAACACATTTGAGGGTCAGAGGCCTTCTCATACTTTGCCTTGTGGATTGCTTGGAAGTTCCTCACTTGAAAGAGAAGGATTCAGTGCATACTTTCTCATGAAGCTTAGAGGAAATAGGATCATGTTTAAAGTAATTCCTTAAATTGTACTCCAGAGTATGTTCTCAGATGAAAGGTTCCGGCAAGTTATCGATTCTTATATGAATTTCAGTCCCACTGTTCGGCACTTGGTGAAGTTCCTGTAAGTTCCCTGTGGCAACTGTGTGCTGCAAATACTTGCACTTTATCTATCTGTTAATTTTCATTTGTGGCCACTGAAATCAGATTCCGGGCTGTCTCTGATATGGATTTGAAGTTGGGGTATTTATCATTCGAGAACTTCAAATCTGCAATTTCATGTTTGCAGAGGCAACCGAAAATGGAATGCTTAAGAGGTACAGATGTGTTAGCAATCTATTTTGTCAAACCAATATTGATTCATGTGTCATTTTATCCTCAGAGCATGCAATTTGATGTTGTACAGTACTGGCATTCCTCCAATAATAGGATGATGGTGTCGCTATTAATTCTGTCAATCTCAAGCCAAGCAAACAATATTCTCTATATAATGCTTTATACATAAAATTATGATACAGAGATGTAGGTAAATTATCAAAGAAATGAGTGCTTCCTAATAAATTATTTGCATTGGCTCAATTTATCCATGTAGTTGGTCCTTCAATACCCATAAGTATGGCGGCTTTTGGCATCCTTGGTGTTGGGAACTTTTTTTTCTATTGCTAGTTTCGTGGCTTGTGTATTGAGACATCTCTATTGCTAGTGAAAATGCTTATTGACAAACATCATTTGACACTTTGGTAACATGCTTGCCACTTAATGGAACAAAAGACTGTCTTTGCAAACCCCTTTTAACCCCTCCTCTAGAGCCCTCTCACTGTGCTGGAAATGATGTTATATCTGTCTTTTCTCTTCCATATATGTGCATCCACCGTCTTGTCTGTCTTTCCGAATTTAAGCATGTATAACTTTCTTTGCAGATTGCCCCATACTGGAACTCTATATTCTTGTTTGCATGAAGAGGTTGGAAGTGAAAGAACAGAATTCTTACAGCTTCAATGCTGTCATGAAAGGTCATTATTGATGTTTCTTACGGGTTATGTGATTATTGTCCATAAATATTATTTTTGTGAATGATTTACGTGCTTGCTGAATACTGCAGAGTACAAAAGCATTCATGATTCATTCCAGACGTCTGACTATTACAGTCAAGATGTGTGTCTGCGGGTAATGTCTCCATTTGCAAAGGTTTTCTTTTTTTGTATTAACAAAATTATAGTGTATAGAAAGGTAAAACATATTCAGACCCCTCAAATTCTGTTGGCAAAAGTCGAAAAGACAGAATCTATGCCTTAACATTATGTTGGTTGTTATTTGAATTCAAATGATGGTATGTTAATCCCTCAGTGCCTAGACTATGGTATAGTTTTTTTTATCCTGACCAGTAACTATCTTCTGTCTTGGTGGAACTGCCACTTTAGAGTGTATTTCTTATCCACAAGCTCCGGCAGTTGTCCACTTTTCTTTGTTCTCCCATAGTGCCACTCTTTTGATCCCCTTTCTCTTCATCATATGTCAACCGAGTTTGCATGCTTCTGACCCCTTTCTCTTCTGCCATTAGGTATGTTAATACAATTGTTAGAATGATTCAGTCACTATCATCAACATCTCCATTCATTTTCCATTCAGTTGATGGACCCTAGAGTTTATGGTTTGCAAAGGTTAATTATTGATCCAATATCACAGATCTCCATTTTAACATTTCATCAAGTGATGATTGCGTTGCAGCTGCCACTAAAATTTTGAAGGAAAAAAGAGGAGCAAAAAAGTAATTGCCATTGATGAGTGGCTGTTTATTTCCCATATCTGCTGTGCTTGGAAGTAGTTTGAGTGGACATTGAAGTAATAAAAGCTAAATCTGAATTCTGTAGGACCAAGAAGGTTGTATTTGGTCTTCCCTATATCCATGTTCAAAATTGAGGGAAGTACTGAAGGAGCATTCAATGTTTTTGAAGCAAAATGTTTGGTTCAATTGGAGAAATTTTGAGTGCTAAATGGACTAGAGTCTAGAGTGCTAACCCAATATATAACTGTCTTATGTTATGTGCTCATGACAGTTAACTCAATTATTGGCTTGAAAAACCTGGTGAGTGATGACTAAGGCAGTTTCTGCAGAATCCTTGGGAAGGAATAAGAAGCCACTCCACAGTACACATTCATTGTCTGATTCTATTTTCCGTGCTCCACTTGCGTCGGCATGCACCATTAGAGATTCTAGACTTCCACCATTTAATCTTTTCTCTTTCAGACATTTTCTCCCGCTAATAAGGAGAAGCAATTACTGCAGAGCTGAGCTTACATTTTCTGAAGAATATTTTTTAATGCTCCAGTACATATTACTTCATTGCTGTTTGCTCTATGTTTGATGCTGGATCTACTGGTACCAAACAACTGATGTCTAGAATTTTCAGCATCTTAAAGACATCGGAATTCACTGGCAGGTTTGGCTAGTAAATAGTAGAGCCCTGTAGAAGAAAGGTCGTGTACAAGATTGGAGAATGTAACTGACCCCCCTGTGTGTGTGATCAACCTGACTTGGTTTATGCACTAATAGGCAGCGGCTGAGAGTAAAGGAGGATTCTGTCCAAAAAAAAAAGAGTAAAGGAGGATGGAAAGTTTCTATGTGAAGAGAGGATGAGAACCTGTTACATCACTGTCTTGAGCGAAATGCCCCGCAGCTTGAATAGGCCCAAGGATTCTGTTGTGTATCCACGAGTTCTTCCCTGACATTAGGGGGTCCGCTGTGTTTTTTTATTTGCAAATTAAATGACAGTTGTCTCGCAGCGCGATAATTGCTGTAAACATTTAAAGGCAGAAATATGATTTCTCTAACATATTTGTCCAAATTTCTGCAGGCATTTGAGCACGTTCTACAACGCGGATTAGTTTGTTTTGCGGATGGCAGAGGACGTATTCAGTCTACTGAGTTTCGCCCCGTGAAACTTCTTATCTCTTTTGCGGAGCTCAGCCAAGGCCTTAAAGCGCATCATTCATGTCCTGTAAGTTTTTCCATTGGGACAGTGCCCGCTTTATCGTGTGGCAGAGGCTATCTTGTGCTTCCTGAGAAGCAATTTCTTGGACCCTTATATAGTTTGTACACATTTTTTTCTTTTGAAGTGCTATTTCATTCCATCTTTAAGATCTATTCACTAATCATTAATCTCATATTGGCAGGCCATTCTTCAGAAATTAGCATCATAACGAGCAGCGGGTCAAAACTGTTTAATATGCATGAGCACAACCAGTCGAGATGTCAATCTGCATATTCCATCTTGATTCGGCTTGGTGATTCACTTTCGTTGGCCAAAACTGAAGTGCGATACACAGAGATGAAGGCACTTTTTGTTTTGATTAGCTAGTTTCCAGCTTTAATGCTTGATGCCATCTTAATCTGGCGGTCAGCAGGTTCACTATCACATCTCTTCTTTAGATAATGTCTATTTAAGAGCCTTCAGAAATTGTGGAGAAACATTTCATACCAAATAGAGAGATCGATTGTGACTTATGCGATGTCTCGATCGGGATAAAATTGGAGCCTTGCTTTTTTTACCCTTACTGTTTCAGAATTTAGTAAAGGTTTAAATTTATTAGTAACTACTTTTAACCACCTCGTTAGTAACTTTTATGAGGACTTTGCGAGTTTTAATCCGCTGAGGGATAGTATGCATCGATTTATTAGCAATCACACTACAGCTATTGCTTTGTTTATCGACAACTCTAAATTTTAGGCTTCGACATTCGTGTTTGCGAGAGTAGCTGAAAATTTTTGAGGAGGCTAGTTGATTATGATTGTTGAAGATAACGAAATTAGTAAGTGAACTCCTCTGGCAAATGCAGGATAGTCATAACATCCTTCGAAGACAAACAAAGGTCATATCCACTTGACCGAAGAGATTTTTAGGGAATCTGGAGTGAAACCATCTACCAAACATGACTTGACACAGAACAAGAGCAGGAGTCCCTCGCTTCTATTATTTGTCAATAATCCACACCAAATTACTAACTTATCGTGAAATTACTAATTTATCGTGAAAGTATAATTGAATCTTAAAATTTTTAATAAATACAAGAAAGTCCTAAAACTTATTGCGAAAATGCAATTAAATTTTAAAACTTTCAAAAAGTGTAATTAAGGCTTAAAATTTATTAAATTAATTTAATGAAAGTTAATTACTGATTGTACTTTTTGAAAATTTTAAAACTCGATTGCATTTTCGTATCTGAAATTATATATTTGAAAAGTTATAAATCTTCAAAATCAATGCACTCTTTGTTGTTGGTCTTTAAATTGAACAAAGGGCAGCTCGACCGTGACAAATCCATATCTATCAAGAACCGAACTTGTCCATATCCCAGGTTGTTTGGCCGATGGCTTGTACTGTGCACTCCGGCTGTAATAGTAATCTTTTCGTAGGTCGGTCGATTCCACGTGGCGGAGAACCATTCGCTGCTTTCACGTGGAGGCTTTAATTAAATAAATAATTACTTAATAAAACTGGAAAAGGCTGCGAATTTTATAGTACTCCTCCTAGTCCTGATCAGAATTCGATAAACTCAACTCTCCTTCGATTCGATTTCGTCATCGTTCGTTCAAAGATTTTATTTTTCAGCAACCCTTTTGAGAATTTCAATCCGTTCGTCGTCGGAGGGTTCTAATCCTCGTATTCTTGATTGACGAGGTAATTTCTTGGTGTTTTCTTCTGTTTGTTTATCTTGGCTTTCGTTTTTTTCTTGTGCTAGCAAATCTCTTCGATTCCTCTCTCCGGTGATTTGATGGCGTCCCGTACGTCGAATTTGGCAGATTCTTGGGTTTTTTCTTTTCCCCCTGGCGTGTTGTAGATCTGTGTTTTTACTGTTTCGATGCTCTGTGCATTCAGATTCTTGTTTCCTTGTGCATGTGATCTGGGCTTGAGTAACAAGAACGTTTGGCTTTAATGGTGAATCTGGGTCGTGAGGTTTTGGGGTCTGGACAATGTTAGCTGAGAGTGGCTATTTCTGTTCTGAGCATGTTATATGGCGAATTTGTTGTCGTAGAAAGATTTGTGTTTTGTGTTTATAAGTAGTTAATGGACTTGCTGCCTCGCCGATTTAAGCTACAATTTCTAGTTTTGTTCTCTTTTTTAGCTGAGCAATTTCCTTTTTGCATCGATTGACAAGTGGTCTATCATGGTGGTGATCTTTGGAACGATGATGGAGAGGTCAATTTGGAGATGGCCTTGGGCTAGAATTCGTCCCATGTTGATTATTTGCGGGGTTACCATAATTTTTAGAAGTAATTACAAAGTCTCTCTATTAAAAGTGGGTGAAAATGTGCTGATTGGCAATCATGCGTTGTAAGGTTCCAGTTTTTTTTCCAGTGGATCCATGCATGAGTTTTCAGACAGGGTGTGTTCTCAATCTGATAGGGCCTCCCTCCTTCCCTCTTTCTTCTAGGGCTAATCTGCTATTTCCATTGTTCTAGAGTCAGTAGGCGGGGTTCCCTTTTTTGTTTCTTTCGGTGGTGAGGTTGACCATCGACTTCTTATTTGTGTCAAGAATTGTCACCCTTATGATGGCTTTTGATTGAGAATTAGGGAAAGTTACAAAAGCTATTGTCTTAGGTAGCTCTGGTCCTCAATACTGTGGGGTGCTCTCGATAGTAGTTGTGCCGTGCTGCTTTTTGTGAGGAGAGAGATAGGGCAGGGAAGAGAGTGGGAGAGGGGTCTGGGTGTAGATTTTGGATATGTATGAGGATCAATGCTTTTTAGGTTGGAGAGATGCCGAATGTAGGTTTTAGAATGCGAGGAAGGGATTTAATATGGAGAGCAAAGTTGAGCATGATTTTTGCAATTATCCCTAAGAATAATGAGCTATAGAAATCTCATAGAGGAATAGGCCTGTTTCCCTTTGAAAGCAAACTTCCAATCCATGTTAAAAAGGACCAGCCATTAGTGTACCATTCCGCAGGCATATAGATTGAAAGGATGTAAAAACAAAATTGGAGTTCAAAAGATTGGTTTCAAGTTATGTAGATTAAAGTGGTCGACTTGTCAAGTAGAAAACACGGTAAGGTCATCGCCATAGGAGAGGTACTGGTTTTTTTTTTTTTTATGTTATCAACTCTTGGTTGCGGGCACAAAGCCTCTAACAAGTCCAAATTCCATCTCTGTCCATTTTGACTTAAAAGTCGTTTTTAATCTTAATTTCTTGGAGACATTAAGATTTGAGTTTGAAATTAAGATTAAAGGAATTACTGGGCTGGCCCCGCCTTGTTAGGACTTGTTTCTTGCTAATACTCTTTTGTTCGATTGATCTAATAATATTTAGCTATCATATGTTTCTATGATTTCCTGATATCACTGATTCTTTCTTTTGTTTTCAATATTATTTGGGATTCGGTTTTTTATTATCGAATAAATGGTAGATATTAATTGTTGTCCCAACTATCCAGCAACTTAAACTTTAGAAATAATTAGCTGTCTAGTTCATAACTGGGCTGCTTGTCCTTGTTTTGAATCCCAATACCTTATTTCCTGGCTTGCTTCGAACCTACTCATGGTTTTCTTGTCCTCCACTGCTATTTCAACCCCATCTTGGATTTCACGTGTAAAGTTGATTTACAGGAATTGGAAGGGTTAAAAAAGAGGTTTGTAACTTTGAGCTTGTGGAATCTATGTAGATGTCTGCTAGTTTCAACTTATCTTATTGGGTTAGTCTGTGGTCTAGTCCGACAATTACGGATATGGTCCTGTATGTAATCTGGATCGTTGGATCAGAAAAGAAAAAAATTTCAACCGTCAGATGGTTTCCAAAAGATTGGACTTACGGATATTTAAGGAAAACTACTGACCGTAAAATTGCCAATGCTAATATTGATTGAGGAAGATTATGACATGAGGACAATTACTCACCTATAGAACCTTCAAGTTTACAAAGTGTGAAGGATAGAAAAAACAAGATTTACAATATACTCACATTGATTACGATTGATGAAAAGTTACGAATATTAGGATATTCAATCGTATGAGACTTTAAGGTAAATTGTTACATGTGAAGGGATGGTTGCTGACTACTCATTTACAAGGACTTATAGGACAATTTTGAGGTATGCTATTGGTTAGCTACTAAGTATTAGCATATTCATGTTATGAAAATAGTGTCCATCATGATAAATTACTAGTTACAAGGTAAACAAACTAAGACCATTACAAGTGAGTTATGATCCATAAAGTTAAGCTACTACCTATGAATGCAATCGATTTAATGATAGGTTCAGGATTTATGGCTAAAATAGAGGACTCGTCTGGTTTTTGTGCTTATGGGACCCTAGAAACACCCTTGTGTTAATACGTTCTTGTATGCAATAGCCCCAGCATTGTTTTGATAATAAGGCATGTCATGATGAATGCTGAACTGAGACTTGGTTGTCAAGTGTTCCAGAGGTCTGGCTTCTTGAATGAATGGATTTTGGAGAAACAGTTTTTTATATTTTCTGTGACTTTTCCAGAAATGGCTTTAACCGGACCAACTCCGCCCAGAGGAAGTGCAGCTGCCGCCGCAAGCATGCGGAGGCGTAGGACCGCGAGCGGTGGGCCCTCCGGAGGAGCAACTGGGACCATGCTCCAGTTCTACACGGATGATGCTCCAGGACTGAAGATTTCTCCTAATGTCGTCCTTGTGATGAGTATTGGCTTCATTGCATTTGTCGCAATTCTTCATGTCATGGGTAAGCTCTACTTTGTCCGTAGATAGGCCCAGAAGGCTGAAGCAGCTGTTTAAAGGGGTCCAAGTGCTACGTTATTAGTTCTAGTTCATCTTCGGAATTAGCTAGTGGCAGTAGCTGTGAGTTGGATTGTAAGAACCCAGAAAAGTTCCCCTAGTTACCGTCAAGGTTTTGAGATACATAGTTTTAATTTCAATTTGTCATGGGGCAAGATTCAGCCCCAACTGTGTAACTCCTGAGAAGTGTCTCTCAATAGCATGACATTGAGGTTTTCTGTTTCTCTTTGTCCTGGATTTTCTGTGAATTAAAAAATCTTTTGTGATCAGGTTTTGGATGTTACTCATACACTGGTGTTCTCATGCTGCTTTGACGCGCATCTTTGATGTGGACAGTGAAGCCGAGGGCATTGATTATGATTGGCAATTGTTTGCACACCCACCCTGCTTAAATGATATTCTTAAGTACAAAGGTTAAGTGAGACAATTTATAGAAACCTTTCGATATCTACTGGACCTTACAACAGAAAACTAAAGCTAATCAGCAGATATTCAGCCTTGCCTTTTTAAACTTTTGTACATCTTAAGCAGTTTGGCAACTTCGTTCACATACACCTCGCCTCTTGGTTTATTTATTTAACAGATTCATGTATTTGCTTCTCCCGTTCCGTTCCTGGACCCAGGCGATATGCAATCTAGGATGTCTGAGTTTACCACTCGCATTAACGTAATTACCGTGCTGCGAATACAGGAGACGAAAGAACTTTTTGTCGGAGCTGGCTGAACACAGAAGAGGACTAAGATTGCAGGACGATCAGTGTATTCTAGACTACAAGACATATTTCTTAGGACCAACCTCGTTTTTTCGGAAAATACTGCCAAAAAGTGTTTTAACCAACTCCAAAGTAACATTTGCAGAAAAATGGGGTGCTTCAATGTCATTTTCAGGGAAAAATAAAGAATTCAAGTGCTGTAATTCTTGTGCTAATCACATTCTCAAGCTGAATGTGTATTTCTATTTGTGCTGCTTTTGGAAGGTGCTTCGTGATTCTGAGTCGCCCAGATTAGAGCAGTTGCTCCTAGAGAAAAAAACAGAGTGCTGAAATGAGAACGTTTCCCACTTACGTAAGATAGAAATATGTATACAATCTCTTCTATTCTGCTTTCATTTTATGCTATGGAAGATGAATCCAGGTTAGACATCCTAAGCTTCTACAATTTTGATTCTGAATAACAAAGATCCAAGACTAACACGCACAAGCTAATGACCAGAAAAAAAGATTGGTATGGTGCGTGTCGCGACCCTTAAAAAAAAATTTTGTTTCATTCGGGGCTAATGGATTACTAGATTAATTAAATTAACTAACCTAGCTCGAGTTCTCCCAAACTCTACCACATCGCAACTTAGGTTCAATTGTGAACGTGCAAATATTTTCAATAGGAGTCGCCACTAATCATTTAGGGTAGGTTGATTAGAAACCTAAATAAAATAGCGGGAGTACTATTTTATTTCTACGAACCAGAGATTCTAAGCCCGGGGACTTGATTACGCTAGATCTAGTCTAACGCCCTTTCGGTACCTTTTCATTTCAAAAATATTTTGGCAGGCAGTTCGGATCCATTTTAACTTAGCCACTAACATGTGAGGTGTTCATGCGGGTGCGCAAACCACCAATTTAACACCCATAAATCAAAGCATTAAATAAATCGCTAGTTTAGGAGAACAACTTACCCGGGATCCAGCAAGCATCTGCGATGTTAGTGAAAAATCATACAGACAACCCTAATATGATTTCTAATTAACAAAGCATTCATTCAAATTCTCTTTTTTTTATTTTCACTTTATTTAAATGAAATCTAAACTATATGCCATGACGTGCAAATATGACATGCGAAATAAATGCAACCTAGCATGCAAACTATATGACACACGACGACGTGACCTAATTCTAATGACGTGTGAATGACATATTTTTGGTATTTTCTAATGAATGAAATTCGGAATTAAATGAAATTCGGAATTAAAAACATGCCTAATTTAACATGCAACCTAATGATTTCTATTTTTTGGTATTTTCTGTTTAAAATTCGAAATTCAAAAATACCTAAGATAACATGCAATCTATAATGACTTAATCTACCCTAACATGATTTCTTTTTGGGATTTTTGATTAAAAATTCGGAATAATAAAATAACTTAAATTAAAATGCAATCTATCCTAATTTGCCCTAAAACAATTCACTCTTTTTTGGGGTTTTCTTGAAAATTCGGAATTATAAAATAACGTGAATAATCCGTTAGGATTTGAAATAATACCTAATTTAAATTAGGAAAACTTGCCACGTTATGTCCTAATTTAAATTAGATATTTATCTTATCCTTCGGGATATATTCAAAACAACCTAGACATGCAAAAATTCTAATTTAAATCAAAACAGAAAATATTTTTGGGTTTTCTTTTTATTTGAAAAGAAAAACAATTTAAAACAAGGATAACAATCGATTCAAATCAACCACGCAATCCGCCATATTCGTTTCAAACTCGGGTTAGGCACAAGAATCAAATTATCGGTCATATCTAAAGGGTTATAGATATTAACGGATAATTGATGATTCAAATTTGGAAAGCGAATCGAAATCATTATCGTATTCAAGTGGTTATGAATAGAATAATGATTTCTTCCGTACCGCCGTGTATCGGACTTTAGGGTTAAAGTCGGATAGACGTCCCGATACGTTGCTAAATTAGGAAACGATTCCTAATTTGAATATTTCAAATACTGCGGATATCAAACATTATCCTAAAGATATCTAATATTCCAATATGATATTCATGCAATATTTCAAACGGTTCAAATCAGGAAATTAAATATCTGAAAGTGCATCGGATAATATCATTACCTAACTTGGATAACTTCCAAATTTGAACGTCTCGGGACGAGCTTGCGGATCGGGATCGAACTCAGGCTTGCGGCTGACAGACGACGGCGAAAACACCGGCGGCACTGGCGGGGCTACTCCGGCGTCGAGATCAGCAACACAGCTCGGCGAGGAGGGACGGCTCCGGTAGGGTTCGGCAAGGCAGCGTCCGGCGTGCGCGTTGTTCCGGGTAGAAAATTTCTGGACTGCACGATTCCGGAAAAATAGGCGTAACTTCCTCGATACGCGTCGGATTGACCCGATTCCAAAAGCCACAGATCAAGGACTCATAGATCTACAACTTTCGTGTTTTGAGTTTCCACGAATAAGCTCTGTGGAGTGAGCGATTCTGGGAGGAAGTGGACTGCTGCTGTGGTTCGTGATCAAGGCTGCGCTGGACGAAGGCTTCCTCTTGTATTTCACGTGGGCTTCTGCATGGGGAGAAGTCTTCGTGTCTGTGGCTGCTGCTTCATAGACCAATAGGATGGAGAGGAGTCAACTATTTCCTCGGTTGACTGGAGAAGATGAAGCTGGCGCATGAAGAAGCAGCAACGTCGATGGCCGTCATTCAGGGGGGCTCAACGTCCTTGGACGTCGTCTGGCATGGAGGGCGGAAGCGGCTGTTTCGGCGTGGGGCGTCGCGCGGAGGGGCAGCGACGCGGCGTGCTCCGGCGTGGCTGCAGGCGACGCGCGAAGGAACGGCGCGGGCGGTCCTCCGGCGCGGCGGTGTCGCGGTGAACGGCGCGCCGGTCTTCTCTCTTCTCTTCTCTTCCTTCCCTCTCACTCTAAAAATTTCTGATCTGAAAGTTGTCCCCCTTTTTTTTGACCTAGTATTATGCATATATAGTACTAGTCTAGGTCAACTTAGATGGGTTCTAATCCTAGCGGGCTTAGGTTTAATTAAACCTAAATGGGCTGATTTAATTAATTAACATGATGGGCTGAATTAACCTAAGTTTTAATTAATTAAACCAAACATATCAAATTGAGCCCAAATTAAATCAACCGCCCGTTTGACATTGAAATCCCCGGCCCTTGCATTCTCGAGCGATCCAATTTGTTCGACGAATTTTCAGCTCGCTCGCCATCGTCGGTCCGATGCAAAAATTAAATTAAAATGAACCTAAACTATATGTTATGCAATTTAAATATTTTTGTTTAGGGGTTAAAATTTTAATCCCTAATTTTCTATGCAAATTAACATTAAATGATGCGCCGAAATTTAGGTGTCAACAGCTGCCCCTCTTTGAGTGGAAGCTCGCAGAGGTTTCGCTCAAAGACTGAGACCTAAATTTAAACTATGCAAAATGATGAATGATTCTGATCTTTTGTTGTTTTTTTTTAAATGCAATGATGCATGATATGCAAACAATAAGGAACGTATGTTAAGGCTTCTCACTTCATGCGGAGCGGTGAAAGAGACTTACATACGGATCGCACCAAAAAGCGTCTGAGTGACAGAATGCTTTATAATGCTTTCAATTCCCTCGATCTCCAAACTTCTGGTCAATTGGAAGTAAGGTTTTCGAGGTACTGGATTGCCTATCTGTTACCTGTAGTTTCCTATAGGTGCGAAATAGCGCATGATATGAAGAAAGAATTGGATTGATCGGTGTGCTTCGTACTCCACTTAGCAACACCATGCCGCCGCGTACTCCACTTGGCGAACATGAAAAGGGATGTGCTTCGTACTCCACTCAGCAACATCAATTGGGGTGTGCCGCGTACTCCACTTAGCAACACCAAATAGGGAATTATGTTGCCTCGTACTCCACTTGGCAAACATAAAATGGGATGTGCCTCGTACTCCACTTGGCAACATCATGAAAAACCATGCCGCCGCGTACTCCACTTGGCGAACATGAAATGGGATGTGCTTCGTACTCCACTCAGCAACATCAATTGGGGTGTGCCGCGTACTCCACTTGGCAACACCAAATAGGAAATTATGCTGCCTCGTACTCCACTTGGCAAACATAAAATGGGATGTGCCTCGTACTCCACTTGGCAACATCATGAAAAACCATGCCGCCGCGTACTCCACTTGGCGAACATGAAAAGGGATGAAAATATGGTGCCTATTCTGCTAGGCGAACAAAAGATGGGGCGTGCCGCGTACTCCACTTGGCAACACCAGGTGAGAAATTGTATTTTGAAAAGAGAAACGACAAAGAATAAATAACAAGCTTACCTGAATTCTTCTTATGACGCAGCCAATGGCATCGCTCCTGTTCTTACCTGAGAAAATGTTAAAATACCACGTGCGCAGAGGCAGAGGAAACATAATTTATGAATCTGCTCGCATTACCAAGCTTCATCTGGGGAATTTATCAATTAAGAACAATCATTTCGTCCTTTTGACCATTTGATCACATTAGCATTACCAAGCTTCACTGAGGAATTTATCAATGAGAACAATCATTTTGTCCTTTTGACAATTTGATCACATTAAATGAGAGACCTTTAATCAGAAAGGACTTTCCATTCACTCTCAACGAAAGGCTTTTGTCCCGACCTTTAATGCGGGTATAAGAATCACTCAAACTCTCTTCGTCGTGCTTGACAAGGGTTCGGATATTCTCAAAATCAGTATAACTTAGCCAATCTGAGAGGTCTTTATAAGGACTGAAACATGGGCTTGGTCAATGGCTTAGCAAAACGGACTCTTCGAGTCGAGGCTATTGAAAGAATTGATATCATCAGCTGCTCCGGGTTTACAAGTCAGGAATGCTGCGAAAATGAGATAGAGAAATCTTGCTCGCACTTCTTCGAGCAACATTTATAAGCATTTGAAACTCTACGTTAACTCAAGTGCCCTATTCTGAAGAGACTTCGGTACGGGTTGTAACGTAGGTTCGAGTAGGCTTGAAATGAATGGCCTATTTTCATCAAAGGGGGTATTATAGAACATGGAGATTGGTGATCATCCCATTGATCTATCTCTTGCGATTGCTCCACAAATGAACCTTCAAATTGTCTTTTCCTTGAAGAATGATCTTGCATATCGACTCAATTATTGCTGAAGCTTTTCTTTCTCTCATTTTTCTCTCTCATTTCATTTTTTTTTTTGAGAGAGAGAGATTTTCTTTTCGAGAGATTTCTTTTCGAGAGAGAGCACTTCGATTCATTGGAATCCTTTTGCGTCCTTTCTATTGAATTTTCTTTCGAGCTCCCACTTGCCCCAATTCATCTTGAACTTGCTTTGAGATGACTTCATTTGTTCATCGCAGGAATGATCACCAATAGGGTTGAAATGAATTCACCGCTCAAATTGGGTATGCAAAGGGTATAGTGTGTAAGGGTATAGAAAGGAATGCTCTTCGTCATATCTAAGGCACTCGAGCTAACACAAAATTTGCATGCAATAAATATACTTGAAGATTAATGCAAGTGAAAGCAAGAAAATTCTAGCCATTTTGAACTTTCTAAGAAATTGTCCCAGTATGGGATTATTTCTGACAGGGGTAAGAAATGAAACTCCGTTCAAAGGGGCTAAGCAAATGATAACCTGTAGTGTTTAGATAGAGGAAATGAATGCCTCTCATCATTTTGGTCGTTATACTTTTCGTGAGATAATCCTTTACCTTGTCAGCACGGAATTTTCACTCAACTCACACTGAGGATTATTATTTAGGACGTATATGGAAATGGTTTGCCTTTCGTCATCTTGAAGTCT
Organism: Syzygium aqueum; assembly: GCA_031216185.1. Taxonomy (NCBI): domain Eukaryota; kingdom Viridiplantae; phylum Streptophyta; class Magnoliopsida; order Myrtales; family Myrtaceae; genus Syzygium; species Syzygium aqueum. The sequence continues at coordinate 20,399,189 of CM062238.1, forward strand.
CTCATGCAATATGATCACTTCATTAGAACAGAAACAAATTGCCAGATTAAAGGCTTTCCTCAAACAAAGCTTAGTAATGTCAATCGATTCATGAAATTCAATTTGAGACTTGATTGAAGCAAAGTGAAAATGAGTACAAAATCAAGTGTAATATTTCTTCACCGAATCAGAATTCACTGGATTGGAAAAGATACGACCATCCATCTCGGTCAAAATTAAAGCACCTCCTGAAAGGATTTTCTTCACAATGTACGGGCCACCATAGTTTGGGGCGAATTTTCCTTCTGCAAGGGGAACTATCGGCAATAACTTCTGCAGAACAAGGTCGCTTACCTGGAAATGTCGAGGCTTGACTTTTTTATTGAAAGATTTAGCAACTCGTTGTTGATAGCACTGGCCATGACATAGGGCTCTAAGCCTTATCTCATCAATCATGTTTAACTGGTCCAACCTTTGCTGGATCCAATCTGCTTCTGACAATTGTACCTGTGAAAGAATACATAATGAGGGAATTTGCACCTCAACAGGTAGAACTGCTTCCATACAGTACACAAGAGAATATAAAGTTGCCCCTGTAGATGTCCGGATAGACGTCCGATATGCCATAAGTGCAAAAGGTAATCTCTCATGCCAATCACGATAGTTCTCAATTGTTTTAGCCAAAATCTTCTTGATGTTCTTGTTGGCTGCTTTGACTGCTCCGTTCATATCACATATATGAGGATCCACGATTTCCGTCCCTTCGCATGTCTCGAGATTAGTACTGAAACATGAAAGAAAGGGATCAAAAAGACAAGACAGGGCTTAACTACAGGCAATTTTCGAAAACTGGTCCTTTGCTTTTTGGAAATTCATTTTGCTTTCGAAGGTCTTGAAACGAGAATTCTTGAGAAGCCCAACCCTCAGTTCTTACCGTAGATGACAAATTTTTCAATCGTTGGTTATCGTCATCGGGTTGGTTTGGGATACTTCAACAAGATTCAAAATAATAAAAACTTCTGTAACTTTATTGATATGGAATCAATGAATTACATCTTATTGAATTGAAAAACCTAAGTGCAACATGAATCAGAATCAGAATGATAATCTAAGGACTGCAATAAGATTCCCACGCAGGGGAGATGCGAAAACTAGAAATGATTACTCTTGAGGGCTAGCGCCCATCCCTTCAAGTGGTCCCTCAGTGATTGCACCAATGGAAGTTCCAGCAAACCAGTCGGTGAGGTAGGGTATACCATCATCAAAGTCGAAGTCCACCACCTTCGATTCCGATTTCTTGAAAATAGAGGGTGGCTGGTCATCCTCAGAATCGTCAGACGAACTGACCAGAATAGCTTTGCCGTGCTTCTTCGGTGAGTCAGTTAAGGCTTTTGGCGACTCAGGAAAGATAAGCCCCAGATCATCTTCAGTCGGGCTCGGTTTTACGTGCTCATATCCTCCCACTACTCCAGCCGAGCGAAAGGTGTCGCTGATAGAAGGTGGTAAGGGACTTTGACATGCCCCTGTTCGGCTTTTGCAACCATCATTGCTTTGTTCGCGGCTTCCCGGCCCATCATATCCCAATCCAGCCTTGTGGGATTGTCCATTTGTCTCAATCGGGGCATGAATGCCCTGGCCTTCCTTCCCAAGACCCTGACCTGGCTCGAAACCATTACCAGCCATGACTTTGGCCACCATGAGAGCGGCTTTAGAAACTTCAGGAACGCGCAACGGCATGTCAGAGGAAGCTTGAACAACTTGAACTATCTCAAATGAATGGTAGCTATCCTCTTCAACATGATCGGGCTCTATGTAGGGGATCGATGTTGCATTGAAGATTCGATGATCTTCCTCTCCATATATTGTAACGAGCTTTGCTCCAGCCACAAACTTAATCTTCTGATGCAAACTAGAGGGCACAGCGCCCGCATTGTGAATCCATGGTCGTCCCAGCAAAAAGTTGAAAGCAGAAGGGATATCCAGGACTTGGAAAAGAATATCGAACACCGAGGGTCCGATTTGCAGCGCTAAGTTAATCTGGCCTATCACATCCTTCTTCATTCCATCAAAGGCTCGAACAGAAGTCTTTGCTGCTTGCATGGTGGATGGAGAAATACCCAGCCTTTTCAAAGTAGCCAACGGGCATAGATTCAGAGCTGACCCGTTATCAACAAGCACCCTGGCCACGTGAGTCTCCTTGTATTTCACTGATATGTGAAGCGCCTTATTATGACCACGTCCTTCCACGGGGATTTCCTCATCAGAGAATGCCACCTGATCTTTGAGAAGAATTGCCCCAACAAATCCTTCCAGCTTATCTTCTTCAATAGTTTCGGGCACGTGAACCTCACTCAGAACCTTCATTAGAGCACTTCGATGCTTATCTGACGTTTGGAGCAGCTCCAACAACGAGACTTGTGCTGGTAACTTTCTCAGCTGATCGACCACACTATACTCACTAGCCTTAATCACAGCTAGGAACTCCTTCGCTTCTTTCTCAGCCACTGGCTTGGCCGGTTGATTATCAGGATAAGTTCGCCCTGACCTGGTTATCAGATCAACGTCATACGACCATGGGACCATCTTGTCGCTTTCATAAGCAAAAGGTTGAGGCGATGCTAGGATCAATACTTCTGGAGCGTCGGGTATGATAATCCCGAGGTCGTCGTCAGAGGCGTCTTCGAGAGCGGGCATGTCAGGATCTAACTTCTCTTGTTCATCAGCTATCTTTGCGAGTTCTTCATCCCAGGTGACCTGGGGTATAGCGGCCACTACTCCGAATTCATCAGCTGTCCCGATCATTCCTCCTTTCACCAACTCGTCCACTTTCTCCCTTATGTCACCGAGCGACACCACCTCGCCGGTCGAAATATAACCAGCTCGGACTAGGGCATCGAAGATATCTTCAAGAGAGACCCTGAAGCCTCGAACCTGCTTGACTCCCGGACCAAGGACAACATTCACACTGTTCGAATGATCAGGGAGTGGATTGTTCTGCACATTGGGCTTACCAGCTGGCTGTAGCGCAAACGCTCCAGTGTCAAGTAGATCCTGCACTCGATGTTTGAGTATTTGGCAATCATCAGTCGAATGCCCTACCTCACCTCTATGGTAATCGCATTTCTTCGACGGATCATACTTTGCATAGCCAGCGGCGTTAGCTCTTTGCGGTTCCGAGCCTAGCAAGTTCTTCTTTCTTAGGACTGCTAGTACTTGAGATAACGTCCCGGGAAGTGGAGTGAACTGGCGAGTTTTGCGCTGCTGGCGTGAGTCTTGTTGGCCTTGCCGTCCATAAGAGGTTGTCTGCTGGGTGCTAAACTGTAGCTTCGGAGTTTGAGCCGGTGGCTTCTGCAGATAGGTCATGTTGACCTCGGAGGCATGTTCTTTCTCTTTCTTATTAGTAAACCTCTTGGCCGATGAGCCCGATTCACCGTACCATCCCTTCTTGAGCCCGGTCTCGATCTCTTCACCCATGGCTATCAGTTGGCCAAAAGATTGGGCGGCCGTCACTAACATTCGTGAACGAACCGGCTGTGGTAGGGTGGACACGAACAACTTCATTAGGTCACGTTCCGCGGGTTCCGGCATGATCTGCCCTGCCATGTTCCTCCAACGAGTGGCATACTCCTTTAGAGTCTCGCCCTTTTTCTGTTCAGCTCTTTCCAGGTCTTCCCTCGTAATAGTGACGTCGAGGTTGAACTTGAAGTGTTTGATGAAAAGGTTTGCCACCTCTTCCCACGAGTCTTTCCGGTTGATCTGGTGGTTGGTATACCACCTCATTGCAGCATCCTTCAAGCTTGCTTGGAAGGTTTGGATCATCAAAGGTCCGTTAGAAACATATCTATTCATGAGCCCCTGGTACATATCGATGTGCTGAATTGGATTTGAGGTGCCGTCGTACTTCTCAAAGGCTGGCATCTTGAACTTTTCGGGCACTTGAACCCGGGTGAAAACGGACAAATCAACAGCCGGAACACTTTGAGTTCCCTCCACTTCACGTAATCTCTGGTCGAGCTTAGCCAACAACTTGGCATTCTCATCATTGGGGGGTGACTGAAGAACAGGGACCGATGGAGAAGCACTGGAGTCGATCAGAATGACACCATCCGATTGGAGGGTTGGATTAGTGTTCACTGCAGGAGTTTTGTCGAGGCGGAGGCTTTGATGGGTTGGAAGCGGAGTCTCCGATTGAGAGGCGATATTGACCTGCTGCTGCTTGGCCATGAAATCACCCATCATTTTGGACATGGCAGCCGTGATTTGCTCGTTGATTGCATTCATATGTTCCTTCAGCTTTTCATCGATCATGGCTGCAATCTTGGCTTGATTGGCCATCTTTCTTTTGGTCACCGATCGAGTATTATGAGGATGAGGGGGATCCGTGGCAAACTTCCTAATTTAGATAAATAGAGCATGATAAGTATGCATCCTCAAAATGATCAGTCCATGACTCAGTCTAATCGTCCTTTTTATTCCCATTTTTCATGACATTTTTCATTACTCCATGTATTTGTAAAATGATGGCATATTTTCTTTGGAAATAATGACTTATGACAGATCTAGGAAAATAATGATAAGAATTGAAGGTAATTTTTTTTAAAGCTTTATTTTTTCTTTTTCTTTTCCCTTTGAAAAAAATTCAATGATTTTTACTTTCAAAAATTATGATTGACTTAGACCTATCATGGACCGACCACATGTACGAAGAAGTAAGTAAATTGCAAGATAAAGGTTCAGAACACTTACTTCACCAGGTAGGATTATGGCAATCACATAAACATGCGCATGAAATGTGAGGTTCGATTTCTACCTAGACTCTGACTTGCAAAATGGAGACGCGAGGATTACCGAGCTAAACCAGTCATGGTGGCGGTTAGGCTAGGATTCCCCTGACTCCGGCTTAGTCAAAGAGCCAACCCGGGTTGAGTGGGATACAACCGTGGTGGGTACTCAATGACACCTTGAAAGAAATTTCGGGACCGAGGAGGGCGACCCGTACCACATGGTTTTGGTCGGGGTATCCGCTGTCTTAGTACCATCATAAACCTATGCCACCCAGGTCCGGCAGCGGGTAGTGTGTGCGGTGTAGTGTAAATGTAAGACATGCACAGCAGGTTATATCAAACAGCGCTTCGTGCATAAATAAATCATACATTCAACCACCTCCCTGCAAAACAAGGGTTAACAATCACGCCTCCCCTTATACCTCCCATACTGCAAGAACATTTAACACCTTAAAATGTTAGGGGCGTACCTGGGATCCTCGCTGCCAAACAAAAATTTTTGAAATAAAAAAAATTGGCCTAAGTCCACTAAGAGTTTTACTCAATTCCCCAGCGGAGTCGCCAAGCTGTCGCGACCCTAAAAAGATTTATTGTTTCATTCGGGGCTAATGGATTACTAGATTAATTAAATTAACTAACCTAGCTCGAGTTCTCCCAAACTCTACCACATCGCAACTTAGGTTCAATTGTGAACGTGCAAATATTTTCAATAGGAGTCGCCACTAATCATTTAGGGTAGGTTGATTAGAAACCTAAATAAAATAGCGGGAGTACTATTTTATTTCTACGAACCAGAGATTCTAAGCCCGGGGACTTGATTACGCTAGATCTAGTCTAACGCCCTTTCGGTACCTTTTCATTTCAAAAATATTTTGGCAGGCAGTTCGGATCCATTTTAACTTAGCCACTAACATGTGAGGTGTTCATGCGGGTGCGCAAACCACCAATTTAACACCCATAAATCAAAGCATTAAATAAATCGCTAGTTTAGGAGAACAACTTACCCGGGATCCAGCAAGCATCTGCGATGTTAGTGAAAAATCATACAGACAACCCTAATATGATTTCTAATTAACAAAGCATTCATTCAAATTCTCTTTTTTTTATTTTCACTTTATTTAAATGAAATCTAAACTATATGCCATGACGTGCAAATATGACATGCGAAATAAATGCAACCTAGCATGCAAACTATATGACACACGACGACGTGACCTAATTCTAATGACGTGTGAATGACATATTTTTGGTATTTTCTAATGAATGAAATTCGGAATTAAATGAAATTCGGAATTAAAAACATGCCTAATTTAACATGCAACCTAATGATTTCTATTTTTTGGTATTTTCTGTTTAAAATTCGAAATTCAAAAATACCTAAGATAACATGCAATCTATAATGACTTAATCTACCCTAACATGATTTCTTTTTGGGATTTTTGATTAAAAATTCGGAATAATAAAATAACTTAAATTAAAATGCAATCTATCCTAATTTGCCCTAAAACAATTCACTCTTTTTTGGGGTTTTCTTGAAAATTCGGAATTATAAAATAACGTGAATAATCCGTTAGGATTTGAAATAATACCTAATTTAAATTAGGAAAACTTGCCACGTTATGTCCTAATTTAAATTAGATATTTATCTTATCCTTCGGGATATATTCAAAACAACCTAGACATGCAAAAATTCTAATTTAAATCAAAACAGAAAATATTTTTGGGTTTTCTTTTTATTTGAAAAGAAAAACAATTTAAAACAAGGATAACAATCGATTCAAATCAACCACGCAATCCGCCATATTCGTTTCAAACTCGGGTTAGGCACAAGAATCAAATTATCGGTCATATCTAAAGGGTTATAGATATTAACGGATAATTGATGATTCAAATTTGGAAAGCGAATCGAAATCATTATCGTATTCAAGTGGTTATGAATAGAATAATGATTTCTTCCGTACCGCCGTGTATTGGACTTTAGGGTTAAAGTCGGATAGACGTCCCGATACGTTGCTAAATTAGGAAACGATTCCTAATTTGAATATTTCAAATACTGCGGATATCAAACATTATCCTAAAGATATCTAATATTCCAATATGATATTCATGCAATATTTCAAACGGTTCAAATCAGGAAATTAAATATCTGAAAGTGCATCGGATAATATCATTACCTAACTTGGATAACTTCCAAATTTGAACGTCTCGGGACGAGCTTGCGGATCGGGATCGAACTCAGGCTTGCGGCTGACAGACGACGGCGAAAACACCGGCGGCACTGGCGGGGCTACTCCGGCGTCGAGATCAGCAACACAGCTCGGCGAGGAGGGACGGCTCCGGTAGGGTTCGGCAAGGCAGCGTCCGGCGTGCGCGTTGTTCCGGGTAGAAAATTTCTGGACTGCACGATTCCGGAAAAATAGGCGTAACTTCCTCGATACGCGTCGGATTGACCCGATTCCAAAAGCCACAGATCAAGGACTCATAGATCTACAACTTTCGTGTTTTGAGTTTCCACGAATAAGCTCTGTGGAGTGAGCGATTCTGGGAGGAAGTGGACTGCTGCTGTGGTTCGTGATCAAGGCTGCGCTGGACGAAGGCTTCCTCTTGTATTTCACGTGGGCTTCTGCATGGGGAGAAGTCTTCGTGTCTGTGGCTGCTGCTTCATAGACCAATAGGATGGAGAGGAGTCAACTATTTCCTCGGTTGACTGGAGAAGATGAAGCTGGCGCATGAAGAAGCAGCAACGTCGATGGCCGTCATTCAGGGGGGCTCAACGTCCTTGGACGTCGTCTGGCATGGAGGGCGGAAGCGGCTGTTTCGGCGTGGGGCGTCGCGCGGAGGGGCAGCGACGCGGCGTGCTCCGGCGTGGCTGCAGGCGACGCGCGAAGGAACGGCGCGGGCGGTCCTCCGGCGCGGCGGTGTCGCGGTGAACGGCGCGCCGGTCTTCTCTCTTCTCTTCTCTTCCTTCCCTCTCACTCTAAAAATTTCTGATCTGAAAGTTGTCCCCCTTTTTTTTGACCTAGTATTATGCATATATAGTACTAGTCTAGGTCAACTTAGATGGGTTCTAATCCTAGCGGGCTTAGGTTTAATTAAACCTAAATGGGCTGATTTAATTAATTAACATGATGGGCTGAATTAACCTAAGTTTTAATTAATTAAACCAAACATATCAAATTGAGCCCAAATTAAATCAACCGCCCGTTTGACATTGAAATCCCCGGCCCTTGCATTCTCGAGCGATCCAATTTGTTCGACGAATTTTCAGCTCGCTCGCCATCGTCGGTCCGATGCAAAAATTAAATTAAAATGAACCTAAACTATATGTTATGCAATTTAAATATTTTTGTTTAGGGGTTAAAATTTTAATCCCTAATTTTCTATGCAAATTAACATTAAATGATGCGCCGAAATTTAGGTGTCAACAGTGCGGAATGTTTTTTTGCACTTCTTTTCAAATAATTCATAACTGCTCAGGAAGTTCCCGCGCAAGACAAATAAAGCTTTGCTTGACATATTCACAGTGCACTAAGATTCTGTTCATTGAAGAAGTATGGAATACCAATAGAAATGGCAAAGGAGAAAAGTGAAAGCGAACTGTCAGCAAATTAACCAAAGATTGATCCTACATGGGTATCATCATTTTGTCAATCCCCTATAATTATGTCAGATGATGCTCCTGAATCTTCGCATTGACAAAACTAAAGCCTGTTTTCCCTCCTGCGACATTCACCTTAGGTGAGAAAAGTCTGTTGTTTCCGTTCTCCCTCGTGCTTATTCCCATGTACATTCGGAAACTGCCAGGGCGGGTTTTTAACCAGAAAGGTTAGATGCATCACTGACTCGTACTATCCGTCGTTTGAGTTCGGATTTGGTCCTGGACTTGAAAAGGCCTGGGTGTTGACGGTTTTCTCATTTCCCATGTCTTTGGTTTTGTGAAGAAGAAATGTCCCCGAGAGTATAGTGACGAAACCGCACAACTCGGTCACAATTTGTGATGCATTTTGTGAATCCCAGTCCTGCATACCCAAGCATACCAAGGGAAAAGAATAAGGCAAATCATCACCGCTTAAAATGCTGAAAAAGCTTCGATCAAAAAAAATTGCTGAAAAAGCACAATGGCGGATATGCATTATCGCACAATAATGTCAAGGACAAATGGAAATAACAAAGAATATGCATCTCTCTAAATTGTATAGACCGAAGTTTCTCTGTGTCAAGATCTGCATGCTGGATCACAAATCCATTCAATCCTTGTGCAAATAATAGAAATTTACAGACCTGGCTGTTGAAGCTTGTGCTCAAAAGGTTAAGATCGAACAATTTCAGAGATGTTGGACTATAAAACACCCGATTGAAGTTTAAAAAGATACTGCTTCTGTATTTTTTTAAAGCAACACTAGAGCTTCTTTTGGGATTATTTTAGGCTGAATGCATGTATCAATATCCACATGAATAACAATGTATTATTTTCATATTTCCACAAAGGTCAAATTCGCCATGTGGACAGGGATTAAGTCAACATGCATTTTTTTCTGCTAAAACGCAAACAATGGTAAGTCTTATTTTACCTTAAACATGATCATGCTGGCAAGGATGGTGAAAGTCGTGAACATCACATAGTACACTGGAGATATTACAGCAGTATTGAAGGTGTCGAGCGCCTGTCAGAAGAAACTTTTTGAGCTATATAAAAGAAAATCAGGACCGATCGAGAGAACAAGCAATAAATGCGAAAAAGGTGATACTCTTCCCCATGCATTAGACATAGGTCCTTCATCCAATCAAATCTTAGATTAACTTAGTAAAAGGTGGGTGCGTGTAAAATCTAAAATTAACTGAGATGTCTTCATGAAATTTCATTCTTTCTTGATTGATAGATTTACAACTTACCTTGTTCAAGAAGTTGATCTGCATGAGACTAAAACAGATGACAACTATAGTGAAGAACCATGTCTGGAAGTAAATGAATTGGTTCGCTCCTGAAAATGTGAGCTTCAGGGCGATGCCCAATGCTTTAACACTCATCACCTGCAGAAAACAGTGAAGTTCATAGCGGCTTTGAGAAATAAATGTAGCTAGACTTTGAAAGATAGTACACTGACCGTTAGAGAACCCATGAGAGAGCAAATCCCAATATAAATCATCATATTAGTAGGTCCATAACGTGGTGCATAGCAGAAAATAAGAACACCAACCACGATGAGAACTACAACAGTATACACGATAAAACCTGTCACCAGAAGAGAGTTTCTTTCAGCACAACATCCTCAAGACATTCAAGGAGTTTTACTCAAAATCTAAAGGGTACTTGTTTTGACTGGACTGATACCTGGCTGGGTGGCGAGGCGCCACACTTGTTTAACGGACTCAATGTCCCTTTCCTTTGGAGCGTGTAAGACGATGCTTGTGGAACCCACCACACAAAGAACACATCCAAGGACACCAAAGATGTGCAATTTCTCCTCCAAGATAAAATGGGCAAGCACTGCACTGCATCATGGTTTTTAAGATCGGTCATCGCTGAAAAATATCAGCTTATAGAATATTAAATATGTTGATTTTCTTATTTCTTGTAGATTCAGAGACAGCTATCCTACTTAGTTGACAATTTCAACATCAATACCTGAAGATGATACTCAGTGCTCCCAAAGGTGTAACAAGAATCGCGGGAGCATATGCATAGGCAGCGAAATTGGCAATCTCCCCAACAATCACTGCCAAAGATGCAATGAAGCAATTAATTTAAGCATTGGATCCTAGAAGCTACAGGAAAAAGAAAAGTAATTGAACTTAGCATTACAGGAAAGAGAATTAAAGCATTGGATCCTAGGAGCTATCTGAAACCTGCAGTTGAAGATTGATCTATTGGTAACAAGAAGAAGAAAAAAAAGGAAGACATGTCCCAGGAACAAGCAAGAATCAGGCACGAAAAAGAAAAGCAATTGTACTTAGCATATTACAGGAAAGAGAATTTAACCATTGGATCCTGGAAGCTATCTGAAACCTGCAGTTGAATATTGGTCTGCTGGTAACAAGAAGAAAAAGAAAACAGGAAGACATGTCCCCAGAACAAGCAAGAATCAGGTTGATGGGCCTAATGTCCCAGCAGCACAAAAGACTGTCGCCCTCTCTGACTCTCCGTGAGTGAACCCGTGTGCGGGCGCACGATCATGTGCTCTGGCTCTAATGGATGATTGCAGACCCAAAGACAATTTAAATCCTCAAATCCATCACCACAAGAAGGCTAAAATCCAGGAAGCATAAGCTACTCAGAGTTGTCATTTTTCCGATGTAGTGCCCCTTCCTTATGATGGAATTTGACAAACCCACCAACCGATTCCATAGTCAAGCAAGAGCTATTGATGTTTAAGATTGCATGTCCAGCCCAGGTCTCTCCTCACCGGATTTCATTTGTCAGAGAGCAACAAAGGCACAGGCAAATCTTTTTACCACATGAATAGCCAAAAACAAAAATACTGTCACTTGAATAACAATCGCATGCTGAATTCTCCATGTCATAACAAAACATGCTCGATGTATCAAACAGACCCAGAACGTTAGAACTTACTGGTTATCATTCCTACCCACCACCAGGGTTCATATAAGTACGAATAACCTCCCGAACCTGTAAACGGGCAGAAAACTATCAGACGACAAGGGAAAAAAAAACTTTATCACCCGAAGCCATCTATATCAAATACGCCCACATCAGGGCATCCAAAAGATTGATATGGATTCTCTTCTTTTTCCATCAAAACCATCGGAATTCCTGGAAAATCATGCTAATTCATTGAGGAAAAAGAAAAACAAAAAAAAAACGAACCTGCTCTGACACCAGTTATCCCAGCTTTCTTCAACCCCTTTTTCTTGACAATGAAGCTAGAACCGATGAAAACGCTCGACGAGAGGGCCAAAACAAGTCCGTGCACGTTATCAGATGACATGCCCATTGGAATGGCGACACAGGGAAATATAAAGTTCCCTCCTTTACAGGGCCAAAATCAAGAAGACACCAAGAAATCAACTCCCTGCAATAGACCCATCAAAACCACGATGAGAAATTCACGTTCTTGAAACCCACACGCACGTGCAATTCATCCATGCTCACGTCACACGTCTACAATACCTGAGAGAAAAGAAAGAGACAGAGAGAGAACATATAATTCAATCCAGGATGAGGAGGAGGCTGCCTAAAAGCCAACCTCCATCTTTTGCATCGAGGGTGTGATTTCTCAGTGCCAAATTATGACAAGAACGACGGTGCTCCTTCTCCCTCCGATGGTTTCGTCGTCCGCAGGCTTACTACGTTCATGGGCGATGAAACAAGAGCCGATACAACGAGATCACCACGGAGAGAGAGAGACAGAGACAGAGACAGGGAGAGAGGGAGAGAGAGAGAGAGGCAGTCCGTTACAAATGGGGTGGAACAAAGAGAAGAACAAGGAGAAGAAAGGAGAAGAGGAGGCAAACGAAGAATAGAAAAGGATGGCACAAATTAAGGTGGCCACCACATCTTTCCGTTCGCTGTACGATTTTTAGCGAAGCTCTCAGCTTTCCCATGTTACGATGACGTGAACAGGAACTGGGTGTCAGTCAAATTACAGCAACGAACCCCCCCCCCCCCCAAACCAAAAAAACAAAAGATGAAAAAGAGAGAAAAATACAAGAAATTCGTGTGCGTTTTTGGTTTTGTGCACCGGACACATTCGAGGAAAGTAACGTTTGACTCGTCGAAAAAGCACAGAAAGGGAGAAGAAGGCGGTTGTATGATCCAGATATGGTAAATTCGCAATTCGAGGTATGGGAATCTTTGAGCGTCCATTTTAGGTGCATAATTTTGTCACAAGATTAATATTACGAAAAATCTCAAATCGGTACATTGATGATAAATTTACCACAAAAAAATATAAATTGGTACATGTATAATAAATTTATCCTATATTAGTTTCCGTTAAATTTTACTGTCGAATTGATAAGTAAAATGACACGTGATAGTTGACGGATTTATCAGTTTGGAGTTTTGCTCTCTATTTATCACAAGTGTACTAGTTTGTATTTTTTTTTATTAATCCAATTTAATGGAATGTAAATTTGTCATAAATGTACCAATTTTGAGTTTTTGATAGCTAAAAAATTAGTTTTGGATAAATTTATCATACGTATATTAGTTTAGGATTTTTCGTGATATTAACCCTTCATTATATTGCGTGATAATAGTCGAGATTCGATGCCCTAAAATCAGTTTGAGGAACGGGGATTGCCACATCATCTTTTCTCTTTGTCTTACACGTTAATTGATTGGCGTAATTGAGTATTTGGGTTTAAAAGTTACGGTAAACAGTCGGTCATGATGAGAGATCTCTCCATTTTATGCCATTATGAGTAAAGATACACACGCGTTGCGTGTAGGCAGAATTAGACATTTAAAAGGTTTTACAAGCTCGCTTCGTCATGGTTATGAAATACTTGGATGATCAATTGATGGAAGACCTCTCATGTTCCAATTAGGCCGGTGGTTAATCTACCATTTCGTAAATCAAAATATCTTATGTTGAGGTGATTTCATCTTTGTAATCAAAGTAGCAAAGGTAGATTTTAACCAGAGCACACTCGATAGAGAGATTTCGCGTGAAACATCCGGGACAATGCAAGTAATTTCAACAAAAACTACACCAAACAGCCGGCGGCCGGGGGAGCCGCCGCTACTGCCGGCTTCCGCCCCTCGGGTTTGCCTCCGCCGACGATAACCATATCTCTAACACCCCTAATATACCATTTCGAAGGTTGATCCACTTTCTCCTAAACTTCCTAATCTTCTCCTTTTCTTTAATCGAAAACCTTTCTAATCATTTTAAATTAGGATTAGGTGTGGATACAACTATCAAACTTCGATATTCACTCACGTTCCATTTCCTTCTCCACACACATGAAACATCTTCGATTGATAAAAAAACTCCTATATATCGTGGGTCCGCATGGGGGGATATCCTCTTTTGCCCCTTCGAATCTTTTGCCAATAGGAAGACAAACTAAAGACTTGCGCTCTCCAATCGCGTGGGAATGAGCGCAAACGCAAGCAAACCGAAGAGCCCCGCTTCGCAATCATGTTCTTCTTCTTCTTGGTTAAACTCCTTGGGGATATTCCATGATGCCTATGAAGTGAAGTCCGTTTCTCAAAGTTTCCTTGGTACTCAGGTGTTTTTTTGTATCGAAGTATCCGCGAAGATGATGAGCACTTTGACTCGATAATCCCCTGAATTGACGTCGGTTTCTCGGAATGCCGCCGAGCTTGAATTTGTTTCAGAGTACTTCCTGAACTTGATCACTTTGACTTTGTGTCATTTCAGTTATAAATTTTTCAATTTGACTAATTTAGTTCTAAACATTTTGACAATTTATCAATATAGTCCATCCGATCAATTTTGATCGGAATTATTGACGTGGACGTTGGTTATCCTACGTGATAAGGCTGGCATAAGATGGCTAACATTGATGTGGATATTTTAAAATATTTTTCTGAATTTTTTATTTTTCTTTTCTTCTCTTTTCCTTCTTTCCTTTTTTTCATTGTGGCCAGCAAGGGCGCAAAGCCCTCACCCAGTGGCCGATGAGCACCGGCGACCCTCTCCAGCCATAGCAAAAAAGAAAAAGAGAAGAAAAGAGAAAAGAAAAGGTAAAAGAAAGAATAAATAAATCAATAAATAAATAATTTGAAAAATATATTAAAAATTTAAAAAATTTTGCCCACATCAGGCCGACCATGCCACATAAAACAGTTGGCGTCCACATCAAAAATTTCCAGTTAAAATTGATCGGATGGACTACATTGGCAAGTTGTCAAAATGTTTAGGACTAAATAGGTCAAATTAAAAGGTTTTATGATTGAATTGTTACTAATGCAATAATAGGTTTATGACTGTTTTTGTAATTTTCACCCTTGACCTGATAACCCCAAAATTTATCATCATTGAAAATAAAGGGCGGGGGCGACGAACATGTGCTCGTCTCCCGCGTGCTTTGCACCTTTTCCAGGAGCATTTTGATCCGAGAATCGCCGCGATCCTAAACTCTAAATTGAAATTCAAATACCATCAATTGACCTTACCCCGTGCTTCTCGTAAAAAAAACAGAAAGCGTTTAATTAGATTAGGTTCAGTTTCTGACGTTCTCGTTGCAGCTCTCCTCCCACGTCTACAGAAATCCTCCCCCCTCCAATTCTTCGATCCATGCTCCTTTCTCCATGCTCTGCAAATTTTCTTGCAAAGTCGAGGCGAAACGTGCACGTGTTTATCGGTTGGCCATTAATTTCAGCGACGATGATCCCAGGGGTTATTGGGTCAAAGTAGTCAATTTCACGAGGCATTTTGGAACGAAGTCGAGTGCGGGAAGAATTTTGAGAAACGGGCGCCGCTTTAGGAGTTTTTCACTCAAAGTGATCAAGTTCATGGGAAACGGAGGCCATTTTAGGGACATTGTTGGAATCTTCTCCTGAAGTTTGCAGTCCACATTAAACAAAAAACCAAAGACTCCATTGTCGGTCTAATCAATTGGATTTTTGCTCTTTTATGTGTTTGGATGCTTGATTGATGAAGTTAGCTTAACTATCTCTTACCAAAAGAACAAAAAAGTGGCTTAACTATCGACCATCTTTTAACCCATCGATACCGTATTTTATATGGAATGTAAAAGAGCAAATTTCACTATAATAATTATATATCTAGTTTTTTTTTTATCGCGAGAGTCCGAGACTTTTCAAGTTTTCGAAAATTCTCATTACGTAATCATTGGCACGTAGTGAGAAAGTACGAAACTAATTGTGCCTTTCTCATTGTAGAAACTCGCTCTACTGACATTACTTTTCAAACAAAGTGCCAGAACTTTAGAAGTGCGTCACTTGAGTGATGTCAGCGATTTTCCTTACCTAACAATCTTAGGGAAAAGTGTTAGAAAAGTTTTAACATATTACATTGGTGCCAATTTGATTCATTGTACCAATTAGTCATAAATCTTTTGACCTAATGTCAATTCAGTCTTTCTTATTAATTTTAGCCAGATATTACTAATGTGAACATCGGCCGACTTATGTGGCACCGTCGGTACTGATGTGGATAATTTTTACTAATATTTTTTTATTATTTTTTCCTTTTTTTTCTTTTTTCTTTTCTTCTTCTTTTTGTCGGTGACCGGCCATGGCTGGGCAAGCTAGTTTCACCTGGGCGAGGGTCGCCGTCGCCCGTCACAGGCGAGTGCCGGTCTCACCAAATCTGACGAGGGGAGCTCTCACTAGGCCTTGTATAGAGCTAGCGAAGGCGACTTTCGCTAGGCGAGGCCAACCTGCTCGGCTATTGCCTATGGCCGGTGGGCAATCTCCGACAAAAGGAAGAAAGGAAAAAAAGAAAATAAAGAAAAAAAATAATTAAAAAATCAAAAAATATTATTAAAAATTATCTATGTCAACGTCGAAGGTGCCACGTAGGCTAACCGACGTTCACGTTAGCAATATCCCGTCAAAATTAGTTGGAAGAACTGGCTTTATACTAGATCAAATAGTTTATGACTAAATCGATATCAATACAATATGTTTATGACTTTTCTGATATTTTTTCCAAAAATCTTACTTAGCATTGATTTGATATTAAATTGCTCTATCGGCTTGCCGGGAAATGATGTCATTAAGGTCACGTGGAATCCACATTGTTTGAGCCCTTTCCTTACCACGAATTGAGGGGGCTGATGCGGGCGAAGCTGAACTCAGAGGCTGAATATCATGATCACTCACGCTTTTAATGACATTACTTTCCCGACAAAGCGCATCGGACGATTTTATATTAAATTAATATCAAGTCGAATTTCTACAAATCCGCCTGCAAGTGACTATTTATGGCAAGCCTGAAAAATCATGACATCAGATTGAACACATAGGAAAAAATTATGGTTAATATCACGAAAAATTTTAAACTGATATATTTGTGATAAATTTACATAAAACTAATTATTTGACGATCAAAAATCTCAAATTGGTATAATTATGATAAATTTACCCTACGTTAAGTTGAATTAATACAAAAAAAAATCACAAACTAATACATATGAGACAAATTGAGGGTAAAACCCCAAATTAGTTCATTCGTCAACTGCCATGTGTCATTTAACTAACAATTTGACAGTAAAATTTAACAAAAATTGATGGGGGTAAATTTATCACATATGTATCAATTTGAGATTTTTCGTGATAATAACCCAAAAAATTAGGACCAATCACATCGTTCCCCTCGGACATTGCATCCATAAAGATATAAGGCTGCGTTTGGTCGACCGGATAAAAGTCAAGATAAGATATATTTTATCATATCCTGTGTTTGGTGATGGTCCAGGATAGGATAAAGTCGGATATAGACCGGATATAGCCCGGATAAAAAAATCCGGGGGAAGGGGTGGGATAGACCCGGATAGGATTTCTAATGCCTATTTTTCCAGAAACATTACACTCCACTCACCATCATTTTTATCCCCACACCTTGTGTGCTTTCACCAAAACAATTTCTTGACTTTTTTTTTCCTTCACTAACTCCTCCGGATCCGTGAATAACAAAAAATAAAAATAAAAATTATCCTATCCGACTTTAAATCCGTAGTCCACCAAATAATATACAGGATATGAAGAAATCCTAGGATTTCTTATCCTATTCTATCCAGTCCTATCCTGTTTAGAAATCCGGACGACCAAACGTAGCCTAAGGGTTAATACCACGAAAAAATCTCAAATTAGTACACATGTGATAAATTTATCACAAACTATTTTTTTACCATAAAAAACCCCAAACTGATACACCTGTGACAATTTTACCCCCAAACTATTTTTTTGACTACCAAAAATCTCACACTGATACACCTGTGATAATTTTACCCAAAACTAATTTTTTTACCACCAAAAATCTTAAACTTGAGCACCTGTGACAAATTTACCCTCTGTTAATTATCATTAAATTTTATTATCAAATTGCTAAGTTTGATGACATGTAGTAGTTGACGGGTGTACCAGTTTAGGGTTTTAACCCTCTGTTTGTCACAAGTTTACCAATTTGTGATTTTTCATAATATTAATTCAATTTAACGGATACTAACGGAAGGTAAATTTGTCATAAATGTATCGGTTTGGGATTTTTAGTGGCCAAAAAATTAGTTTTTGGTAAAATTATCACAAATGTACCAGTTTGGGGTTTGTGATGGTCAAAAAATTAGTTCGAGGTAAAATTGTCATAAGTGTGGTCAAAAAAATAATTCGAGGTAAATTTATCACAGATATACCAGTTTAGAATTTTTTATGATCAAGAAATTAATTTGATATAAAATTATTTTAAATATATTTTAAATTTTTCGTGATATTATCCCAAGATAAAGTACTTTCTAGATGATGGGAACTGGATAGCAATCCTCTGTTCTGTTCTGTCTTCTCTGTTCTTTACCAAAGCTTCGGTTTTTCCTTTTATCTTCCCTCATGCATGCAAAACAGGGGAGCGAGCATCTACTTCGACTCCTCCAGTGTCGCACCGCACGGCCAATCCAAGTTCAGCAAGTACATGCCCTCCTCATCACCAACGGCCATCTCCTCTTCGCACCCAACCGATGGACGCGCACCCTCCTGTTCAATGCGCTCATAAGAGGCTACTCCAGCTACGGCCAAGCTCGCAAGTGCCTCCTCCTCTTCGCTCACATGCTCGCCCACCAAGCGCCACCCAATGATCTCACCTTCGCTTCCCTCGCGAAAGCTGCAGTGTCGTCGGCGGCTTCGTTAGGCGCGGCCCTTCATGCCCAGGTGGTCAGGCGAGGCGTGTCCGGCGACCCGTTTGTCCGGGTGTCCTTCATTCATTTCTACGGGCGAATTGGCGAGCTGCCCAGCGCGCGTCGGGTGTTTGAGGAAATTCCCAAGCCGTGTGTTGTGGCATGCAATGCGATGCTTGACGCGTTCGGCAAGAGTGGGGGGATAGACTCTGCTGTGGGGCTCTTTTCTAGAATGCCG
This sequence comes from Syzygium aqueum, assembly GCA_031216185.1. Classification (NCBI taxonomy): domain Eukaryota; kingdom Viridiplantae; phylum Streptophyta; class Magnoliopsida; order Myrtales; family Myrtaceae; genus Syzygium; species Syzygium aqueum. The sequence goes on from CM062238.1 coordinate 20,417,975, forward strand.
GAGCGTGACGTGGTGTCTTGGACTAGTGTGATTAATGGGCTTGGTAATAATGGGCGTTTCAGAGACGTCCTCGAGTTTTTTCGAAACATGATGGTTCACGAGGATGTAAAGAGTGGTGTGGTGAAACCAAATGAAGCTACGTATGTTAGCCTTCTCTCTTCATGTGCTAATTTGCCTGGAGGAGGTGCAAGTTACTATGGGAAGCAAATACATGGATATATTGTCAAGAATGAGATTGGGCCGACAGCTTTTGTAGGGACAGCATTGATCGATTTCTATGGCAAGACAAGTTCTCTCAGAAATGCTATAAAAGTTTTCAATCAAATGGTTGTCAAGGAGATTTGCACGTGGAATGCACTGATATCCTCCCTTGCTTGTAATGGTGAAGAGAAAAAAGCTCTTGCTGTGTTTGAGCAGATGAAGATGGAAGGTTTGTGCCCTAATGGGGTAACTTTTGCTGCTGCTCTAACGAGTTGTGCGCGTGGAGGATTTGTGGACTCTGGTTTCAACTTGTTTCGATCTATGGTTGATGACTTTGGGCTGGTACCTGTAATGGAGCACTATGGATGTATGGTTGATCTGTTGGGCAGAGCAGGACTTTTGAGGGAAGCGATGGACTTTGTAAAGAGTATGCCTTTCGAGCCTGATGATTCTGTTTTGGGGGCTCTGTTGGGTGCCTGTAAAATTCACGGAGCTATCGATCTTGGAAATGATGTAGGGAGAAGATTGCTTCAGATGCAGCCACGGCACTGCGGACGATATGTTATGTTATCGAATATACAAGCGGAGTTGAACAAATGGACTTCTGCCGCTGAACTGAGGAAAGCAATGGAAGGGCTCAAAATTTGGAAAGTTCCAGCCTTTAGTCTGATTGACTCCCACTAGGATGTAGTGTCACTTCTACATACTGGTTTTACTGTTTTGTCCATGAAGAGATCCGCAGAGTTGTCTGATTTTGGAATTGTATGATCGACCTATTCATACAACAAGAAATAGCCTGTGATAACTGCTAAGGACATTCTGCAGCACATAATGTTCTCTCGGTGTCTGATCAATCGGAACTTTTTATGGAGGCGTGAATCATTGGAATTTGATTTCTCAATCTTGGGCGAGAGCTTACAAAAGGAACTTCGTAAATTGCAGAAGCTTTTTCTTTAAAGCATGAAAGGTGAGTGCTCATTGGTTTAAGTATGTTAAGGAGTGGAGATTATCAAGAGATAGGTAATTGATTTGATTTTTGATGTATTGGCTAATTTGTTTCTTTTTTGTCCATTTCAGCCTGTAGGATTCAGTTTGAAGCACTTCCTCCAACCTCGGTGATCATAGCTTTATGAAGTTTCCGTACTGGAAAACTTTCTAAGCTGCTGGCTGTGGCACTGTTCATCGCAGAGGCAGAATAGGGTGACAAGTCCTCCACTTTTATAGCGTAAAGGTCAGAAAAGCGACTCAGAATAATTGATCATAATCCGCAATCAATTATATCTGTACAGTTTTGGATTCTTCAGCAGATCCTCCGTTATTGGTGTCTGGGAAGCTAAAACAGGGAAACACACCACTATCAAATGGGTTTTTGAAGGTGCATGTGAAGACATGAAGATGTACGACTGCGCCATGGCTCAACTTTATTACAACATGGAGTATATCATCTTCATGTGACCAGCTTGCAAAGCGACAAGGTTTAACTGAGATGGATCAAAAGGATAATGGAGGGCCTTTCTCACCTCTCCTGCCCACTTAAGAAGCTGTTTCTTAAATTTGCACAATGTGCCCTCCTGCAGCACCTTGTAAATCTATGAAACACGAGAATCACCAAGTTTTGTTTATAAAAGGCAAATGCAAAGTTATTACTTCTGCTAGAGTAATCAAATGGTTGGCATTTAGCCAACAACTTTAGAGCTAATTTTTCAAATCGGTTCAGCCTAAAAGGTAGTTAGCATTTTCGTAGACACTTTAATTGACAAACCGAACAGCTTAGCGGGGCCAACTAATCCATTCCTTGGCCTAAGAAGTCTGTGGCAAGCAAAATCCAGTTTTCCGACATGGGTTCTGCTCCTGCACCAGTCAACCGCATTAGGTCCCAAGCTGATATGATGACTAATGGGGACAAACGGGTATTATTTTATTGTTATTTGAATAGTAGAGATAGGTCATGAGTCCTGTATGAAAGTAGCTTCTTACTGAATCTTGGGTTAACATTCTCCTGGTTAACGACTTGTTTTGACTTAACCATGCTATGGAGTTGGTGCACATATTAGTGTGATCAAATAGTGTGGCAGACGACTACTAATGGTCAGCTTTTCGGTTCCAAGTGCCTGGAATCAGTTGAGGAGTAAAGGAAGGAAAGTACCCTGGTGTAATTCACTGGGTTTACACCTGTCATCCAAGCTTTTTTGGATTACTTGGTTTGGAATGCTTTACAGGCTTACCAAAGAAAATATTGTGACTTCTCATCTTTCTAGTAGTCTCTCGTTACCTGATATAGGGATTTACAGTAGAGATCACTCATCCTTTGAGTGCCCTTTTGCCGTGGAAGTCTGAAAGAAACTGCCCCCATCGTGCATGATTGATAGGCTTCCAGGAGGTTAGAACTTTTAAGTTTACTGGGCTGTTCAACACTGTGAAGGTGAGACAATCTTCAATAAGTTGGTGTGGAATGCATTTGTGAGTAAAGGTTGCAGAGTTAGGATTTTAAGTTTCATGATGTAACTTAGAGTAGATCCTCGTGTACAGGGAGTCAAATATGATGTCGCTTTTCGAGTAAGAAGTTTTGGTGAGTTGACTAGAAGGATTTCTTTACTAGTGATTCACTGTATCGATACTTTGTTCTGCTGTGTATTAGCACAAGCATCACAGACAAAGTAGACAAACGTCTTATTTCTTGAATTTGGTAGGTTATGCAAAACTGACCAAACATGAGGGATTAAACCAGTGTTACTCTCACCATTACCTACTCTCTCTTCCACATAAACTTTCAATTTTTTTTTCTTTTTTTAGGTTTAATATGCGTTTTTGCCTCATTTTGTGCATTTGTTCTCAAATTTTTTTATTTATATGCACTTAACATTCATTAACACGACTAGATACGATCACAATGCATTATATAAGAATACAACTCGACCTCAACACAAAATTTACATGGATGGATGCACGTTAATCGTCTTTGTGAAAATATATTTTGATGTGCATGTGTTGTTAATTTCTAGACACGAAAGTAACGAAGTGAGCTTTACGGAAAACATATTTGTTAATATGTTTATCAAGTAATCTATATATACCCAAACTAATACTGCAACGAGGCAGCGATTGTTATGGTGGAAAACTAGTTTATCAGCAACATTTGCTATGTGGACCATTAATTTTAAACAAATGATGTCTCGAACTTTTTCAAAAAAATGTTTTATGTATCTGAATGTTTTCATTCACAAGAGTATCCCTCGCGTCACTAATGAAGACAATAAGCACGTTCAGACAAATATTATAACAATATGAATTCTTTACTTATCTATTATTTGTTACTTTTACATGTTTATTAAATATTATTGTTTATACAACTTAATTTGTCTCAGAAAAAACTCAGCAGAGGTAATAATACGTATTAGCACTCTTTTTGTTCCGAGCAGGATTACCACAAGTATGATGACCATCTATCCAACAAGTTTGTCTAAAACTATTATGCTGATTGGTTTATTTATTTTAGTCGAGAGAAAGACAATACAAACACTTGATTTTTGAAGAACTGTTCGTTCTGTCATGGACTTTAAAAGGAGTTAACCAAGTGTCCCTCATAGTAATATATTGTAGAACTCCTCTAGCAATCATTTGCACAACATGGCAATGAAATACTGAACAGCTTAACATAGCATCTAAGGAATGCAGATGGTGATTTTTACATTGTAAGATATTCTCAAATACTACAAAACCCTTCACGAACTAAACAATTCTCTAGCAACTGATAACTCACATAACTTTTCACTAATGAATACTACAATCGTCAGAAAGAAAAACTCCAGACGTAAATAGGAAGGATTCATGCATCTCCTTTTAACCGTCCAGCCACAGCACAAATGCCCCTAGTGGCCCCAAGGCCCCTCCTCTCTCTCTCTCTCTCTCTCTCTCAAGCACAGGGAGGTGAAACTCTAGAACTTACAATAGCAACATCATGGGCTGGGCGTCTCCTTAACCGTTTCATTAAATGAGGCAGCAAGAAATTCAGCAAGGTTTTGTCCAGAATCAAACTTTTTGGGAGATTCTGCAACTCTCGGCTTCTTTGGCCTAATGGACTCGGGCATCCAGGAACTCGAAGATCCAAGTGAACTGGAACTGATGAAAGGAGAACCAACGCCCTTCCACAAAACAGGTTTTAAATCCTTCCATGGGTCTCCTAACATGGACTCATGAAAGAAACGCTCTGGGCCTAGTGGCCTTGCTGGTGTATAACCATGACCATGATGTCCTGGACCTCGTCCACCACTCCTCCCTGACCTGGGACTGCCACCGAACCATTGGCCTCTGCCTCTGCCTCTGCCAGGACTTGTAGCATAATTGCCTCCCCATCCTAAACCTGGCCCTGGATTGTTGCCACGCCAGCGAGAGCAATCTTGTGTCTGATTGAAATTATGGGTACCACTTCCTGGAGTACTGGGTGGACTAAAATAACTTGCCGTGCTGCTGGATCTATTCCAAGCTTCAGGAGAAGCCCCATCTTGCATTGGAAAAGGGTGGATGTTTCCCCTCGGACTTTGGTGGGGAGGGAATCTGGGGTGAGGACTTTCTGTTTGGTAGATTCCACTGTTGGGTGGACAAATGGGACGCCACTGATGGGCAGGAGACGGACTTGTTATGAGATTCCTGGGTCCTGAAAATCAAAGTTTTACACCAGAAAAAAAAGAAGAGTTTTTAGGCGTAAATCAATACGCTAATCCTTAAGTGACTTTTAAGGCTCGAACGGAAACCAAGATATCTGGATGCAGGCCAACAGAAACCAAGATATCTGGATGCAGGCCAACAGAAACCAAGATATCTGGATGCAGGCCAAATGGTTCAATAATACAGTCTAAGGTTACTTATCATCTCCATAGAAGACATAAACCAGAACCGGAGGACTCAACCAATAGCATCTTGCTTTCCATGCGACTCCTATTACTTCTATCAAACACAACCATATGCAATACTTTCCTAAATCAGCTCACCCGAATATGTGAATGATGCATCATGTACTTTGCTCCTCAACTAGGCATAATCAAAAAACAGAATGAACTAGAACAGCTCGAGTCAATACATTGCTTCCCGAGGTTTTGTTTGATAAACCAGCTATATCATTTGCAAGGTTCAACAGGTGGCTCAAATACTTTCAGCACTCTCTCATCAATCATCACCACTAAAATCAACAGCGCCATCACGCACTAAGATAGTGTCTCATCCACGAGATAACATAAACAAGTATATTTAAGCACAACCCCCATTTGAATTCCACAAATTGCAATCTTCAAAAGAGTCGGTCAAACAAGAATTAGGCAGAGTCAACATGTCAGGCTGAAATACCTGAAAGATGAGGCGGAGGAGGGGTGGTGAAATTCACTTGTGGAGATGGGAAGCCTGCATTATCCCTCGCCCTATTGCCGGAGAAAGCGGACATGGGATCCGTGTAGTAATCGAACCTGGGCGATGCACGCGACTGTTCGTGCTGCGATTGAGGTGCGCGGGTCTCGATCAACGGATTCGCGAGGCAGCTCACATCGGCAGGAGCCTCAGGGCTGTCCGAAAAACCAGCTCGAGCAGCTTCCACGCGCATCGCTCTCAATCTTTCCTTCCTCTTTTCGGACTCCTCCATCTAACTACAAACACACCCAGAGGCAAGAACCAAAAAGCAAGCTCATGAGAAAGTAGAACGGGTCCGAAAAAAATGAAATTTTCACACAATACCCGACCAATCTGACTTCAAAATCTCAGCTTTCTCAGACAGAAACTCAGGAATCGAGTCCCCGTCGAATACTACGGGCTCGCGGAAACGTGGGTAACCTAAATATGGATGTGGGTCAGCTAGGGGACATAACCGGAGCGCCGCCGGCGAGGAGAAACCACAGAAAGGTACGAAAAGATTGAAAATTTCCAAGCACAAAAACCTCAAACTCTACGAAAAGTTCAGGCGGAAACATCTCACCCCGAGCTGGTCGGAGATTGGTTTCTTTCCGGCGCGCCACCACTTTCTCCGACGAGCATGCGATTCCGTCGTCGCAGTTCCCTCTTTCCCTCGCTTCTCTCTCTTTCCCTCTCTGAAGCAGCCAGCCACGATATTCTCTCCCTCTCGCTCTCGCTCTGGCGGTAGTTCCACCCTAAATTGATACACTTTTTAAATTGATATGCTTATTATAAATTTATTTTTTATTAAATTTTATTATTAAATTACTTAATTAAATTATACATCACAGTTGATAAATGCACCAATTTTTGGATTTTACCCTCCATTTGTTCCAAGTGTGCTAGTTTGTGATTTTTTTTTGTATTAATTCAATTTAATGGAAGGTAAATTTATTACAAATGTATCAGTTTGAGGTTTTTGATAGTCAAAAAATTAGCTTGTAGCAAATTTGTCATAGGTATACCAGTTTGAGATTTTTTATGGTTAAAAAATTAGTTTTGGGTAAATTTGTTCTAGGTATACTAATTTGAAATTTTTCGTGGTATTAACCCTAAAATTAATATATTGCAATTTTCCTTTTTCTTTTCAATTTTATTTTCTTTTTTCAGTAAATTGTCACTTGAGAAAAAAAAATTGTACTTCACATTATTCTTTTCAATAAATCGAGTAACCTAATTGCTGTTTATGCTTTTACTGCAATTATTTCTCTATAATTTACTGATAAAATGAATAAGAGACTAACTAACCGCGTATAAATACTTTGGCATGATGTGTAGGTAAAAATAATAATCGAAGACCCATGATTGCACAAATTTGGAAATCGCCTAATTGGGAATTTTTATTTTAGTGATATGATATGCTATAAAACATGAAATATAATGTCCTTTTTTTAATTTATCAGCCAAACAACAAAAATAAATTATGGTGATTAATACTTCGAAAAGGAGTTTTCCTAAGCTAGTTACCATTTTAAGAAGCAAAATAGGAAAACAAATTACTACATGATAACAACATGTCACAGTTTCAAGATAGATGTATCAGCAATTTACATGATCTAGCCGTGCACTCGTCTGAATAAACAACCAAAGCCTTAATATCCGACGAAATATAGTATACTTCGGCAAAAAAAACCGACAAGAGAAGTAAAATTGCTTGCATAATTGAGTTGAATCACTATGCACCATGATAATTGATAGATCGTTGTTGTTTCAATTTATTCTCGTTAGTCATGTGTTGCCTATTTTGATGTAATCAAATTTTACGTGACGTTTTTATATATATAAACGAATGCGATATTGCAAGTAACGCTAATGATTGTAAGGATTTTTCCAAAGATAATAACCAGGGATGTATTATCTAAAAGAAGTACCGAATAGAATATCTTGTCACCCAAAGACCACTTTCATACCTCTACTTTCGAAATTCCCTCTCTTTCACTTCGAGTTTTAACTCTAGATACCACTTCATGACTCGGCATCAATTACATTATCTTTTTTTTCACAAAAATTCATTTAAAAAATACCTCCATCTAAATTTGAAAGGGTTAATACCACGAAAAACTCTAAACTGGTACACTTATGATAATTTTACCTCGAACTATTTTTTTGACCACAAAAAACTCCAAACCGGTACATTTGTGACAAATTTACCCTGAACTATTTTTTTTATCACAAAAAATTTCAAACTAGTATACTTGTGACAATTTTACCCCGAACTATTTCTTTGACTATCAAAAACCCTACACTTACACTTGTACACCTGTGACAATTTAACCCTCGGAACTAATTTTTTAACCACTAAAAACCCCAAACTGATACATTTGTGACAAATGGACCCTTTGTTAGTGTCCGTTAAATTATATTAATATCACAAAAAATCACGAATTGGTAAACTTAAGACAAACAGAAGGGTAAAACCCAAAACCGGTACACATGTCAATTACTACATGTCATTAAATTTCGCAATTTGACAGTAAAATTTAACGAAAACTAACGGATAGTAAATTTGTCACAGGTGTACCAGTTTGGGATTTTTAGTGATCAAAAAATTAGTTCAAGGGTAAAATTATCACGGGTATACAAATGTGGGGTTTTTGATGGTCAAAAAAATAATTCAAGGTAAAATTATCACAGGTGTATCAGTTTAGGATTTTTTGTGATTAAAAAAATAATTTGAGATAAAATTATCACGAGTGTATCAGTTTGGGATTTTTCATGGTATTAACTCAATTTTAAATAATCTCTTGCACTCAAAACCCTAGCTCCATCTTATCGTTGAGAGCAAGCCAATCAAGACATTCTTAGTTTTCATCTATACCTGAAAAACCATGGACAGGACTTTTCCTTCAAGGTCTTGGAATTGCCCTAGCAAAAAAGCATGGAGCTGACCAACTAGATTTGACAAAATTTGAGTACCGAGAGCTGTCGTTATCTAGAAGGTTTGGACAGAACGGATTTGAAGCAGATGTTAAATTCAACAATTTCATGAATTCCAATGAAAATCCACGGTGCAAAATCCAATTTATAATCTTAAATCGGAGCTGTCCTAAACTAAGAAGGCTATAGAGGAGACAAACTGAGAGCTGTCATTAGATCTAAAGATAATACTGTTGTACTCTTTATCATAAGGCAGCAACGGAAGCTTTTACTAGCAAAGCATCTGCTACTTCCTAGTAGTTCCACCAGTGAGAAGGCAACAACAAGCACATGCAATTGCAACGAGCATCATCAAGTTATGCCACTGTAAAAAGAATGAATTAATACAAGATGATATACATATCTATACACCACAAAAGAGATGTTTTACTCACGAAGAGTTTCAACCCCGCACCTAACTAAGACACTGCTAACCAAGTCCGGTAATTTAGTCCTGAGAGAAGGGACCTCGTTCTGTTCTCCTCAACTAAGGAGCCAGCTTCGGCTCGCACAAATAGGACTTTTCTACAAAACAAATAAGTTAGCGAGCAAAGTTAGAATGACCTCTCCATGATGCCCCAGCACACGGTCCTTGAACACGCGATCTTACTGCAGCATCACAGCCTTACTGCAGAAAGCTCCTCGATGCAATACGACACAGCCTCGCTTTCTCCACAGGTGCTAAATCTCCCTTTTCACAGCTGGTGGGGGGAGGTTCCAGGGTTTCTCGCAAACAGATAGAGGTGACAGCAAAGTCGTTCTTCGGGAACTGTTTTTAAGAAACTCTTCGGTTCGTGTGCGATAGATGAGATTGCGTCGTGTCAACCATTGTTCTGCTCCTCCAGTATTTGACAGCCAAAAGTAAACTGTATATCAGAGGCGCTTCTTGAAGGTGGTAGATCGCCTCTCTTGTCCACGAAGATGCATCCATTGTCCATGAATGATATGCTCCTGTTTTCTAATGCATCCATCTCGCCATCTTCATGGTCATTATTTTCCTTTTCTTGTGGGCGCTATGCTTGGCGGAGATCCTCAGTTTCCTCTTGGCATTACGCGCTGGATTGATCACAGCCATGAGCTTCTCGTCCTGTTTCCTTTTGTCCCTCTTGTGCTTAAGATCCTTCCTTATCTGGCCATAAACTTGCACGAAATTCTGGAGGCCCAAATTGCTTCGTAACGACTCAGAAACCTCTTGAGCTAATTGTTTCGAGTTTTCTGCGAGACAAGTCCCAGAAAAGAAAAGAAAGATTTGTCAGATTTTTCCAGTAGGTAGCATACCACCTGAAAAACATGTTACAAACTTGAGAACTTATATCCTCTTTCAATCCAATTTAATTTGGCTTCACAACCACTCATGAACAACTACCTGACCAAAATCCTATTTTGCAACTTTAAGCTCTGGCTTTGCTGGCATATCGACTTATCTTGTCACCTCTATAGAGTGGGTTCTTAGACCCCTTACCTCTACATCACAGACTTAACAAAAAGAATGACACTAACTGAGGTGAAGATTAATTTAACATTTGCATAGAAGTTAGCCCTCATTAGATTGTGGCTTTAAGATTTTATCTGGCTTAATAGAAGTTTATGCTTTTTTTTGCCCCCCCAACCCCCCACCCCCACCCCCCCGGGGACTAGGAAGGAAAAGCTCTCACCCCTGGACCAAACAATTTAGTAGTCCACAGGTTTTAACCTTTTGACCCAAAAAATAAAATAAAAAATCAAGCCCCATTTCTGCAATTTGTTTTATCAAAATGCCTAACTTCTCAAAAACATAATCAACATCCTTACCAGATATGACTTTCCCAGTAAATTCTTCACAAACTTTATAGAGTGGTAGTAGCAACTCATATGCATACTGCAGTGCATCTTCACCACCAATTTGTGATGAGAACTTCTGGAATATACTGAAGACAAGTTTCAACTGCATGCAACACATAACGTTATTAAATAGTAGGAACATTAAGAAACACAACAGGGACTAAGATCATACAAGAAATGACAGAGGGGTAAGAGGCCCGAGGGTGTTTGAATGAATTGTAATTTGTTTTAGCATGATTGTCTATTTTTTGTGCCATCACACTTCTTGCCACTTTCAATTAAATGGCATTTTTTGAAATCTCTCCAGAGCTATCTGGAGCAACAATTCCCATGACAAGTATATAACCTGCGAATGAAATATTTGTCAATTTCAAAATTTCATCTCTCCATGGTTTTTGACATTCCCTCCTTACTATTACTTCAGCAGAAAGAAATTGTGACGATAATCCTAGCCCCTGTTTTAGGCATTTAAAGCACCTTCTTCTAGCAGCATCTCCTAGGACTTTGAGGCCATGCAGAACACCACAAGATAAGTGGTAGCAAGGCTCCCACACGGTGAAAAGTTTTTCAAAGAAGATCCTCCCATAGGATAAGCTTTAAAGCGTCTTTGCACATATTCTTTGTCAAAGAGAAGTACCTGAACATGGTCCATCTGAAGGGCAATCTTCCCCAACTTTCTAAGCACACCGCGTACAAGAAAATATCGACCATCTCCAGAGTGGCCATCGTTATGGTCTTCTAAACCAGATGTTAGAGAGACAAAGATGGCTTTTCCATTTCTTGGTTCGAGTAACTGGAACGCTTTGAGAAAGCAAACTTTCTCATCCTGTCCAAGAGTAAGCCAAAACTTCTTGCAAGCTAGAGACTCGACATGTCCCATCAAAGAATTCAAACAACTAATGGAGAAAACAATATTTTCTATCATGAGGTGTCCTGCTGCATCATCCGCAGGTTGCGTCTTCATTTGGCAGCACAAGGAAACAGCTATCAGAAAAAGTCTGCTTTTTCTCGTTAGAAGAAAGTCTCCTAATTGCTTCTCATTGTTTCCTCTGCATACATCAGTTATTGCTGCATAGTAAAATGCTAGAAGACGACTGGATATATTGCGTAGCCACATATGTGGATGCAGCAGCAACTCCGACACTGCTGTCCAGATATCCTGAAAGATTGCAATATGTAAGACTCTCTGCACCATCCCCTCCCCCCTCTTTCCCCCCATAAAAATAAAAATAATAACACGCGTGCACGCACATCAAGAAAACAGGAAATACACGACCACAAAACTACCCAACAAGTTCTGAACCTTTTACCAGTAAGTGGGTTCTGCTAGATGGTTCTTATAATGTCACTCTGCCCTATCCTTAACTATGTCCATGCGCAAACTGAAACTACAAAAAATAAAGAAATGACCCAAAAAGAAGACCTAGAAATACTCGTTTTCACAACTCAAAATATAGCCAGCCTATTTGCACAAAACAAGGACAGTGTCACCCAAAAAAATCCAACATAAACATAAGGAAATATCAAACCCATTCAACTGTATATATTAATTGAGAAAAATTCCTGAAGTTAACAAGCTACCATCAAGACGGATTGATGTCTAAAAGAAGAGCTGGATGTGTCAAACCATCAGCTTACATGCAATATAAACACAACTCATGCTAGCTTCAAAACTATCAACAATGTTAACAAGTCATAAATAAGTGATTCATGTAACTAAATGGAACCATAGTTCTCCCATTCAGCTAGCTATTTCTGTCTTATTGTAGTCCAAGAATAAAAATGCCAACATTAACCAATGCAATGGCAGTTCTGTACATGAAAAGATTGTGCTGAGCAGGAAACGTGAAAGGTAATAGAGCATCAGGACATGCGCTTTAAGAGAAGCAAACAGAATGGTATTGTCTTTTATGTTTTACGTAGGTATTAGAACGTTCAAGCAGGAGGCAGAACATAGGCAAATCAAATCAAACCTATTCTCAAAGAACCAAAAACAAAGCTATAGTGGCTGGAAAAGCCCCAAAAACTCGACTGGAAAATGGAAACATCAAAGTGAGGTGCAACTCATAGATGTTTATGGCATTGGACAAAGACATGTCGCAAACAACAACAAAATGTGGCACATGCTGACAAAAATAGTGAACTTGTTCATACCTCAAATTCTGCTTCAAAAGTCAAATGCTGAAATTGATGTAAAATTTTCTCCAACATAACCAGAGAGTAATATGCGTCTCTCCAGAAAGGAATAGCTGCCTCGTCAGGGAGATCCAGTTGGTCACTTGCAACAGAACTGACAGCAGACTGCAAAACACTTCTAGCTACAGGCAACACGCTAGAAATATGTTTATGAAAGCCTTTCTTCATGACTTCAACCAGAAGCCCTAAGACCTGTACAAATAAAAGCAATTGTATGGATGCATCTCTTTAAGAAACAGAAAATAACATCAGCCACTACGGTGGCTTCCAAAAGCACTGGATTAAGTAAACTCAATTCAAAATACAAAGAACGAACTGAGATAACTACGTTTTGGATGGTACAAAGTCCAGACAGAAATATATTGACAGATAAGATAGTGAATTGAGAAAAAGACCACGGCAACAATTATCACTCCATAAAAAAACAGGCCTTCACTGGCAACACATTCGATCCTATCTTGTCGGTATCATCAACAAACAAAGGCTTTAATTTGAAAAGTCCACGACTTTTCTATGGATTCATGGTAATGTAGAATCCTAAGTTCTCTCCAATATGCAGAGCACCAATATTTCCACACTCAAACATGTAATATCACCATGGCTTCCATCACTGTCTCACCCACTTACTTGTATGTACCGACATGCCGAGAGAGAGAGAGAGAAAGAGAGAGAGAGAGAGAGAGAGAGCGAGAGAGAGAGCGAGAGAGAGAGCAGGAAGCAAAGTACAGTACAAAGGAACATGGAACATGGATAACCTGACACTAGCACAGAAGATTTAAATTATTGGAACTATGGAAAGATTCCTGATTATCTACCTGTGCTGCAGCGCTCCAGAGTTGCTTTTTCCCACCCAAATACCAAGAAAGACTATACTCAAGGATAGAATGAAGTGGATGAGGGCTGATACGCCCGACTAAAAGTTTTATCGCTACACCAGTCATAGAGCGAACTCTGTTATCTTGATCATTTGCTAGAGAAACCACCAGATGGATGAATAATGATTGTGACTGCTCATTCAGAACGCTGCTAGGAAACTTGACAATAATAGCATGAAGCATTTCAAGCACAGCCTCTCTTCCACTTGAATGCTCATACCTGCATTGAAATGTACAAAGTAAGTCATATGATACCCATCAGAGGAAACCTTGTTCTGTATTCAAATAAGTACTCACCTCAGGTTCGAAAGCAGAAAATCCAAATGTTGCTGCAACCGCTTCTCAGATAGATGGTAATCGAGTAAAAATTGCAATAAAATCTGACTGCACTTCTTACGTATAGAATCCACTTGACTAGTTATCATCAATTCTCCAACTTGTTTTACAACATCATATATCTCAGGTACCACCAACTTGCGTCTGATAATTGCCTTCAGTAGAGACAGGGCAAGGAAAGAAGAATTCCTCTCGAGGTCGACAAATATCGGAAATTGTATCAGTGTTTGTAATTCTTCAGAAGAAAGTGTGATGTTGGTCATCCGGAGAAGCACAGTTAATAATCTGAGGCATGACTGCATTAGGGGGCTGCTACTATCCACAGAACTTTGGGCAGTATCAAGCAGCGCTCCTTTAATTTTGTCAGCCTGAGTTTCAAAAGATGGCAAGGGCAGCCTGAACAGAGGAGTCAAACATCTTAAAGATGCTGACAAGATATCTTCGTATTTAGAACTTAAACAGCTGCATAACAGCACAACAAAAGGATCCAACATCGACAGCAGATTTACATCATTTCTGTCCATTTTTGAATTTTTCAGTCGAGTATGCAACAATCCAAGACCAAACACTGTAATCATATGTGAACCCTGAGAGTCATTTCGAAACACCTGACTCATAGAAACTCTGTTCCCCCTCATGTTATCCTTATGATATTTCTGTCCAGAAGGAACTGTCAAATTATCACCCTGACCCTTTTCTTTGTTTATTCCATCTTCTATGAGGCCATATACAAAAATGAGCAGGTCCGTCTGATCAACGGACGGATTAGACTCAATCCCAGTTGCAATATGACTTAACATGCTCTCCAACTTCGCTTTCAGGTTTGGAGTCAGATGCTTCTGTAACTGAGAAGTTACAGGAGAAAGAAGTTTCAAAGCATGGCTTCTGAATGTGATGTTTTGTGCAATCAATTTCAAGGTATCAAACGACTTCCGTTTCCTAGTTTCTTTCATTTTAGATGCTATCTTCTCCACCTCTTTTTCCTCGGAAACATCTCCGAGGATATCACTCTCTACTACTGATAAAAGACCTTCCAAACAATAATCCAACTTCATTCTACTGGGAGTCACAAGAACCTTCGTCAATACAAAGTTCAATGTGTAACCCAGTACATGCAGTTCATATCCTCGCTTTAGTGTAGCACGCAGGACATTGAGTATGAATTGCAAGTATTCCAGCCCAAGTTCCTTCAAACAAGCTGCTAAAGCAGACCTGGCTTCATCACGAGTGCTTTCTGCACGACTCTTCAAGAGATTTACCGTACGATGAATGATAGTCGGAAGCTGTGAATCCAATGTGTCCCCTGGAAGCAACTTTAGCAGCTTGAGTGCTGCTAGATTAATATTAACATTAAGCTTATCCAAGTCACAGTTGAGAAGCTTCTGTATCCTAGGTAGCACATTTTTCTGGAGGGAATCCTGGATCTCCAGGGCTTCAATTGAAGTACATTTTCTTAAATTAACTGAAGCATTACCCATCTTGACTGCATCTAGAGCAGTTTCGGAAGGGCATATGGGTTCTTGATTAAAGTTGACTTCTGAGAAATGAAACTGGTCCAAAATACAGCAAATTAAACGCAACAATAGCTTCTGCTTCTCAGGATCTGTGGTCATTTGTCGGAAGCATCTAATGAGCAATGCATAATAGGACCTCCATCCCACATGACCAGCAACTGATGCAAGGGCCTCTAGGCATGCATTTTTTCTTTGCTCTATCTTTCCATCTTCAACATCAAACAGCAGATTGAAAAACATCGGGATGAAAATCTTGTTAAGGATGTCCTGGAAGTTGACAGTAGAATTATCGTTCAAATACTGGACATCAGATATTAAAATCACAACTAACATGAGGACAGAAGTACCTCGGACATGCTACTGGTACTTATAACATTCCTAAAGCGTGACAAAGCCCTTGCCCTTCTATGCTTCTGTCATCACAATAATCAATATATCAGAAGTACTCGGAAGATCAAGCAAGAACATCCTCTTGACATACTTTTGCAGAAAGCAAATATTGCTCTCATAGGATTCTTTTGGTTTTTATAAAGAAAAAACAGTTACACTAGCTATATTATTCAAAACTAAAACGAAGTTTTATCTACATAGTCAGAAGGTGCAACCAAAAAGTCAGACAACAAGTACATCGAAGCCAAGACCAAATGTCCATTTTAAATTTAAGGCAACAGAAAGCTGACACCAACCTGCAGATGAACAATATTGAAGAAGAAATCTACTTCAGCATCTTCACTGCATAATGACTTGAACGAATTCAGATTTGCCAATTCAGGGAGCTTCAAGACCATCACTCGTAGCAGATCCATCCATTCCTTTAAAAATGCAAGGCACAATTAAAACGGGGTGCCTAATAATGACACCTAACCATTAATTGTTATTCGACAAAATCAATATAAAAGGGGAAAGTTCAACTATCAATTTAGAAAAATGACTTAAAAAACTGTACTAAATGTGTGTATATCATTCTTCCGGACACATCCTACAATCAGAAAGGCACAAAGAAACTTGTTTTTAGTGCCAATGTATGTCTCTTTTAAATGTGCATGCGCAATCTTTCTAGGCATAACTAATGGAGTTCCAAGTGCAACATTCTAAACCATGAGATTATACCTACTGACATAAAATATAATACCTTACGAATTGGTGCTTTCTTCCTCATTGCCTCCCCTAAATGCTTCAAGAGGAACTTATCAACAATGCGCTCAACAGATGATTTTGTCCACCAACTACTGTCATGAACCACCATGCCTTCTAGCATTTTTTCTACACCCTTTGTGTCACAGTCAATGATCTTGGTGGAAAATTCAATGAAAGCGTGCAACGACCGATAAGCACTGTGCCTTAAGATTAATTCATCAGAGGACATATCATAGACAAACTGCGACAAAATTATTAATGCATGATCCACTTCAACAGAATAGAACAGATCGAAGCTAATCTTTTCATAGGCATTCGTTATTCTGTCATAGTCAAGGCCTTCTATTTCCATGGAAGAGGTTGCATTCAATTCGTTTATGAGTTTTCCCTGCAGTCCAACAAAGTAGTCACCATTAAGAACTATGAAATCGCCTAGAAAAAATACAAAAGAAAATTCAAGGGAAGGGCAAATACTACCACAACAGCTATAGAACGGTCGGCTTCAGCAAGAGCAACGAGAAGATTACAAATAGATACTCGCATATCCAACTCGACCCAACTAAGCAGAGGAGAAACTGCAACCAGAATCTCCTTATTGCATATGCCACCCAAGACGGGTAACAAGTCTTGAATCACATGCAGAATTTCTCGATAAACATCTGAAAAAAATGTAACTGGTTAGATAGTAAATGTAAGTGTATGACAATTATAGTCACTGTAAGTAATGAAGTTTCTTACCAGGGTTGTGAGCTCCCTTTAACAAGAACAGAAGTAAAACATCCATAATCTTTCTTCCCAGTGATTGATTGCTCACATACTTGGGTAGAAATTTAAATACTTTTATCAGAGACTCCCCAGGATGTTTGATCAATTTCCTGTCACGACAAGTCAAAATCATTAATCTCTCAGATTTCATGCATCTTGACTAACTGTACCTTCCAAATTAACGGGAGGAAGTTAGAATAAAGAGCGGACTGCTTTCCTTTACATAGTTCCAAAATAAAAATAAAGCCCACTATTTGCAGTAGCATCATTCCATAGATCCATGATACAGGTTTGACTAATCAGAACATAGCATAACTTCTTATAAAAAGAAAATTGATTATTCTATGCTGCTATTTCCCAAATCTCAATTTCCTCTTCAAACTGGCTTTCTACAGGAATTGGATCATCCACATTCATGCATAACCAAGCCTACCAAGGATTTTTTTTTCTTTCTTATTTTGTTCATCATTGTATGGAAAGATGATTGTTACAACAAATAAAAGCTGGAAATGATTGATTTACGATGTAAACACTTCAGACTACTACTTAATGAATGAACTACTAAGAACGAGAAGCACATTCTTTTGGATAAGATGATATTATACAAGTCTTTCACATCTAAGACTTAGGTTCCCTTTGCTTCACAGAAAATAAATGATTTGGAAAACGTTTTCCACAAAATAATCAATTGTATCATTTGAAATAATTAGTCAATGAAATGTTTTTTCAAGATCAACAACAATTTATGTTTATAAAATTTCATAAATGATAAAAATATGATTCTTTCATTCATTTTTGTAAGCGATACAAGCAATCAATTTCAGGAAAATATTTTCCAAATCCTTCATTTTTTGCAAAACAAATGCACCTTAGCTAAAAACAACCAACATTGGATATGTTCCCCCAGAGTCTCTGTCTATAGGACAAAACATGACTCTAAAACAGTCATTTGCTGGCCTATCAAGTAACGGAGACCAAAACAAAAGAAATGGTCCAACAAATCCTACTGCTGTATTTTGAGAAGGTAGAACTCTAGAGGATACAAGGAAACATATGAGAACACCATCAAATTCTCGTTGTTAGTACCATTTGGCATGGTATTGCAAATTTAAAACTCCAACAGAATTTTAGAGAAGAAATTGGCAATTGTTAAGCAGAGCTCAAGACAGTCAACAGAGATGGCTAAAGAAGTACGACAGCACTGCATGCAGCATTTAAACAAAACTTACAGTATCTTAATATTTCCACTTATTATTTTGTTATACAGTACCACATAAGAGCACTCAAAAGTGAAAAGGAAAATAGAAGCAATTCCTAACAAGACAACAGTACAGTCAGTCACACATTAGAAAGCACAATTTCTCAGCTTGAAGCTGTTGACTCCATCCCTACAAGAGTTTCACACTTCTGGATCACATCTAAAATGCCTACTTGACACTTATGTCTCTTAGACCAATCATGAAATGCAAAGATGAATATGCAAGGCATATATGGGCATGAATGCACAATATTTCGTTTCTTCTGTAGCTTCATTTTCCTGTTTCAGATGGTAAGAATTTATAGTAAGAGAGCAGTACATTGTCCAAGCACACTTTCAAAAAGCGTGCAATTCCCAAAATACATCAGTAAACCAAAATTTAACGCAACGACGAAAAGGTGAACATGCTTTCAAAGTGTTAGACTAAGAGTCAAAATTATCAGAAAGAGATTTTATGACAAACTAAACCGGATTTATCCATTGGCCATAAACTAAACAAGATTCAACCTGGAAAACTTTAATCCAGCACAAATTAATCAAGATAAGCTAAGCAAAACTACTAAAATATAGTTCTAACAAGAGACGTAAGTGGTGTAATCTACTAATGCGCAAAGTATGGTTTTACCTCTTTATGGGAGAATCACCAAGAAAAAGAGAATGCAGACTACAAGTAAGTTCCTCAAGGTTAGGAAGTAGAACTTCTCTAACACAACTGTCGTCTTCCCCCAAGTCACTGTCAAGACTGAGAAGGTTCTCTATAAACTTTAAAACGGCTGATACAATCGCTTCAGAGGCAGTTGTAATAGCCAGCATTGAAAACATATCTGGGACCAGGCTTTGTTCCCTACACAACAGGGATACAAGTTTGTGGCTTCTGCTCATAGAAAGAAAACAAGAGAACAGTGAGCTCGGCTTCTCACTGCTTGAACCCTCTTGTTTGAAGCTTTCAATTAATGGTTTCACCGAATGGAAGAAAAGGTCCAATAAGTCACCATCAAACTCATGTTCTTCATACTTAATTAAAACAGAGGAAACAATTTTCAGGCATAAAGACCTCAGATCCTTGACCTGCTTGCTTTCCAGACCCACCTTCAAAATAGAATTTGAGCTTTAGAAAGTGCAAAAGATGAACAAAAAGAAAAGGAAATACACATAATCATATACAAGAGAACATATCAACCCCTTGATCCCAAAATGCCCCTAAAAGAACATTGACATAATTCCGTCCGCACCCAATTTTGTGACTGTTAACCCTTAGACTTGCTAATGTGTAGCAATTAGTGGCAGAAGCGATCTGCCCCATGAGTAATTTAGACTCGGTACTGGTGTTTCTCACATGATTCTTTGCCGCCAACAAGGAGGACATTTGCAGGAAAAGAACTCTCAGCTTCCACTAGTCACATGAGATCTGTGTCAGCCAATTTTTGACAGAGCAAGCCTCCTTGTCGGCACCAAAGAATCATGTGAGCTGCACGGGCATTGATGCCATAGAAGCTTGCTCATGGCGGATCGGTTTTCTGGCAATTTGACAGACTCTTAGTAAGCTTAGGCACTATCTAAGATAAAATTAGGAATAGGGGGGACTATGATATTTTACGTCGATTTTGGGGACATTTCAGGATTAATGCTGAGATCTCTCATGAATTATATAAGTGAAGAAGCTTTATTATATCTTCTTGCTTCAAATGCAAGCTAGTCATCTGCTCGTATTAGGGATTCGACAAGACAAATTACAAGAGACAACTTGAGAAAGATGCAAAATTTATGTTTCCATTTAAATTTCACCCCAATCGACACATTCACCTACTGCAGAGAGCTGATCTAACAATTTGATTTTTTGTCTTTATAGTCTATTGATCTCCATATAAAAAGGAAATATTATCAATAAGTAAATAAATGATAAATCTGGAACAGTCAATGCAACATTTTCACCTATAATAGAGAAATTACCAGAAGATTATCCCCAGCTCCAGTGTCCTCATTCCAAGCCTGGTTTAGATTAGTAGACCCATTTAACGAAGATGGATTCTTGCTCTTGCTCCTGTCCAATTGACACGTACAGAAAGCCAAAATTCGAATGACAGAACCCATTAACAGTTGAAGGAACGGGTTTATATGATATTCATCAAAGGTCACTAGAATATCCTCAATTACATGCAAGTAACCAGATCTCTTCTTCCAAGAGAGGGCTGCTATATTATCCGCAGTAAAATACTTCAAAAAGTTAAATGCCAGAAAATCGTCCATTGAACTGCTTGCAGAGTACACAAACCAATTCTGCGTGCCATCACTTCCCATGGCAATAACTTGAAAAGGCTTTACCAGCAGCGCGAAGAAAAGTGGAAGCTCATTAACATCTAACTGAGCAATGAAACCAAGAACCGCCTTCCGATGATACACACTCTTGTGCTGACATGAAGCAAAAAGGTGTAAATTATCTAACAGCTGAATGAGTCAGAATAAGCAGGGAAAAAAATTCAATTCACCAAGACGAACAAGAATTCTGCCTCGCTGTACTTGAAAAATAATTATGGAAATTATTGAAACCGAGTAATTATGCACTGATTGACGAGATAGATACCTTTCTTGAGGCCAATGTCTTTAAGTTTCTCACTTTGGGCACCAAAATCCGGATGACTAAAGGAACAATATAAGCTCGGTGACCATATTCAATCAGATTAGAATCCTTGGATAAACTCCATGTAGTTAATTCTTCCCGTAAGTTTTTCGAATCAATCAAGTTCCTGAGATTCTGCTCGTAAGGCAGTAAGAACTCATCCTTCCATGTCAGGAGGCACTCCAGAACCTTCATCTGTGTTTCAGGATCAGTGTCATCCAGAAGCCTGTCAAAACAACAGGACATTGAATTAGTAATAAAGCTTGCTAATCTTTGCACAAGCATACTCCAAAACATTGCCAAAGATCTTTACCAAAAAAAAAAAAAAAAAACATTGCCAAAGATAAATGAAGCAGGCACAATCTGACAACCTCAAGTACCTGTTTTGCAAAACTTCTTTGAGAAACTGACTCCAATAGAAGGATTTAGGATTGCGCATCGATTTTAGCAGGTTCAGCCATTCTTTGAGGATGCCCTTCCATTGTTTTCCTTTACAAGCATGCGAATCGAATGAACCAACACTGCATCTCACATGAACATGGCATTCAGTTGCAACAGAGTGAAAGAATAATCCACAGGTTTAGGTGCAAGAACTGCTTTAAGAAAGTTTAGCAGCCAAAGTGACTACCTTGAATGCTCGTCATCACTGTATCCCAAAAAGTTCAAGAAAAGAGGAACAAGTTGCCGAGATCGAGCTTCAACAATAGTTGGAACTTTTTGCAGAGATTGGATCAACAGTGAAAATACCGACTCGATAGGTGTCCTATCCACCATTGGACTTGTAAACAAATGAAAGCGCTCTACCAAGCCTGAAATTTCAGTACCATGAAAAATTGAACATTAGCTTCTTACATAAGCCAATAAGACAGCAAATCATCAAAAGCCTAACTGCACAATGGTTTCTACTCTATCACCACAGATCATTTGAAAATTGAAGTGACACCAAAACTCATCTGAAATAGATAACTACACCAAAAGTACTGGAGACAACGTACAAGGTATCACTATCAGATATCGTAAAGCTGGAGCATCACGTACCATTTAACTTGTCAGGCAATTCAGCAGTTACTTCCTTAAGATGATCACGGGAAGCTTTGAAAAACAATTGGCAGTCTTTGAGATACCTTATAAAAATGTCCCATACAGTTCCAACATGTTTGCTAATTAAAAAAGCAAGGCACTCCAGTGCTGGAGCCCACAGATAACTAAATCTGTTATAAAAGATGCCTATTATCCCATATAAAACCAAGGGTATATAGCTTTCACCAATCCTTCCAGCAGATAAATCCGTCTGTATTTTAGAGATCAATAGGATCACTTTCCTGCTGGTAGAAACTGAAAGAGGAATTGTCTCAATAGAAAGGAGGAGCTCAAGCACCTGAAATTGATGAAACATGAGAACACAACAGTGATGTTAAGAATAAGTCAACTCACTAGATGGAAAATAAAATACATACATTACCACCCAGACCAATGCCATGGGAAGTCTGGCAAATTTCATTACTCATTTTCAGCCCTACAGGTCGATCTGAAGTACAGATATCACAACTGAGAGGCTGATAATGGCACAGTATTCGTAAAGTTGAGACGCGAATCCTCTTGTCAAAGTGAGACAAATTTTCTGCAAAAACATCAACTGCCTCCACAAACTTGTTTGTCTCGAACTCCTGATGGTATGTGTCACTAGCTTCTTGTAATTTAGGCCTATCATAGGAAGATAGCGACGGAGATTTACACATGCACAAATTTGATTGATTGGGAAAAGAACATATTTTGAAGAATTGCAAAAGAGAAAGAAAAAACAAATTACCAAAGAGCATTCTAAGCAGCAAAGCTGTTCAACTTACCCATGCACCCAATCAAGATAATCAGCAACAGCTACCAACACTTGAGGAGATGACTTGTGTCTTTTCGCAAGTTGCACGACCTTTTTTGCATCTTCAAACCCAGATTTTGTATCGCAACATAGTCTGTGGTGGGAACTTATAGCAGCACCAATTAGGCTTTGCCAGGTGTGCCTAGAAAAACCTAGGATTTTACCTGAACATAAATAAGAATAATTATCACAAGTTTATCAAATAAAAGTGAAGTATATTCATGTACTATTGCTTGTAAATAAGTAGCTCGCCATCCATTGTGATGCATTTAAGAGCAAAAAATTGAAATATATGCTGAGACAAAAACAAATCATACCATCTTGGGCCATTAAAAGCTGATCAATTTCATTGATTAGGTCCATTAACAAGGCCACATTGTGCGGACTGTCAAAGGCATAGGGATAGCAGCATATGACTCCCCACAGCAAAGCCAGTTCAGTCTCATCAAGTTGAACAGACGAGCGATCTCCATTTCTAAAACCCTTTATCAAAGATATCCAGTTGGTAACAGTTTGCTGCACAATTAGCTGAATCCTTGAATGTCCTCCAAATAATACCCCATGGATGTCAACCTCTATTTGCATTTTCTCAGATAAGCAGAGGCAAAGACAGATCACTTGTTCCAGGGAATTTTCAATTAAATTATCCAGTGTCCTGTAGTCCCACCAGCAAAGTTGAAATCGGGGTATGGTAGAAGTAACAGGCCGTAATCTATGCAATCACAAAAGGAATAAGACGGTGCAAAAGGATATGTTACCTCAAAATGATGGCACGGAATACACTCACTATTGAAGAATCCTTCAGTAGCATTTCTCCAATAAATTCCAACAAACTGAAAGCCACAAGACCCATAGCGTGAAGATATTAACGGAAAAGTTGGAAAAAGTCACAGGAGAACACAAAGTATTTCGATAAACCAATTACCTCAAGTTATGCAACTCGAATAGAGGAGTCCATTGCATACAGCAGTATTGGAGAGCAGACGAGTCATTAGCACGATGTAGCCCATCGACAATACTTAGCATTAACTTCAGAACCTTATCAAGAACCTCGACAAGACCATCCTCAGCTACTGTGGAACCATGAAAAACGAAAAGCTTTTGCACAAGCATTGTCACGAGTTCAAGAAGCGGCCTATAATCTGCAAGATGTTGAGCAAAATCAAGAAATGTATCTCGGTAACTTAAATTAGAAAGGTATCATAATGTGAATTGTTAAACTACCTAAAACTTTGCGTCCTTCGTCAAACTGGACGTTCGAGATTGATAAAGTCAAGAGTCTACCAAGGTAGGAAGAGTTTTTGTTATTTATAGCAACAATGGTCTCCTGATACAAGCAATTCCACAACAAAGTCAACTCCTCGGACTCCAGCTCTTCATATAACCTTCGGAAGGTAGCATCAATGACCTCAACAATAGTGTCTGAACCTGCTTTTGGGTGGTGTGGGGTTGGGAGGGGGAGAGAGAGAGAGAGAGAGAGTCAAGACCAGAAACCTTTCAGTTCAATGGAAAATCCAGTCACACGTTTACAGCCCTAGAAGAGCACAATCTTCTTTTATTGGAAACGCAAGAAAGCTCCAAAAAGAATAAAAGAAGATGAAGATCTAAATAAAAATAATAAAAAAGTCAAAATAAAGAGACAATACAAACTACTACCAATAATGCCAATTTTTATACGGGAAAACAAAGAAAAAGTTGCAAGTGTAGTTATCAGAAAAACAATGATGTAATCAATGTCCTGCAAAGTCTAGTGTCAGGTTGTCAGTATAGTAAGAATGTTTATGCTTGCTTGAGACATACAGCCATAAGAAAGGCAACAAAATTGCAAAAAATTTATGAGCGAAGAAAAATGTTTTGGTACTTGATCCAAAAAAAATTCGTTTTGGTATATTAACTCGAAGTCAACTGTCCAAAGAGGAAAGAAAAGGAAACTTGCCTTTGATGAATTTATCGCCAATCCTGAAAATTGAATTATCCAGCAATATCCGCAGTACACGCTCTGCCTTTGAATGGAACTTCAGTGATGTTCCTCTCATAGTATAATACAATAGTGCACTAACACCAGCTTTTCTCTCAACTGGTTGTTTCTTCACGACTTCGAACATGAGCTTTCTTACACCTGCTCCAATAACATGACTAGTAAGAATAAAACCTACATGGGGACTTATTATTAAATTCACGAAATAAATTAAACGTGGGAAACAGATTTCCTCCACATTTTTGCTAAAAAAAAGAAGTTAAAACCACGTATTAATTGCCTTTATAAATGAATATTCGGAATGAAGAAAGTTAGATCGAAACTATCCGTGCTATAAAAGAACTAGCAACAATCATGTAAAACTAGGGCATATATCCTATAATGTGATGGAGATCTAGCCACAATCAGCATCCTAAGCAATCTTTCTAGACAGTTTTGAGTGATGGAAGATCTTTGCAAACGCAGCAACAGCAAAAGTCGAGACAGATTCATTTTAAATTTCATAAACTTTGGCTCAATGTGCAATGTTATCCCTAAACTTTTAATTGTTCAATATGATCCCTAAACTTTGTTCTACTGTGAAATGCCGTCCTTGAACTTTTAATTTGTTCAATGTGGTCCTTGCACTTTTGGCACAAGCTCAATCTAGCACCTGAACTATATAAAAATATTCAATATTGTCGTCCTTGAATTAATGGAAAGACAATATTGAACATTTTTATATAGTTTAGGGACTAGATTGAACATGTCCAAAAGTTCAAGGATCACATTGAACAAATTAAAACTTCAAGGACGACATTGCACATTAGGCTAAAGCTTACGGATCACATTGAATAACTTAAAAATTTAGGAACGACATTACACAATGGGCCAAAGTTCATAGACCATTTGTGTCGCTTTACCCACGCACAGAGGGATTCAATTAGGTTATTAAAGATAGTCAAGGTGACATAGTATTGCTTATAAACCTTTTCCTCTACACATCTAATACCAAATTGGGTATTTTCACATTATAACCACTAGAGAAAAGGACATACTACGTTCTTTTAATATGATTTGACAGGAAGGAAATGGTTAGAACATTCTATTACTTCTTTCACAATGCTTCCTACTTGAGACGTCAGACATTAATATATCAAGTCATTTTTCAAGCAAACGTGAGTCGACTAGCCTCCCGAAATATAACCGATCAAATGGCAGCCTTTTCTTCGCATTAAATCAATACTTCACAATCAAATGACTTTTCCCTTGTAGCATTAGTTTGATGATAAAAAAAGTCCTGTTGTATTGACTATTCTGCTGTAGATGTTACATGTTCAAGCACAAGCATACTTGTTATGTGAAGAGTCTCTTTTTTTCTGATCATTTTGAAGAAAATGATGCTGATCTGTGCTAACAACTAGTTGAGTATTACAGCCAAACAACAGAGGATTTTCATGTCAGATAATGAAACGATAAATGTTTGGATGCTAACCCATTCTCATACCTTTTATAAGCTCTTCAACAGGTGCATTCCTTAGCAAGAATGACATTGCTTCTGCCATAAATTCTTGGACATATTCTTTAACATAATATCTTAATTTGATGGTAATCCTTCAAGAAAGAGATGATTAAAATGAGTATCTTAATCAGAAAGAATGATTCACACAAACAGACTCAAATATTTCATTTCTACAAACACGTCATTTCCCGAACAAGATGTTAGAGTGCATATAGACCAAATTACCCACCAAGACATTGATATATCTCCCCATTGAAACTAAAAGAAAAGGAGCCAAACTCTCATATCCAGAAGGTTGACATTACATGTCTATCACAAGATCAATCCATCAAACATTACTTACTTGAGCACATGTACAATGTCCCGTCTTAGATACTTTTGCAAATACATCATCATAGATGACCATGAGCAGAAGATCTGCAGAAGGAAAGCTCATTAATATGGCCAATCAAAATGAAAAGCATAGTCTCAAAAACATCACAAATTTAATGGATGAAACCTGTTCAATAATCTCAGGTTCCTTATGAGCACCATTTTCGAGAAGAGAAAATAATGAATCAACAATCCTTGGTAAAAACCTGGCAAAAGTATACCAAATTGATTATATATAGAATCAAGTTACCAATGCACGATTTTAGAGATATCATAAGATTTTCAGAAGACAAAGTGTCCTTTATTAGCTATCAATAGATGGCACGGTCAATAAAAAAAGCAGAATAGAGACCATTATTGCTCTCATACAAAAAATGGCAATGGCATTTCAGAACATGCCCCAGTTCTGAAGTGTAGTACAATAGAGTAGGCTTTTTTCAAACGTAATATGATTAATTGGTCATTTTAAGAGCAACATCCATATTGATATCCATAACTTAAAGACTCCAAATATAGTAAAAGTTAGTCAATTCTTGCTAAAGTATATTCCTATATCGAATTTCGCCTGAAAGTAAGATGATCATTTACGGTTTATGAATGTTGGAATCGTTGATTTTGGGGTTCCAAATCACCCGAAAAAGGGACAGAGAATGCCAAATCACAGCACTTAAGGTATAGTCTATCATGGTGGAATAATATATAATGTATCTAAGTAAAGATCATGTAAATTGTAGTCTGCAGAGCTATGTGCAGGTATAGGAAAAGAACAAACTCAGGTGTCGTCCTCCAAAAAGCAAAAGAAAACCCAACTTCCTTTCCCTTTTATATTTGGCAAAGGTTGGGTCACGGATGGAAAAAAAAAATTAGGTGGGGCCCGCAGTAAAATAAGTCCCTATTCCTGATACAACTTTTGCATGGGACAGCCAGTCATATCATTCAATTCAATCCAATTCTTAGATTAAAAAGCTCAAATCTCTCAAGCATCAATAGCTAAATTTAAACTGCATGAAGTGGACTGATTCACAACCAAATACTACGACTTCTTGAGAATGAACAGAATCACGTGTTATCAATGTTCACTCAGAACATACAAATGACACACGAAAAAAATAGTAAAAATTAATCATACTATGACCTATCTATCTTTATGTCTTAAGCAATATTTGCATGCGAGGCTCTTCAATGGTAATAGCTGACAGCCTTTAATATTGCCATGAAGAATATATTCTTGTTACCACCAAGTGTGATTGAAAGTAATAACAAAAATTTTATGCAGTTTGCAGCAAATTTGACTGTTCAATACTTGTTAAAAGACTTATGACATTAGTCATGTGAATTACTTTAAACATTTTGGAATCATTGCTTACGGTGTAGATGGCAAATATAAATTCTGAAAGGATTTATATATTTCATCTCTTTAAAGGGTGTCAAGATCATAGTTTTACTGAAGAAACTACCTGTCTAGAACATATGCTCTCTGTTAATGCCTACTGAAGGTGTGATTAAAGCTCCATTTGTATCGCAAAAAATGAATGATTTGAAAAACATTTTCCTAAAAACAAAATAGCTTATAAAAATGAATGAACGAAAATATTCTCATCATCCATGGAAATGTTTAGACATAAATTATTGTTGATAATGAAGTTTCCATTGGCTAATTATTTCAAGAGGTACAAGCGATCATTTTTTGGTAAATGTTTTCCAAATCATTCATTTTCCTCCAAACAAACGGAGCCTAGAACTCTAAAAAACCTCACCCCTCATTTTGAAGTGAACTTTTTTTTTGGGTCAAATTTGAAGTGAACTTCAAGAACCTCTTATTTAGAGTAATTCTAAACGACCCTCACCTTCAAACCTGAAGAAAAATTGTTTCCTGATGTTCATACCTAAAACTGGAAAGAGTTTTTATACCTTGTTGATAATTTGCTTTCTTAACCCATTAATATAATAAAGGTGCTTTAGTTTTCTCAATATACGTTTGGTCTTTGAAACCAATTATATTATCAACACGATTGTTACCCAAGGTTCTATGATGATTAGCTTTCCATGAGCATACACAAGACCTAAATACTATTTACTTATACTGTAATGAAAGGGAAGAGATATTTAATCACCTTATGGGCAGAAAAGCATGTGTCCACCGTTAAAAAAAATCTACACAATGGTAAAACCTCTACTTACCCTTCCCTACATATAGTCACTGAAAATACCATCTATTAGTATCTACTTATAGTTCTCCTCCATATGTTAAAAAACCCAACCAATCAGTGGGAATTAAACAATTTAAATTTTTATTCGTAAATTCTGAAAAGATCAGAAATCTTTTAACCTTCTTCTCCAAACTTCTGTGCCCCAGTTGCTAAATCCTAAGTGAGCAATCTGCTTTGCTTTGTATTTCTTTGTATCGCAAATGGTTTACATGGTTTAGGAAACATCCCAGTAAGAAACCAAAGCACTGGCAGCACACGACACGTAAGCAGGTGCGTTGCACTGCGCCTCTTGCTTTTAGGATAATAACTTGCACTATTTGACAAAAATTGAGAGCTAACTATTGGATATTTAAGACCTGAATTTTAAGTCTTAAAGACAATAGTTGAGAAAAATGTAAAATCTTTTTGCTGGCATCATTCTCTTGTTGGCATCTGAAATGTACGAGTTGTACATAGTTATCAAGTACTTATTGATATGAAATTTTGAGCTTGCAGTGCTTAGGATCTAAAAGTAAATATCATTATGTAGGCTACATCTATCTATCTTGGCCACAGCCACCAGCATAATCACTACCTTCATCTCCACACCTATCTGTCCAGAACACTGCTCCATCTTACAAATTTCACTAGCACTTCCTACCAACAACTATCAACCGCCACTACCACCATTCTGGCCACCACTGTAGACATCACCAGCAGCTCATTCACAAAATTATCACTACTTTTCCATCAGAATATCGTTATTGCATGACAGCCACCACTGCCACAGTCGCCTATAGTCCACAATTCTACCACCCAATCCACTTGACTAGTTTATATATCTATTATTCACTATTTCCATCATGAATAAGAAAAATTAAGCAAGTTTTCATTAAAGAAATTGAACGATATTTTAAAATTGATCGATTAAGTTGCACATATCTACAAGTTATTGAAAGACTTAAGTTTAAGCTCTTCATGAAGTCATAAAGGAAACTATCAGTGTCTCAAGTCCCAAACGCGTCTTCCTACTATTAAGAATATTGGCAAGTGATAACTGTAAAGAGCAATTTAAAAACAACAGACTTTCCATTGACTACAATCAAGAATATTCTTATCGATGTAGAAAACAAACTGCACAAATAGAAGTCAATTGCATCAGTATCTTTTATGGCAGACATCTAACTCTTGCACTCCTGAAAGAAAAATATAGAAAAAGAGAAAACTCATTGCTCACGTGAAACAAAATTGTTAGATGGTCTATCTTGTGGTGATCAGAATTGGCAACCCTGGATGCATTTTTATATATGAAATTTGCCCTACAAGGTTATGTTGAGATTAATTTTTTCTTCGAGAGATGAAATCACATGTCAAGTTGCACAATTGAAAAGAGAAAAGGACTTAAAGACAAACAAAACGAATTAATGATAAAGCATGAACTCACGGTAAAAAATCCTCCAGCAAATCTCTAGATAAAGCTGAAAGCAACCTGTATTCACATCAAGGTAAAACAAAATATTTGTCAACTTCAAATGATGGAAAATGAACCGCATTTGAAACCAAAAAAAAAAAAAACAAATAATTTTTCAGAATGCAAGTAAATGCTAATGTCCCTATAAAACAAAACCAAAGAAAGTATTCATTTAGTGTATATAAGTAGGACATTCAGTGAGACAAATTATTTTGTTAAATTGTTCATTCTTTCCACAACAACCCAAAAAAAATAAAATAAAAAATAAAAAAACAGCAAGAGGTATGGACACAATTCCTCTAACACTCTCTAGAATGATGTTAACCTTAAAAGATAAAAACTTATACTGTAAAAATGCAATTGACTCGGGTACTCTAATTAGGAAAGCATGTCTATTCTCCTCCTATTTCTCCCTTGCTTTTCCCATGGCTAGGCAAGTATAGAAAGAGAAGTTAAGAATCCAACCCCACATCTTTTGGGTATTTGTACTGGGGGACCACCACCATTGGGCCAAACCCCTATTTCTCTTTTTTCACCTTTTCAATTGTTCATTGCTGGGTATTAGCGTATATGCCTAGTATACATGCTAATAACTCTCATTTCTGCCAAAAAACCATTTATTCACAACTCAAACCCTGCGCAGTGATATGAGCCAATATCTTGCTGACTTATCCACAAAACATTTTCATTGCAAGTGAACGACTCAAGGATTATTAATATCAGCAAGGTACATAAATCATCTGCTCTCTCCAGCTTATAGGTCTGTGTAGCATCCCCAAGAAAATCAAAAGCAAGGGAATAAACTTAAGCAAAACACAGCAAAATCATGACTCACAAATTAGAATTATGAGTGGACCAACATAAAGCTTAATATCACCAAAATAAAAAGAAATTCATGGCAGTAAACTTTACCATACCGGAGAATTGGTTCAAGTGATAACCTCGCCTTCATTTGTAATCTAGATAAAAGCTTTGACATTATCATTTCCTTGTGCAATAAAACCAAGGGCAATGTCTGTACTGAAGGCATAATCTCCTCGTAATAAGAGATAAAATCCTCTGCAGTGTTTAATTCCTGAAATGTAATATCAGGAACCATGTCCAGATCAGAAGGGAGAAAAGAATTGCAGCCAATGATCAACCCAACAAATTCGAAGCATTTGCTAATACCACATCAACTTGATTCAGTAAAAATCACCGCATAATCTATCAGAAGTTAACCATTCAGGACAGCAATTTCTTCCTCTGATGGGAAGGAGTGAATGACAGAGATAGCAATTAAACCTAGAGATAAAATTTCGGGAAAGGCCCCTTCCAAGAAAATTTTTAAGCCCGAACCTAGAAGGTCAAGTGGTTTCACAAATGCATAACCACTGTCAACTGGAACTAAAACCAAACCAGCCAGTGAGCCATTAAATTAATGAAAGCAAATTATTGAGTAGAAATATTCAATATCTGCCAGCTAAGGTACTTCCAAAGCAAAAGGTTTACATGATTGACACCATTTTGGAGAAAACCAACGTGACCAACCAAAGTGATGGAAAACTTAAGAAAAATGGCAACAAAGCACCAACCTCCACATCCTCTATCATAACATGAACTTTTATAACATCTAACCTTCAACTCCAGACCTAGAGTAAGAGACAGCTAACACATTGAATTTTAATCCGACCCTATACTCACTTCCCCCACTTGACTTGCCAACCTCCGTTCCACCCCTAGCACTAATAATTGAAGACATCAAGGCATTGATTACAGCATACATTTGCGAACACTGGAGAGAGAGAGAGAGAGAGACATTGTAACCAAATCCTAATAAAGGAAGATGAGAAGCATTGGCCCTCGAGCAATTCGACATCATCCATTTCCTTGCAAAAGGAGAAAACTATCATGACCCCTCTAACAATTACCATTCTTTGGTGGCTAGAAGAACTGATTTAGGCGCAATGCTTAATGCAGGCAAGCTATCTCGACCTAACCTATTAAATTCATACATGTAGCAGAAACGACCATATATTCCACATGCAAGAATTCCGTATGAGCAGAAACTCCACCCAAAGCAAAGTTAGCAATCATTTCATGCTTCCACTCATGAACCTCAGAGGACATAAAGACATCTCCTGAGACCAAAGGAAAATATCAAGTCCCTCAAGACCCCAAAAAAAATTGCTGTTTTGCAACCGTTCCATGCTTCTGCGCATTGATTGCTGATAATTTCAGCAATGAATTCACAACTATCGGGAGACACCCAAAACATTATAGGGA
Organism: Syzygium aqueum; assembly: GCA_031216185.1. NCBI lineage: Eukaryota > Viridiplantae > Streptophyta > Magnoliopsida > Myrtales > Myrtaceae > Syzygium > Syzygium aqueum. The sequence goes on from CM062238.1 coordinate 20,450,699, forward strand.
AAGAAGGAAAGAATGTGAAAGTTGCATACCCTCCATTCTACGAGGCAATCCCTGAAAAAAGATGATCCCTCGGAAGGCTCGGCCTTAACTTTGTCGAGGCTTTTGTAGACATCGATCTCAATTTCCTCCAACCTCTGGGAGAACGTTTTGAACTATCCACAACAAAACGTCACCGGATTAATCAACATCCACCGACCAACACGCAAGCAGAGAAACAACCAAAAGATAAACTCAAGACATAATTATCATAGCGCCATGACCACGATAAGGCAGTTCTCCTATCAACTCACTTTCCTTCGACCCGATGGCAGAACCAATTCTACCATAAAAGGCAATCATGGGACAAAAACAGTAACACAGCACGCTAATTGACTGCTCCTCGCGGCTTCCGCGAAATCAAGATCGGTAAACAACGACTAAACAACCGAGAAAAATCCCCCGAGCTAGTAGTAGCACGAGCTTCGCGGCGGTCGAGAAAAGAAAAACCGAGGATGTCCGAGAGGGGGGACTCACGACGAAGCGCCGGCGGCCGGGCGACTTGTTGAGAGACTTGACGGCCTGAGCATCGGACGACGTCGCCATCGCCGGACGGTCCTGCTCCTCCGGCGAGGCGAGGCCGGCGAATCCTCCACAGCCGCGGAGGAGAGGGGAGGAGAGAGACTGCACGGCGGAGCTTAGAGAGAGAGAGACGGTGTAGAGGGAGAGCTGCGTGGTCAAAACTATTATACGTTCGGTACGAGGGTTTAACTCGAAGAGAGAGAGGGTTTATCGAACCGGGCTTCGACGGTCCGACCCGACCCGAACCTAAGCCCGAAGGATAAACGGGCGGGCTTGGATGAATCTTGGGCCCTATATTTGGGCCGACCTTCGGGCCCGGCCCGAGTCCGCCCGGTTCTTGGGAAAAGCCCAACCTGAATTGCGGCCCGTCTTGTTCCTAGGCCCGCTGTTCTCGGGCCGGGTTAGGCTTCGTTCGGTGAACGCTGTTTCCCAGTTCAATCCGAATCCGGTTCGGGCTCGTCGGGCTTGGGCTGGCCCAACAAGCTCCGAAGCTTTCGCAACCAATCACATTGTTGCCCATACGCAAAACCTACGTGAGAACGAGTAAACGGAAAAGATTTACCTATCAGCAATTATCCACGTCATTGCCGGCCATGTCATATGCGACGGCCAGCATCCACACGATCAATTTCTGACCAAATGAGAATTTCCTTACCAAACGACGGAAAATATTTTCTAATTCATTTAGCGACCCGTAGGTCTGCAATTTGTTTCCTCTTTCATAATTCATTTATTGAAGATGCGGTGATTTTCGCAGTATGTAGCAATGGCAAGTTCAATAGTTCGTTGAGGCTCAGGTCTAGTGAAGCTAATTCGATCTCGAAGGAATCCAGCATTCTCGTCTCGAAAGTTCAAAGTTCAAAATCTGCTTTCATCGCCACCAACAACGATTCAAAATCCTCTTCGAACTCTTCATAGACCATCAACTGAAATTTTCACTTGCAACATAAGTAGACTGCTTGAGCATTGAAACATCAATAGAGCCATTAATGTAGCTGAAATTCAGTGTTCTCATGGATTATGCAGAAGGTGAAAGAACTTTCACAGCATCTGTCGAAAACCTGTCCATGAACATCACAATGTATTGATGCTTGGAGATCCCAGAATGCTGTCTTTTTCATGATCCTCAACTCCAGTTGGTAGTGCTGTTAAAAATGCTTGTTTGGTTCTTAAATGCAGTGAAGCCTAAAGCATTGAGAAGTAGAATTTCGTTTCATTCAGCATGGAGAAACCTTGTACCAGATGAAAAACCAGTTCCTGCTAAACTGTATTGAGTCTGCATCAAAGTAGACCAGAGAATTTACATTGCCCATTACGCGATCACATCTGAGAGTAATAAGGATGAAGATCTTGAGTACAAAAAGAAACCATTGCTGGAAAAAGATGCCTAAGTATTAAAACAGAGATGCCACTCGGAATCATTTCAAAGGGCACATTATATACTGAAGCTCTTAAATGACCAACTACAGTAAGAGTTCGGAGTTTTATCTGAAAGAATGAGAAGCCTACTAAATGAATGAATTGCGTTTCTTCCTTATCATTTCCCTTCTATCTTACATCTGTAAATAAACAGTTTCTATGTTACAAACCAAAATTGTGGTGGAGTTGCAAAGACCACAAGCTCTAGTTTCTCTTACATCTCAACTAACAACACCTCCAACCTGTAAGCGAATCGAATGCCCAAAGCTAATGCCATCTCACTTTTCTGAGCAAATTAGCTCCTATAGAAGTTCCCCATTGAATGAATTAGTCGTTCCTTCAAGAAGTACAGAAAGTGCCGCCAAATGCCCGGTACCGCAAATAATCAATCAGCAGAATGTTATGGTTGCCTGGGCCTTGAATAGACCTTGAAAGGCACAGATCTGCAGAATGTGGTTGGAGATAAATCCAACAGGAAAATTAGAAGATCCATCTCCACCGCCAGTTTCTAGAAAATTACCTCACAAATTCTGGTCCCGAAGAGTGTCTCCACAATCAGGATTGTGAACCATAATTTACATCACAAGCCAATTAGAAAGGCACCACATATGGAAGGGCGACAATATCTGCAGACTCCAAGTAGACGGCTTTGTCCCAAATCCTGGGTGTCTCCTCTTCTACCTTAGAAGATCCTCCCTCTTCCTTCTTTGGTTTTTGCCGACGGCTTGCAAACAGCCAGTCATCATCACGCTCCAACTCAGGCAATTCCTCCAATTTTGGAACTGCCAGTAATTCATCTAAATACTTCGAATCAGGATGGGGTGATCTGGCAGCTGCCTCAGCTAATAGATCTTCTAGAGATTTTTCCGGTAAGGGATGAATTGTGGAGATTGGATCTGGCTTAGTATCAAGAATACCATTCACTTTGTTCTCCGTGATCTCTGCTTTAAGAGCATCCAGGGAATCCCATCTATCCAATAAAAACTTGCTGGGAGTTTGGGAAGGGTCCAAAATCCTTCCATTCTCCATCAAATGATGTGAGGTGGATGTAGGTCTTGGCGACTTGTGCAACTTGGCTTCATTTTCTGTACAAAGATACAAAAGCAACAGTCAGTAGGTGTTAGGTCAATATGTTAGCAAATGTCCCACCTGACAATAGCTTGCACAAATACTGAATGTTCAGTGCCACAATCCCAAGAACAAATAGTACGAAGAGACTCAAGTTCAGAAAGCATTCAAGTCAGTCTGCAGAACCCACAGGAATCCCAGGATAGAGAAGCGATTTTGGTGGCACCGAAATGATTCAAAGGAGGGTAGATGCCCTTCGAGACTTACCATGTAAAAACCCATTTGCTTCGATGTCCTTTCTTTTCTTCAGATTTAGCCCGGAAAGAGTAACCTTGTTTGTGTTCTCCAGATGTTGTGCAATAACATCAGGGGTAGGTGTAGCATCAGCATTATCCTTTTTGCTTTCTCTGAGTCTTTCCAGTTCATTCTTTCTGCCTTCACTCTTTTTCACCTTGCCCTCCTTTCTTTTCTCTCTGTCCCGGTCTTTGTCCTTCCCTTGGATTTTGATCTGGTGCATGTCCACAATACTGCGCTTGTCCCGCCCCTTATTATCGCCTTCCTTTTCCTTGATCTTCTCTTTCCCTTCCATCTTCCTGTCAACATTTTTCTCCACTGGCCTGGGTACTGTCTGAATAGATGCACCAGAGTTTAGAACCACCGAATTTCCACTGAATTTTCTCTCATCCTTGATTCCTCGCTCTCCCAACTTTCGGTCATCACCTTTCCTTTCGTGGGTTTTATCCTTCCTGTCAGGCAAAGAACCAGTTTCTGGAATCACTGCTTCTGCCATTCCCCCATCCTTTTTCTGGTCTACACCCATAAACTTCTCAACCAACTGACTCCCTAATCCCGCACCATCTCTGACCCTTTTGCCTAACTCCTGCACAAACTTGGAATCATTGGAATTCCCAACGAAATGGCTGTTCTGATTCTTCTGAGTTATCTTCTCTGCATTAGAAGATTCAAGTTGCGCTGCAGCTCCCTTATCATGTAAAGTATGATTTTTATTCTTATCTTTCTCAGCGTCCTGAATTGTTTTCTCGCCTGAGGGCCCTCCAGAGTGCCAAGATAGTCTATCCTTGTCGGCATTTTTCTCCTTGTTGTTACCATCAGCCTGTCCTGATAGCCTCCTCTCATCTGCAGCACCATTTTTCTCTTTATCTCTTTCCCTCTCCTCCTTATCCTTCTTTTTGACTTTGTGCCTTTCCTTTTTGTCTTTCTTGTCCCTATGCTTCCCTTCACTTCGATCTTTCTCCCTTTTCTCTTTATCCTCCCGCTTCTCTCTGTCTTTCTTCTCCTTTTTACGCTTCTTCTCTCGATGCTTCTCCTACATATAATGGCAAAACACCAGGCTAGAGTGAACATCAAAACTAAGGGCCTCGCCCCAACTAACATAGATAAGAAACATCCACTGCTCCCATAAAAAATATCCACATGCATGGTATTAAGGAACAGTATATAGACAAAAAATGAAAACTGTTGACACTAAATACAATCAAGGATCTTTACCAAAAAAAAAAAAAAATACAATCAAGGATGACACATCATGCGAGCAATGATAAGTTTTATCATCCTATACAGATGCTAAAACATCTGCCATTGGCCGCATCCAAAGTTGCAAGGAAGATCGGGCACAATTTCACAAACCAAACCAACCACAAAAAACCTTAGGTTGTACTAGATTGAGAGTACAGGGAGACATAATCAGCTGAATAACAATAAACAACATATAAACACTATACCAATCATGCCCATCATTCGACATAACAAAATCAACACCTTTAAAAAACAATGCCAAGTTAAAATTGCAGAGGCTATCTTCAATAACAGCTCGATATCTTTTGGTGATAAGCATGCCTTTTCAGTTGACAGAAGCATCTCAAAAATCCTCATGATCTAACAGATAGGTGTACTGGCATAATATCAGATGGAGTCAAGAAGAAGCGTTTCCTTTTTTCTCGACTAATAATGAAGAACCATTAATAAACAATAGTCGGGTCATCGCGATACTTATTCTGCGCCAATGCACAAGATTGGCTTTTGGATGCAGATAAGGAAAGCCGGTCAACATAAACACTGCCAATGAATTGTACCTACAATTCCAATTCTAGAAAATTAAGTACAGACTTGCAACATTAATATAAATGTCCACCGCAACAAAAGCCCAACCAGATTCTGCGAGACAGGCTAGAAAGCCCAAATAAAATATCGAATGAAACAACAGCGATACCAGAGAAAATTCTGGGAAATGAGATGGAAGTCTATTGAAAGTACTCATCAGTAAAAGATAACGGTGGAAAGCAGAAGAATCATCTCCTAATGTCTTAGATGCACAAGCGCATGAGCAAAACTCACAAAAAATTTTAGTCGATGGTAGCCGTAGATCCACTGATTAATGGTCATACAAAAATAACCTGAAACCTCAGGATAAATGGATACAGTAGATCCAAGTGGACACGAATTAAATACTTCATCTATGGAAAGTTAAACCCAATACAAAGCTGTCCATATGATTAGAGCTAAAAACCTCTGCACACCAAGCACACAATTAATGAATTTTTCTTTTTCAATCAGGGCAATCCTGACTTCTCTCTACTGAAATGAACAGCGTTTTAATTTCCCAACGGATCACAAGGGAAATAAATACAACAAAACTATCAGTACAGAAATTACATGGATCTATCAGAATCAATCTTACCATGCTAGGAAAAGTTTCTTACGAATCAGAGAGCAGGAGAATTTGAAATACTATACTTGGCTACTGTATGACGAAACTTATGAATGCCCAAATTGCTGACCACAGTGGTGCCAAGAGTTCAGCACAACCTGATTTATAGCCTTCTTTTCTTGCTAGATACCCAAAAATGACAGCCCTATTTTGGTAGTCCAGTCATGTCTAGAGTAAGCCCCACCCTTACATTATTCTTATACCAATAGTAGGTGTTTGTATTGACAATGCATTGTCATATAACTTTTATGGTAATTATGACTAAGATAGTATTAGATATCGCGAGGCAATGCCAAAAAAGCACTTTCATAAAACAGTTAGCAATAAAAAGACTTGGCAATTGAGACAGAGGTTAGGTGCTATTGTTTTTGGTAAGCACAAAGCACATTTCATAGAAGGTAACAACTTAAGGGCAGCAAACAATGCTACGAAAACCGAAAGGAGAAAGCATCAAAAGTTTTAGGCCAACATCCTAAAGGAGAGTTCATATCTAGAAAACCGCAGCACACTAGTCGTCTCCACGTCAAAATGCAAAATACGCCAATCGAGACAAACAACCATATTCAAGAATGACGACTCACAAAGAGCAATAAATCGCACACATTCAACAAAAACAATAGAAAAATAGACAATCAGGTTGATGCTTCGTTGAGACAAACTAAACATTCTGAGTCAAGTCCACTCCTGCCGTAAACAAGAGATCACATAACGATAATTGGCAAGAACAAGATGCAGGGCAATTACAAAACGCATCCCTGTCCCTACGGCTAATGGACATTGACCTAAGAAATAAATTTTCACCATTTATGCAAAAGTTCTAACATAAGAATAGAAATGAATAAACAGGGGAGCACTAGACTTCATAGCACAGCTAATTACAAAACTATAATTGGCCAAGCCAAAAAAAAATCTATAAGCATGGTATTTGCAACAAATTAATGCTATCAACCACTCATGCCAATCAAAACCCCAAAAAGGCTCAATCCAAATAAGGAGCAATACATGAATGACAAAAATTCGCCTCCTTTAAGATTGCAAAAATTGAGCCTCATGCAGAAATGAATTTCTCGGCGCAATCATGCAGATCATATATCTGAGTGATAACCACCTAGATCACTTGGTCTTTACTAAACTCATGAAACTGCCTTTGCACATACCGCCCCGGTAGAATCAGCTATATTGATCTTCGTGTTTTTATGATGGGAAATCAGCTCTGTCAATCTTGTGCTGCTATGTTTTCTCTAACAAATAGACAGTGATTCAAAATACTTGACACTATCATGCCCACCTCGCTTTGTCATCAACTCAAACATAAGTTTCAGCAGTAAAAGAATTAGTTATCCCTGTTTAACAACAAAGAATGGACAGATATAATGTTCGTAGAAATTTCAATAAAATCAAATGAAGACTGACCAAGCATTTTAGCAAAATGACGCACAATTCTACATATAAAATCTGATTAACTCTCTTGTACTTTAAGGTCATCAACAAGGAGAGCTGTGGTATATGGTGCAGTAAAGATTGCTAACTCCATATTAAGTCCTATTTTAAAACCCAATTACCTTTAGTGAGTCTAGGGATCCATAATGGTCTTAATGCCCCTAAGGGTTAACTCAACCAATCACTATACCACTTGCTTAAAAAAGAAGTCTGAAATCCAATTTTCCAAAATCCCCATTTATCCTCCTCACTCTTTCTATATTCATATAAAGGACTACTTTTCGCCCCAGCGGAATCCATAAGTAGGCAATATGGAAAAGGAAAAAATGAGGTGTGACAAAGCAAATCCAAAATCAATTTCCCTAAGAATAACTGTATTCAACCCCCGAAAAATCCAGCTTGCCTCAGTTTCTTTCTATTTGCACTGACATGCAATGACTAATGAGCCATCCACTTGAACTGGATGAGAAGTTATTATGCAAAAGTAGGACCTCGTACATGGAATATTTCCCACATTCTTCTAAAGGAGGACATAACTGAACCTACCAGCTCTTAACAACCTTAGACGGTTCTACTTATTGAATGGTAATGTTCCTTTGGCAATGGGCAGAGTTCTCTAATATGATACATAACATACTAGCTGAGCTCCAAGAGATTAATAGTAAGTTGATATTAACATTTCAGCAAATTCAAGTGCCATATCATATCCTGATAAACTAGAAAACAAAACTTCTAGCATATGGGACCTTGGCGATTACACAATATGAAATGTGCTTAACTTATTGACCATATCCGCATGTCATGTAGGTTAATGTGGATCCTCCTCCTCTATCAGCCGTTACATTTTTAGCATACAGCACATAGCCATCAGATCAACTAGAATTAATCTATCATATCCTTTCATATGAGTTTTGAAACTGACTTCTTGGAATTCACAGTGAGTGACGTCTCTATGGATGTATACTGGGTCGATCGCAATAACATAACGGATAGGCAAGCGTAAATAGAAAGGGTCTTTCCTGATCTCAACCGGTTACATTTCTTTACAAGCGTCAACAGAAAATTCATCTTTAAGGCAATGCTAGCTTAGTCAATTAGGCATATAGTACTACAAATCATCACTTAGTAAGAGCTATGCATCTTACTAAAGAAAAGGAGAAACTACAATCTCATAGCAATTAAAGAAGAGTCTCGCACCCTGGGAAAAAAAGGTGATAAGGTGACCAGACCAAGTGATGAATGACTTGAACCTACCCATCTACCCATATAAAGTGGCAACAAATGGAAGCCCTCTTGACTAATCCAAGCATCCCAAATTCAAATACTCCCATCATCTCCTCTCCTCGATAAGCAAGACCACCTTACTTTTTCCAATAGACAAACATAGAGTTGAGAGTACGAGCTCTTGTTGGCATAGTATTTCTGAATTCCATGCGACCATCATAATCGAAAGCCATTTACTTGTTGAGTTAGAATCAAAGGCAGCAAGAAACTTCAGACGCTCTAGCTAGTTTTTCCAAAGTTAAAGATATACAAGCGCAAAGGACGGCAAGAGGAACCCAGCTACATAACCAACACGCATGCTATGCCAAATATGAAACGCGACCAACTAAAAAGAGAACATATTAACCTTCTTTAGTAAGTCAATATCGTCTGCTCTAGCCTTCCTTTCGTAGCCTGGCGGAGGAAACGGAAAGCAGCGAGACATTGCGCAATACCCGAAGGCACAAAATGCCAGCTATTCCGGAAACAAGAAGCTTGGGATTTACTTTCTAGTAAAGCCGCCCCAGGGAATGAGCTGGTGGTGATGCTCTTTCATGGACCATATCCTTGCAATGTGAAGTCAATTCTTCCCCATGAGATTCTCAGACACTCCAGCAGCCACAGGTATGAACGACCGGGCAATATGAGTTCTCCTGTCACGCCGGAAGTAACCAATTCGAGCAGATTAGACCCGGACCCAGCTCGAAATCGAAGGCTGATACCCGGGCTTGTCAGGTGAAAACACTGGCACGAGGGTTCACTTACGGAATTACCTCCGGAATATTCTTCAAATAGAAGTTACAAACGGCCTCACGATATCCGATGAGGCTCGTGGAAGAGACCCGATCTCCTGAAAAAGGAATCGCCTCTCTCCCCCTGGTCACCAAAACCAAGTAATCCACCGGTGGGGGGATCGAAGCTCTCGAAAAGGGGAAAACGCCAAAAACCCTAATTTTCCCCCAAAAAGAAGGAACCAAAAAAGTTGAATTCTAGAGCTGCTTCTTCCACCGCCTACGCCATTCTGTAGGTGCAATCCTCTTCCATTCCCATCAAAACCCAATGCCCGTCAATCACCAACTCAAAGCAAACCTCAAGTACGGAGCGACCCCTCCACAGTGCCGTCCAGCTCGTAATGCCAATTGCTGCGGATAAAGGAGGAGCTGGCACCCATTTCGTCGCATGTGCGATTACCGCACTACGTCTTTCAATCCGCTCCCCGTGATCAAAACCCTAACTCGCCGCCCGGGAGAACTTCCGACCGATGGAGATTCCGATGAGGATCCGCAAACCCTAGCAACACGCAGCAAAAAACATCTCACTGAGCACCCGAAGGAACACTGAAAAACCAAACCCATCGCAACCCAAATCACCCAGACAAAAAAAAAAAGAGGTTTTTTGGTTTTTTGCTTAAACGTTTTGGCCCAATTCGCTATCAATGAAGGAACCGGCGAAGCCGGATTGTATTGTTCATTCTGTAATCCTTGTTATCGTCCCCTCCTCTCGGAGAATCGCACCGATCAGAAGCAGCCCAAAGGGAGGGGGGGAGCTCGAATCGGAGCAAATTCGCGGAGGCGGCGGGGTGGTGTGGTGGAAAACGGAGCGGAATTCGATGATGGGGATTGGGGTTCAGGTCAGTACCTCGCTCCCCACTGCACAGAGATTGCCGCAGTGGAGGGGACTAGAAGATCTCTCCGGAATCCGAGCAAAGCGACGGCGAGCGCGATTGAAAGGAAGGAAAGGGGACAAAAGAAGAGGAACCCAGAAAAGGTTGGGGGCGGGGGGGGAGTATATACAGAGAGCTTTTTAAGTCAGTGTGTGCGTTTCTCGTTCTTTATTCACGCGGCGGCGGCGTCGTCGTCGTCGTCGTCTCCGGCCGGCCGAGAACTCTCTCTCCCACGCGGCGGCGCCGGCGGCGTCTCTCGCTCCTCTGCAAATGGGTTCAGGGAGGGAGGGAGGAGGGAGTTTTTATGTGGGCGGCGTGTGTGCGGGGGGGGCGGAGTTCGGAAGTTACACGCGAAGGAATGAATGCGAGTCCCCAAGCGAAGGAAGAGAACGGAAGAGAGAGAGAGAGAGAGAAGGAGAGCATATAAATATGTGACTGGAGAGACCTCCTCGTTGCGGGCGTTCAGTGCTGTCTCTCCCAACAGCGAACCGAGTCTACGCTCTCTCTCTCTCTCTCTCGTACACACACTACCGACGCCGTCGTTTGCTGCTTCTTTTACTTCTTCCCCTTACTCGCAATGTCTATGCCATGCTCCTCATGCTGCCGGGCATCGAGTCTTTTTGAGGTTCCTGTTGCCTTTGAGCTTTGACCATGATGTCCTCCTCCTCCTCCACCGTCTTCTTTTAGTACACGGAGAAAAAACAAGAACATTGGTATGAATGAGGGTGGTGTTCGTGATCTTGTAACCTTGTCGTGAGGAGGGTGAGCGTAGAGAGTTCCGTTTAGTCGGAGATAAAAAAAAGTTACTGTCTTTGCGGCAATAGTGGGGGAAAAAAATGGAATTTCGGGAGATGGGTGTTTTTCCTAGCCGATGGTTGGAAACGGAAACGGCATTGTCCCGTCGGGAGACTGGATTTTCGATTGTCTATTTAGACAGGGTCTTCCCCTTTTTTGTGTCCGCTTTTGCGGAAAATAGAAACTTTCTTGTTTTCCTCGCCGGGTGGTGGCGGCGGCAATGCCCGATGACTGTGGAGAAGGAGAAGTCATAAATTGCATCCAGCTCTTTTAATGAATGAATGCATTATGACTTAACCGATGTCATAATGTCACTTGTTAACGAGATATTAAATTCAGAGGTAACTAAAGGTGGGCGATACGATGTCACCATGTTGATAGTTACGATAATTTATGAAAAAATCTCGAGTCATTTAGCCGCAATCTCTTTCCTTCTACGATAGCAAAGTGCGGCGTACTTTTATTGGAAACTTTTTTTCCCGCCTCATTGAGAACTAATCGGGACTTTTATCTTTTATCTTAAAAGAACTTGTTGTAATCAAATTGTTCAAATAATGTTTAGCGATACTTAATTTTACTCATGATTTAAAGTCTAAAAATTACACAACATATCTCAGACTACTCGTATCGAGCTAAATTTATACGAGTACTTAACTTTGCTTGAAATATTTCATGCGCTGTTCATTTTTTTACTTGGTCTAAATTTCACGATAAACCAACTTTAACTCTCTTTTTTCCATCCAAAGCACTTTAGAATTTCACGACATAAAAATGCTAATCAGTAGTTTTACATATATCTATTTATAAGTCTTCGAAATTTATGTTGTCTTTCCATATTTTGACGGGAAAAATAGAGAAAAAGATGCTTTTTTTTTCAATTAGACTGAAATCTAAAAAATGGGGATAAACTAATTGACTAGCAAATAGAGAGAGTGAAGGCCACGCTCTACGAGTGCGAGTGAGGTATTCCCCCCCAATACAAGGGAAGGAGTTTCACAGTGAGAAGCCATTTGCCTAAAAGCCCGCATGTGGGTTGGTTTTTCCCCCCACTAGTGGTGCATCTCCAGGTGGCGCCACCCCAGCCTATTGCTGCCCATATCCGTCCGTACACGTGGCACCAGATCACGCACGCCCCCCCTCTCCTCAAGGCGTGTCCATTTGCGTGATGGATTTTCCCAAATTTGGTTGGATTGAGTTTTGCAGATCTTTCTCTTCTTGATCTTACCATGTGTGCTGATCATGGTGGTGCATTTAAGAACACGCCCTATTGAATTTGAATTCATAGATTTTTATTCCCTTTTCTCGGTGTGCCTGACAACTGTCGCTCGACCGAAGCGATTATCATATTATATATTTCGTCTCGAAAATGAAAAATCAAATCTCGAGCCTCTGACTTGCTTTGAATCAGAGCGTGTGTATTCACCATTCGAGGAAAGTCCGTCAAGTAAAAGGAGTTTGGTCCTTTCTGGTTTGTATTTGTCGATCCTCATCCAAGTAAGTGATGATTTTATAGTTGGTTTCACATCGAAAAAGGAAAGTTAAATCTAGAGCCTTTGACTGTTTTAGATAGAGTTTAGCTCTCTTGAGAATGGAAGGTTATCGTATGAATCAGAGTATGTACATTCGCCATCCGGGGAAAGTTCATCAAGTAAAAGGAGTTGGATCCTTCGTGGTGTGTATTTGTCAATCCTCATCCAAATGAGTGATGATTTTATCATTAATTTCATGTCGAAAAAGGAAAAATTGAATCTCGAGCCTTTGAATATTTTGGATAGAGTTTAGCTCTCTTAAGAGCACAAAGTCATTGGTATGAATCATAGTATGTGTATTCCGCATTCGAGGAAAGTTTGTCAAGTCCTTCTATTTGTCCATCCTCATCCAAATGAATGATGATTTTACCATTGGTTTCATGTCCGAAAAGGAAAATTGAATCTCAAGCCTTTTCTGTTTTGCCCGTAGTTTAGCTCTTTTAAGAGTGCAAGGTTATTGGTATAAATCATAGTTTGTGTACAGCCATTCGAGGAAAGCTCATAAATAAAAGGAATTGGACCCTTTGCATTTGTCAATCCTCATCTAAATGAGTGATGATTTTGTCATTGGTTTCACATGAGGATATTTTGGATAGAGTTCAACTCTCTTAAGAGTGCAAGGTCATTCGAATGAATTGGAGTATGTGTATCCGGCATATGAGCAAAGTTCATCAAGTAGAAGGAGTTCGATCCTTCTTGGTGTGTATTTGTCAATCCTCATCTAAATGAGTGATGATTTTATCATTGGTATCACGTCGGAAAAGGAAAATCAAATCTCGAGCCTTTGAATGTTTTGGATAGAATTTAGCTCTTAAGTGCAAGGTCATTTATATGAACCGGAGTATGCGTATTCACTTCGATAAAAGTTCATCAGGTATGAGGAGTTCGATCCTTCTTGGGTTGTATTCATCAATCCTCATCCGAAGGAGCGATGATCCTACCATTTGTTTAATGTCAGAAAAGGAAAATCAAATCTCGAGTTTTGAATGTTTTGGATTGAGTTTAGCTTTCTCAAGAGTGCAGGGTCATTCATGCGAGCCAGAGCATGTGCATTCGCATTCGAGGAAAGTTCGAGTAAAAGAGGTTCAATCATTCTCGGTGTGCATTTGTCCATACTCATCTATAAGAGTGCTGATTTTACCATTTGTTTCCCATCAAAAAAAGGAAAGTAAATTTTATAAGAATGTAGGATAATCCATTTGAATCGGCATACATAGTTTTTTCATTTGAGGAAAATGTAACAAATTGAAAGGCACTGAATTAACTACACATTAGTGATAGTAGATAGGGAAAGAGCCGAAATGGTGACAAAAATTGATTATCAAGCTCCGTTTATTTCATGAAAAATGTGACATTTTTTGAATATGTTTTCCATGAAGTATGGCACTCTTTTCCGATATTTGGCATAAACCTGAAAATAAATTAGAAAATATTTTTCACTATTCGATATGAAAAATCTAATTTGATTTTGTTAGTGAAAATTACCAAAAAAATCAATATTTTTAATTACTATTAATTTTTTAAAAATTAAAATTTTGTTTTATTTTCTTTCTTTTTTCTTTTTCCTTCTTTCTCAGCATGTCACCGGCCACCAGTGAGGGACGAGCTTGCCCCAGACCAGCAAGGCTCGACCTCGCCAAATTGCGACGAATTCGACGCTTCACCGTTGTGGCTGACAACTGGTCGAGGACAAAGCAAAAAGAAAAAAGAAAGAAAGAAAAGAAAAAAAAATTAAAAATTTGATTTTTTTTAAAATATTTTCACTAGAACGATTGTTTCGTTAACTAATGACTCGAGCTGAGCACTGAGGACTCGAGTATCGCCTTCGTCGACCTGGGCCTGAGTGCTAGGAACTAAAGCTTGAGTATCAGGGATCCAAGCACAGCCTTTATGCACCCGAGCTTGGGTGCAAGGGCGTCAAGCACGGGCACCACGCCTTCAGGCCTGGCCTAGATGGACTCGAGATGGGCACTGGGGGCCTAGCCTTAATGGACTTGAACCTAGGTGCTGGAGACCAAATCATGAATGCAGGGAACCCGGAATTAATACCGGATTTCTGTTTTCAAGTATAGAGTTTCGGATCCAAACATCGATATCTAGTTATATTTTGGAAAATATTTTTTGATTTTTCAAAAAATAAATTATTTTCTTGAATTTAAACATAAGTTTTTTGTTGACAAATTTTTCTAAGCGAACCAAACGTTAGATAATAAGGAAAATAATTTCCTATAAAATATTTTTCTCAAAACAAACGGAATCTTAATACCGCAGCAAAGCCCTGTGCAGTGTCGGATCGAGACATGAACAAGGTAATTAACTACATTATGTTGACAAGAATAATTCTTCAAGCAAAATCACAATTCCACTTGAGCTAACTGTTTTGGTCCGTCAGCAGTTTAGCAAAGCTAAATTTCTGTGTGGGGTTATCAACGTCATAAACCTTTGTTAAATGTAACAAAATAGGACGAAACCGGTAACACTTTTGTAAATCATTAGAGAGGGTTAAAAATGGAAGCAATAAAATTTTCAAGGCATTTCGAACTGCATTGCTATGGAAGGCCGTATTAAAATTTCGGATTAATACAACAAAAAGTCCCAAACTATGCATATTATAACATATTTGAAGTTTTTTTCGTGTCACTAAAAACTATAAACTTACTCATTATGACACAACTACCCAAAACTTTTTTTGTATTATAAAAACCCCGAACTTATATCGCAACAATACTTTGGATGAAATTAAAATAGAGAGTATATACATCATACATATATAAGTTTGGGTTGTTTTGTGACACAAAAAAGTTAAGAGTATTTGTGTCGCAATTAGGGGCGATCGGTTCTCGAGCGGTCCGGTTACCACTTGGAAATTGATTAGTGGGCCAATGGAACTAGTGACAATATTCAGTTTTTGTTTATTTGTCATTAATATTCAAGATAAAATTTAAGATGTTCTCGATAATATAGACATTTTCACAATCAGTGAGTTACACGTAATAATGTAAGTTTCACAAAGATTTTTCTAATTTATGGCAAAATTTGGTTAGAATAAGCAACTACTGTTGTGTTTTGATTTGTTCTCGTCATTTTACTTAGATGCATAAGTAAATGCAGCCGCTCCAGCCTTAAGGGCCTTCCTTTGTGAAATGGGAGATAAATTAGAGTTTTTTTTTACAAATTTTAAGAAATAAAAAAATATAAAAAAATCGATCTGATTTGGGTGTTTCGGGTGAGCGGTTCTACACCTCAAACCGATAACTAGACCGCAATTCACCGATTTCAATTTTATGGAACCATGTACAGAGCGGGTACCCTTGGGAACCGCCCAAATCGGTTGTTATGGGACGGTTCCTTTTGTGTACCCCTAGTCATAATGGGCGAATTTAGGATTTTGGTGACATAAAATTTTTTTGAGGCATTCATGTCACAATGGGTATAGTAAAATTTAGAGGCATTCGTGTTACAATGGATATAGTTTGAGATTTTTAAAGTATTTGCCCTAAAATTTAAATGTTTAAATATTTACGATGTTTTATAAGAACGTTTTGGGCCTAATTTTAGTTTAGCCGGGGTCCAAAGAAGTGAATTGTTGACCCTACCACTCAATTTGTACTTCAGGCCCGAGCAGTTTTGGTTGGGCTCGCTCTCAACCACAAAAAAGGTAATTAAATAAATAATTAAATAAATCCCGAGGTTAGGAAGGAAATGATCGCCTACTAGCAACAACCCCTGCACAAGCACAACGCAAAAATACAGGACAAACATAAGAAGCCACGTGTCAGAATGTCAGGAACGGGCCCCGGCACATACGGCGTCCACAGTTTTTGTTTTGGTAGGCTCGACCTCACGCAGCAAAACCCCAAAAGGGATAATCGCACCACATAAATAATCTCTTTACTTTGACCGAAGTTTCCGATTTTTTAATTTATTTAACGTGTCTCGTGAATTTTAACTTATTTCTAAATTTTTAATTTATTTAATATGATCATAGAAATTATAACGAATATGTATCAAAAATTCATGATTCACACTTCATATTGAGTTAAAGTTCAAATAGTCCCTGAACTTTGTGCACAAATAATTATTGAATTTTGACTTAATTTATAATGTGATTCCAAAATTTTTAATTTATTCAATATAATTCATGAATTTTAACTTAATGTGAAGTATGATCCTTGAATCTTAATTTGTTCAATATAGTCTCTGAACTTTTGACACACGTGAACTTTTGACACACGTTCAGAATATACTAAAAATTTAAAAATCATATCGAGAAAATTGAAAATTTAGGAATCACATTATATATTTAATAAAAATTCGGGACCATTTATGGAAAAAAGAAATGAAAATCAAAGCCCCGAGAGCTCGAAGATACTTTGGGGAGCAGTCCGAGGGGAGTATAAATTGAGCGGCGACGCGATCGGTAGACCCTGCAATCGCTCAGCCGCGCTCTCCTGCGTTCCTCGCTAAAACCCTAAACCATAATCCATCTCTCAGGTGAAGTCGCCGTCTCTCTCTCGACCCTGATTTCGCTTTCTGCTTCCTCCTCTTCCGTTCTTGAATGCCGTGACCTGCTCGTGCGTGCGCCGCGCGTGCTGTCGCGTGCGTAGGTGGTCTTTGTATTCGAAATGGTCTCGGGAGAGTCTGGTGTTTGAGGGTTCCTTTGTTTGTTGGGTTTGTTCTATGCTGTGTGGGTACGCTCGTTGCTTAGTGTTTTCTTTGTCGGGTGATTTGAGGGGAGGGGGGGTGTTCCCGTGTTTTGATTGGACGTTGCATGAGACGTGTGAATGCTGAGGTGCAAGAAACCTGGCGATTTTGCTTTCGCTAGCAATGGAGTTGGAGGGTATTTGGTGAGAGTGCGCTCTGATGTTGTTTCTGTAACTTAAGATAACTTGGTTTTATCTTTGTTGGCTCTGTTGGATGCTTCTTGGCCGTGCTCTTGGAGTATAAAAATGGCGGGTTTCTGGTTTATTAGCCAAGTGATGCTCTGAAAAACAAATTCTAGATGTTTGGTGGGTGTCTTAGTTTATGTTCTTCCCCTGAGCATAGTCTGTATGTGTCGAAGGTGAATATATTCGTTCCATTTGTACGTATTGTGTTTTTTTATGTAGATGGTCGTGGGCTTCCTGTTCTTGGTTCATTTCTTGAGGTGGTCGAGCACCTTATGTTGATTTCTGTACTTGTTGTGTTATCATTTTCTTTTGGGAGTGGTCAGTTGTGTCGAGGTGCCCATTTCCTCATTTGTAATTATTATGAGAGTGACATCCATTGTGGAATAAAGCATTTGACTTGGTGGATCTTTATGATTCTATGTTGATGCAGCCTCTTGGAGCAGCTGGTTCATTAGACAATCGACAATGGCTTTCTGCAACAAGGTTGGAAATCTTTTGAAGCAGAGTATTTCCCAAAATGGGCCTGCTTCTATGCTGAACTCTATCCGATGCTTGGCAACCTCAAGTAAACTTTTTATAGGAGGTACTGTTCAATGTAGATTACAAAATACTTTGAATGTAAACGAGGTTTGTGCTATCATGTCCCTTATATGCTATTCCATATCTCAGGTCTTTCTTATGGAACGGATGATCACTCTCTTAAGGATGCGTTCTCGAGCTTTGGTGAGGTGGTTGAAGGTGGGTTTAACTGTCAATTTCTCTCTTTTTTTTGTCTTGGTATGGTCATTTATTTTCTCAACATATAATTTATGCTGTGTACTTCTGCCCGGCAATGCAACAATATCTGCTGCATAATAAATTCTAATGGGCTTTCTTTTGCTGACTTGGTTTCCTTGCCACCCACTTTGGTCCGTACATCGAGAACATTGTCTCCTTGCAAGAAAAAAATGAGCACAGAGTGATTATACAGCTGGAATCCTGTTGCCTTAAAAGGAGAAATTACATTGTGAAACTCGATAGCAGGGATCTAGAGATGGTGCACTTGATCAATAGATTTTGTTATTTGTTACTGACTATTTCCCCTGCACCCTCTTGTCCCCCTCTTCTCTCTGAAATTCAGTTCTTCAGATTTGCTTATTTTATTTTAAATCAGATTGATTGAGTTACTACTTCTCAAAGATATTTTGTGTTAATTTTGTCGTCTTTCATTTGTTATCATGGATTGCAGCCAGAGTAATAACAGACAGAGATTCAGGAAGATCTAGGGGTTTTGGATTTGTCAATTTCTCTAGCGATGAATCTGCCAGCTCAGCATTGTCAGCCATGGACGGTCAGGTGAGCATTGTTCTTAGAAAATATGTAACATGTCTGTCACATATTCATCGTGATTTCTCACACGTGAGTCTTTTCAGGAGCTTCATGGACGGAGTATCCGTGTAAGCTACGCAACTGAGAGACCCAGTGGCAACCGAGGTTTTGGTGGCGGCAGCGGGTATGGTGGCAGAGCGGGCGGAGATGGTGGCTATTGAGCAATTACTCCTATTTTCAGCTTTTACTTGCTCTGATCAAGGTTGCTTAACCTTTTGAATATCTGTACTAGTTTTTGGATCTGGTTTGGATTCCTTCATATTTAGTGGGTTGTCTCATGCGCAATTTGTGAATTTGTCTTAAGTTGGTATAGCTACTAAATAATTTGTTGTCTGTTGCCGGATATCTGCATTTTGTCATTGCTTTCAACAGATGCTTGGCGAATGTCCCCCTACCTGTTCCCTTTAGAGGAGATCGTGTGTCGAGACATTGTAGGTTCGTAGCATCCTTCATTTTGTTAGGCAGTCTTTCGTCCCTACTCCCAACCTTCCCTAAGATGGGGTTGTTGAATTTCCTTCCTCCCCTTTTGTCCTAAGGGATTTGTAACCATTAGGCCACTGCTCTGTGGACATCATAAGCTTCTTGAGAGGATGATATACACGTATTTTTATTTCTTCTACATTCTGTTAAGGAAATCAAATCTGACCAAGTTGGGAGTTTACAGTTTTGAACCCCTTGATTCTGATCGAGTCCTGCAATTATATGACATTTGAAAGAAAACTTGCTATCCAATTTACAAACCTGACCAATCATGACCTCTTTAATAATTGTAAAACCCCCATATTTGTCTATGCAGTCATTTAGTCCTTGGCCTAGTATTCCTATTCAATATCTCGAGAATGAGTTTTCAGACATTGTTTTATTGGCAGAAGCATCATGTTTGCGGCTGTGGGAATGACCATCATTATCTTCTGCTGTTGGCATTAGGTTTTGCTGGCTGAATTAGGCTTTGTTTGTGCTCTTTTTTTTTGTTTGACTGTGCTACTATGTACTTTTAGCTCAAGTTTATTCCTGTTAGGGGTAAAAAATTTCTTGTTTTCGTTCTTCCCGAGCTGAGTTGTCGTACTTTTAGACTCTTGCTAGTTAGGAAAGTGAGACAAATCATTACTAGATTTTCAACTCGATTTGACTGGGATAATTTGATCTTGAATCTTTGAGTTTGAATTGAAAATCACTTTGAACTCCCTGTCAAACATGCCACGGAATGTTGGGTTTCATTTAAGAACTTTCTGTATTATTGTGAAATGAGTAATGATTAAGGTGTGTTTGTTATGTGGAAAATGAATGATTGATAAAATATTTTTTTTTAAATAATCGTTTGTATTGCTTACAAAACTGGAATGAATGAATGAAAAAAAAGTTTATTATTTATTAAAATGATTAGTTATAAATTATTGTCGGTAATGAAACATTTTTGATAGACTAATTATTTGAAGTGCGATGAGCGATTACTTTTGAGAAATATTGTTGAAAACATTTATTTTTCATGAAAGGAGCTGAGAAGTGAATACATATTGTGGTGTCAAAGTATGTCTTCAGTTTTTAGCTTTATCATGTGAACAATATCTTTCGACTGATGCCGGTTTTTCTCATGTTTCGACCATTTCATCATGTGATGGTGGCATGGCGAGTTGTGACAGAGGGTGATATACTCTTGGAGTCTGGAGTTTGCAAATCAAAAACCCAATTCAGATTTGGTTATTGACATTAGTACCATGAACTTTGATTCTGGCTTAAAACTGACTCGGATGCTAATCCCACAGAAATATTGATTTGTTTGCATGCTTGACTAAATTTCAGTCCGTCGTATTTTGAAACTCAAATGCAGAATAGAGAGATCATTTTTAAGCAGTTCAATGCAAGAGGGGGGAAGGAAACGTTCCATTGTGTCTGGAATTGATGCTAGAAGTGCGTTTACCATAGTACTGTTGCTTTGTTTGCTTCAAGCCATTTCTGAGAACATCATTATACGATGTTGTTAGATGTATAAATTCATTGACTGTTTTTATTCTGGAAAAAAAAGTAATTCTGACTATCAAGTTCCAGAAGAGATACCACCCGGTCGACGTATTCGAAACAAGTAGTCTGCAATCTCCGGATCCGTTTGAGGAGATAGCATTTATGTCCAGTCCTCACCTGCGAACGGATTATTGATTCAGACCATTGGCTTGTTATATTGCTAAAAAACACGGCGGCACTTGCTCCTAGTCCTTGCACCCCTTTCTTGCTGCGAATGCATAGTTGGTTGTAAAATTTTTGGAGAATGTACTCAATGTTGAGGGACCAATGTTTCTCTTATCGGGGATGAAAAAACAAAACGTGATCCTTTCATAAATGGTCAATATCACAAGTAATTCCAAATTGGTATACTTGTATTATATTTATATTAAGTAAAATTTTGTCGCAAAAAATCTTAAATTGATACATCTGTGTCGCATTTACATCAAATTAATTTTTATGTAAAAAATTTCCAAGCTAATAAACCCTTGATAAATTTACCAAAATTTTAGGGCCAAATAAGGGAATTTAGCAAATTTTCAAAACATGAGGAAACCCTTAGGGAAAAATTAGCAGAATCAATCTCTGTTCATTTTCTTTGTATATAGCTTCCCTAAAACTAGGTCGTTTCGGAAACCCATTTATGTTGAATTCCACATTGAATCCCCATCAAACATAAAAACAATATAACTGCTTGCATTTGACTTTGGTTGAGGAACAAACATGTACATGTATATTAAACGCACGAGAAAGATTTGTTTCTCCGCTTTTCAATTACTAATAATGCAAAAGTTGAGCCATCCATCTAGGCTTAAGCTTATAGCTTATTTGGTCTATGAGCTAGTGAAATATCATCCGCTCATTATTTATATATCTAAGGCTTTCCTTATTTTGTGGGAAATTTGATGTGTTCTAAAAAATATTCTCCAGGAAAATAGTAATATATTTCCATTATTTGATTGAAATCTGAAAATCATTTTTTGGAAAGGAAAAATTAATTTTATTTTCTTGAAAGCAGTATTTGTTTGATATAAAGGATACCTAGTCGTTGGAGTCTTGGTCACAAGAGCTACGGTCTCTCTTGCCTAGCATATTGGTACTTGAGCACGAGCGTTGAAGAACCTAGTCTAGACGATGGTGACTTGGGCACAGGAGTCGGATACCCAGACTTAGCCACAAGGGACTCGGGCACAGGAATTGGATCTTGGGCCCAACTTTTGTGGACCTAGGCACGACTATTAAGAAAACAAGGCCAAATATTAGTGATTTGGGCATGGGAGATGGGTACTCAGGCATTAGCATCGGGGACCCAGGCATTGGCATTGGGGTCTTAACCTTGGCCTTTATGGACCAACTAACTTGGATGGGAGAGTTGGGTGCCCATGCATGCAGTCGGAGACTTAACGCATCAAGATCCCGAGCATGACTACTGGGGGCTCAAGCATGGACACTGAGGTCCCGGGCACAAGCCTTGACTTGGATGCGGGAGTTGGGTATCTAGGCATAGCCACTGAGGATCGAGCACAAGCACTACGGTCTTGAGCATAGCTACCAAGAACTTAGGCACGGGCACCGAGGTCTTGGCCTTTATGGAGCCAGCGTGATTGATTGGGAATGAGAGTTGGGTGCCTAGGTATAGCTGTCGGGGATCGAGGTCTGGAGCTTGGCTCAAGGGATTGAGGTCTAGAGCTTGGCCTCCAAGACCTAGGCCTAGCTTTCGAGGAATTGGGTCTAACCTTGATGGACCTAGGCAATAGTATTGGTGACTTGGGTGTAAGAGTTAAGTATTTGAAAATAGTCGTCGAAAACTGGGGCTGACCCCATGGACTTTAGCTTGACCTCAATGGACCTAGGCTTGGCCTCTGTGGAGTTAGGCTTGGTCTCCATGGACCTTAGCACGAGTGTTAGTGACTTTGGTGTGGGAATTGGGTACTTTGGTATGGCTGCTGGCACCTGGGCACTAGAGTCCTAAGCTCAATCGAGCACTTTAGCATGGTCGCCCAAGATCCAAGCACAGGCATTAGGGTCTAGAGCATAGTCGTCTGGGACTGAGACATGAGCATCAAGGTCATGGGCCCAACTTTTAAAGACTTGGACCTGTGTCCGAGCGCTGGTGACTTGGGCACGAGAGCTGACTGATTAGACACGATGGGGGCACTATTGGGCTTGGGCCCGATCTTAAGGGACCTAGGTCCAACCTATATGGATTTGGGTTTGATTTCTAAGGAACCAATTTTGGCCTCACTGGACCGGAGACTAGAAGTTGAGTACAGGGACATGGTTGTTGGTTACCCGGACACAATGCTGGGGCTTTGGGCGCAAGCACCGATTGCTAAGGACCTAGACACGAACGCTGTGATTCCTATGCTCATGTCTAGTCTTACTTTGAAAATGATTTCCTCTTTTAAAAATATGAAATCATTTGTCTGAATTAAGCACAATTTTTCCGCTGTTTATAGAAAGATTTTCCGTCAACTCATTTTCTTAAATAATCCAAACACTGAAAAATGATAAAAATATTTGTAAGGAGAATATTTTTCGCCAAGTAAACAGAGCCTAAAAAGAACTTTCTCTTTGTGAGAAAAAAAGTTAATAATCAATAGTAATTCAGTTCGATGGGACCTTAGCGAACTGAACCGAGAAAATAGATGAAATGGAGTCATGCCGATGGGCCCTGCATCCTTGGCTCAAGACGACCCTCATGCGGGCCACGCTGACATGACCCGCTGTTTGTGGGTCATGGCCGTGCCGGCGCGGCCGGGCCTGTCGCCACCTCTCAACCAGGACGCGCCACCGGCGAACGCGTTAGCTTGGCCACGGGCTTCAGCTTTTGACCGCCGAAAAGGAGAACTCCAGCCAGATTGGCGCGCTCTTTCTTTTTCTGTTCCCTTTCTATCCCCCAGAGCCAAAAGGAAAACCCCTTTCTCTCCCTTCCTGCTCCTTTCTTCCTCCTCCTACTCCTTCATCTTCATCTTCTCCGCGAAGCCAAGCTTTCGCTTCGCTCCGTTCGCATTTCCCGGCTCATGCGGCAAGCGAGGCTCGGCGGTCGGAGCAGCGAAGATGAGCACGGTGGACAAGATGCTGATCAAGGGCATCCGGAGCTTCGACCCGGAGAACAAGCACGTCGTCACCTTCTTCAAGCCCTTGACCCTCATCGTCGGCCCTAACGGCGCCGGCAAGACCGTACCGCTCTTCTCCCACCTCTTTTGTCGCGTGCTTTGTGCCTTTCTCTTTCGTGGCCTGAGGGCTCATCTGAGGTTGTTTTCTGCTGTTTTTCCGCAGACGATTATCGAGTGCTTGAAGCTGTGCTGCACCGGCGAGCTGCCCCCGAACGCGCGGTCCGGTCACAGTTTCATCCACGACCCGAAGGTGCTGCTCGATTACCCATTTCGCCCTTCTGTTTTGATTCGTTTCGTTTGGCGTTGGGGGGCGGGGGGCGGGCTTTGCTGGGTTTTTCTTCTTTTTTCGTTGGGATTTAGTGGTGAGATTGCTTGGGTTGTGGTTGAAGGTGGCGGGAGAAACGGAGACGAAGGGGCAGATCAAGTTGAGGTTCAAGACGGCGGTCGGTAAGGATGTGGTGTGCATTCGGTCGTTTCAGTTGACTCAGAAGGCGTCCAAGATGGAATTCAAAGCCATCGAGAGCGTCCTGCAAACTATTAATCCTCACACTGGAGAGGTGAGTGTATTGCCTAGCTAATTTGTGAGAGTATCGTCTTGGAGTTATCATCGGCGTTCTCTGTTTGTGGATGTCATTATGTGGCTGGATGGTTGCTTTCGATGTCTGCCCTGTTATGAGTGTAATCAGCATTTATTAGATAGTCACTTCATCTGTTTAGCAAACACTTCTCTTACCCGTTGTTTGAGTACAGCGTCTTTTTGGTTAGTGCAACGGGAGTATATAACTTGAGGGCAATCAAATTTAAAGTATGGTATGGAATCCCTAAAAGCCATGGATTCCCAAAACATGTTGCTTGTGCTGTTACCCATCACATGTTGATCTTCTGCGCTTAAATTTCCAGTGTTCTCTTGTGCTGCAGAAAGTTTGCCTTAGCTACAGATGTGCTGATATGGACAGGGAGATCCCCGCTTTGATGGGTGTATCAAAGGCTGTCCTGGAAAATGTTATATTTGTTCATCAAGACGAAGCGAATTGGCCATTGCAAGATCCTTCCACATTGAAAAAGAAGTTCGATGATATCTTCTCCGCTACTCGGTATATTACAGACTATTCGTGCAACTTCTCTACAAGTTTAACGGAGCTTTATAATCATGTGCATGCATTATGTCTACCACATTTTCGGTAGAAAATCTATGTTTTAGGTTTATTTTCCAGGAGCCTTTCTCAATACTATGGTCATTCTTTGACTAACCGCTACTTGATATGCTCCCCATCAAATGCATTGCGGATGACGTGTCGTTTCCATTGTGTCATTGACTCAATTATCACATAGCATTCTTTCAGTTAGCAAAATATGCTCTTGAAAAAGTGTGTTAAGTTTGACGTTGCCTTTTGTTTTGCTTTAATTGTATTTATTTTGTCTCATCAACAACTAGACACTTTCCCGCAATGCTGTAATGAAAAAGTGAGGGATCAACATGCTATTAACCTTTTTCTGAGACTCGCTTACAGTTTGCCCTTCATAGCTGGTCTTTCTACATGTTTTTTAATTTGTTACATTGAATAAGATACAGAAATATAACTGCATATGTTATTGCCAGATCTATTATAGTAGTTGCGCCCCTCTCAAAGAATTTCTGACCTAATATCATCCTTTTGATTTTTGACTTGTTTGGTAATATAACTGATTAAATTGTCACCTTAGCCATATTACCTTTCAACGTACATATTTATTTTGCGTGGTTCGCTATGTCTGTGCGGGCTTCTGCTGACTTAGACCATGACATCTGTCTTGCTGTTTCACCTCTATCAGTTAATTTTCTTGAATTATTGCTGACTCTTTTGATATGTTTATACCCAGTTCCCCTTGTAGCTTTAATTTTTGTATTCCTCATTGACAGGCATTTAATTAGTTTTTCAGGGGTTAGAATTGGTTTAAATTCTGAAATTGCAAATTTTTGGGAAGAACCATTTTGGAATATGGGTTAATGAATTCAATGAGGAATAAAAGGGCCACTATTGGGTTTGATTTTGTATCCTATAATTCCCCCAATTGAGTGGGTTACGACTTAGCCTGAAATTGACTGCAGCATTTCTAGTTTTGTGTTTCAGCCTGGGGATTGACCCACCTTGCTTGTGCTCATATCTAATTAGTGAAGCAATGCTCATGCTTTGGAGTCATCTCTGTTCATTGCTGGGTAAACTGCATTAGTGATAGTATCAATGATTGAACTCTCTTTTCTCACTATATTTTGATTCTCCCTGATATCTGTTTGTTATAGTTTTTTGCATGGAAGTTTTTCCCCCCTACCATCAAGGAGAAACACAGTGGTGTTCAGCAAAAAAATTTGTTGATCATCATTCCGGAAGTTCTTGGCTTGGTTTGAGAGGCTAAATTTATAGGGACTCAACCTATTTTTGTCCTTCTTCATTTCATCTCTCTGGATAACTTAAAGTTGGACACTGTTAGTAGATTGAGTAAATTATGAAGCAGTTTATTAATGTCAGAAAATTTGTGCTTTACCTTGCATATTATCAAAAGCAAGGATTTCAACAGGATTGGACCGTGAATATAAAGGGAGAGAAAAGAAAAAGAGTGGCTCCTGCTATTCTCTGTGTCGACTTAGGTATCTGTAAATTAGATATAGTGACTGGGCCACTAATCTAAATCCTAAACGGTTTTTCTCTTTTTGATGATCGTTTTAGTTTTTCTTCGGCAGTTATTAGCAAGACATAAGAAGAACATCAAAACATTTCTTTTCTGTGCCTTGTCCCCCCATTTGTCTTTCAGCAATATTTGTACATCAAATGTAATTCTGTATTCTTGTGATTGATGCGAAATCTGTCTTTCTTGCCATAGACAATTCTCATCCTTTCCTTTTGTTTTACTTTTTGGCCTTTTTTTGGGGGGAAGGGGGTTCCTTTTTGGTAAATAGAGTATTAGTGAATTGCAGATGTAACTTTTGAAGTACTATGTAACAGGTACACAAAGGCCTTGGAAGCCATAAAGAAACTTCACAATGACCAGGCACAAGAGATAAAAACTTACAAGTTGAAGTTGGAAAATCTCCAGACGTTGAAAGATGCTGCATATAAGGTTATTATTTGTATCCGTCTATTGATGATAGTGACATGTCTAAGCCGTATTCCATCATCTAAATCCATCATTTTACTGTATCTGAGTACTGTTGATTACTGAACAAAATCATTGTAGTATCAGTGTTATGGAAGTTTTCAATGCAATTCCTGAAGGTACTAGAAGATTAAGATGTATTTTATCGTACTATCTTTCCCTTGGAAAAGGGGAGGAGGTTAGGACAGTTTTGCTTATTCTGGACTAGTGAGTTGCAATTGATCCTCTGACGATTATGATGTATTCAATTTTCTAATCACAGTGTAAACAGTACTCTTTGAGAACACAGACTATTGATTTTAAAGTCCGAGGAGTAGCTTTTGTCGATAATGAAGTAGAAATTGGATGACTAATTTTTGTGTTGACAAATTTTGCATCTCTTAAGCATAACAGTGCGCTACTTTGTTGCAGTCAAGGTTCAAGTAAGTTGGCTCATATAACATGCTTTCTATCTGGAATTCTTGGCATAGGACTCAGTCTTGCTCATTGTTATATTGGTGACTTGTTATGTTCTGACTATATGCGCCTCTTATAGTTTGTGAATTGCCCATAGCTGTCAATCTCCTGCAGCCTTTTGCAATTAGTTTCCCTAAGAGGAGATTCTTTACCTTCACAGGAGAAGAAAGAGAAGGAGTTTGTGCTCATTCTTTCATTCCTTCCTTTATTTTTTTATGAGAATTCATCACATTTTGAATTTGTAACAATTAAGTGAAAGCTCATAGTCTTACCTACGTGCTTTAACTCTCACTTTCTTCTGTGCTGCATTTACTCTTTCGCTACTGGTATCTGAAACAGGGGCACAATATCCTGTCGTTACTAATTTGACATACTTATGTGTTTTACAGCTACGTGAAAGCATATCTCAAGATCAAGATAAAACAGAATCTTTGAAAAGTCAATTGCAACACTTGGAAGAAAGTATTCAAACCGTGGATGCTAAAATTCATCATACGGAAGTAACACTGAAAGATTTAAGGAAACTACAGGAACAGATAGCGACGAAAACTGCTGAAAGAGGAACTTTGTTTAAGGAGCAGCAGAAGCAATATGCAGCTCTTGCTGAGGAGAACGAAGGTGTTTGTCTATCACTTTAACAAGTCATCTGCTTTATTTAGGTCTTCCCCGCACCTCCTCTCTTACGCTGGGCATAAACTGCTTAGCATTGCTGAGGACTGTCTGTATTAAGCATATGTTCAGTCAGAAGTCGCTCACTTGTAACTATTTATAATAATAAACATTATTTATAGTCAGACTGGTTCATAAAGAGCCACCGTTAATGATCAAAAGCCAGACTGGTTTGTACATAGTCACACAATGGTCATTGGAGGAGAAGAAATTTAGAGCCGTCTTCGAAATGATGTAGTTTAGACAATTAGTTGAGAAGCTCCTCAGGCAGGCAGATGCTATGCTATTATTTCTTGATAGTCAAGCTATGCCGCATATAGCTTCAGATCCAGTATATAATGGGATGATTAAGCACATTGAGATTGACTGCCACTTTACTAGAGCAAAGCTGATCTCTGGTGTAACTGCAACAGCCTTTATGAACTCAAATGATCAACTTGCTGATATATTTACTAATATCCTTGTAGTCTTCATCGAATTACATTCTTTTAATATGCTAGGAATATATGAAATGTATGCTCCAGCTTGAGAGGAATTGAGGAGCATTTGTCTAATACAGTGGCACTTGTAAAAGCTCACACCCTGTTCATTAGATGGGCCACACTGAAAAACACCAACCATTTAGTCATAAATCTGTCATCTGTTACTTTCACAAGCATCATCTTCTGTTTGCAGATGTTTTTCAGATAGGATGATGCTTTAAGAAACGGTGTGCCTTTTTTTCTGTTTCTCTTGCAAAAATAGATACTGACGAGGAGTTGATGGAATGGAAAACCAAGTTCGATCAAAAAATCGCCCTCTTGGAATCTAAAATTGGTAAGTTAGAGAGGGAAATGAATGACACAGAGACAAAAGGTTCTTTCCTTAAGAAGACGATTAATGAGTACATTTGGGAAATAAGCAAGCTGCAAACTGAAGCTGAGGTAAAGTCAACTAAGTGATGCGGCTTTCTGTTTTTTACAGTTGGGAATGTTGTGGTCCTGTTTCATATTAACTCGTTTAACTTTTATTACAGGCTCATAATTCTTTGAAAAGCGAAAGAGATTCTACCATTCAAAAACTTTTTTCACGGCACAATTTGGGGTCTCTTCCAAGTTCTCCATTTGACAATGATGTTGCCTTGAACCTCACAAATCGAGTGAAATCAAGGCTATTGGATCTTGAGAAGGATTTACAAGATAAAAAGGTGGCCTTCTAATTCCATGGTCTACTGGCTCTTTCTGCCAAAAAGTGAATTTTCATGGGCCATACGGTCACCTCCATGTGCTTAATTCACCTGTTTGAATCTACACACAATGAACTGCTAAATTGCTACTTTGAAAATAACTAATAGTAGCTGGCTTCTAGTTTATTGAGAAGCAATGTCTGAAAAGAAGAAAGCCCCCTTTGTTTTCTGAAGGTAGTTGTTTTATTTACCTATTTGAAAGGGACTCAAGCTCTTATGAGGAAAACTGTCTTGCAGAAATCAAATGAGATGGAACTTAAGGCTTCGTGGGATCAGTACATGGATGCAAATGATCGGTGGAAAAATATTGATGCTCAGAAACAGGCGAAGGCAGAGATCAAGGTTTAGAAGACATGCTTTGTTGTGGTTTTTCAATATTCAGATCACTCTTTTATTTTTTCCGGCGCATTTGAACTTCCATCCTATGCAGAGTGGCCTTTTGAAGCGCATCAAAGAGAAGGAAGATGAGCGAGACTCATTCGAGCTTCAAATATCTAATGTTGATTTATCTCATATAGATGAGCGGGAGCAGAGCATGGTACCATTGCCCTGCTTAGCTCTTCTTGTGGGTCCATGCACGTTAGAAGAATGATACACAGATCTAATCTCTCTCTCTCTCTCTCTCTCTCGTATGTGCAGCGAATTGAGGTTGAGAGGAAGACAAACCAGCTTGCTGGAAGAGAATTTGAATCTAACATACGGCAGAAGCAGAGCGAGCTTTACAGCATTGAGCAAAAAATTAAGGCACTTAATCGAGAGAAAGATATAATGGCAGGCGATTCAGAGGACAGAGTAAAACTTGCATTGAAGAAAGCTGAGCTAGAGAATCACAAAAAGAAACACAGAAAGATGTAAGTAGGATATTCTTCCACAGTTTAAGTTCTTTCTTTCTCATTGTGCATTTATGTGCTCTTTGCAGTTTAGTGTGATTAGTTACGAGTTGAAGCCTTACTTTGGGCATCCTTTTTGCTTCAGAATTGATGATTGCAAGGATAAAATTAGAGGAGTCCTGAAGGGGAGGCTTCCACCTGACAAGGATTTGAAGAAGGAAATGACTCAAGCTTTGAGGTCATTCTATGTTATGTATTTGTGTGTCAGTGATTATAAGCATGGAATTGTTATTGCGATTCTATAATGGCTGCATTGATTGGTTAAGATTTTACTTTTTATGCTTTTTGTTACTCTTGCTCACACTGGAGCAACCGTTTGGTCAAGCCACTCTTGAGAGCATGCTTAGATGGTGACTGTCTTGTGAATTAAATTTCCTATCTGCATGATTGTGCTTATTGGTGGAAATTTTAATCTTTTCTTGAAATATCTTGGTTTGATTTAAATTACTTTACTTAGCTATTAAAGAGTGTCACGGTGCACAAGGCTCCCTGTATTACGGGGTCTGAGAGGGAGGTTGATGTATGTATCCCCTGATTTTCCGGAGAGGCTGTTTCTGTGATTTCAACCTTTGACCTCAGTCTACAGCTGAGTAACTTTTTACTGCTAAACCAAGGCTTGCCATCAATCCTAATTGGCATTATGGCTACAGAAAATTTCTTACTGCTTGATTTCACTATAGGTTGTAATTATCTTATTTGATCAGTATTGAAAAATGTCTTGGAAGTAATAACGTAATAAAAATTAAGATTATGGAATAAAGCAACAACCAATGAGGCAATTTTGCCACTGCCCGCAGCGGCTGCGTTGGCTTGCGCTCTTGTCCCCCCACGAAGGGATTGGAGTTCGAACCCCAGCGTAGTCGTTAGGGATTTTTAAGTGTGGCGCCGTGGTGGTGGGTCCTGTGCTAGCGTCACCCCAGGTTTACTCCTCCGGCTGTCGGCCGTGCGAGGGGTTCCTGGGTTACCCCCCCCCCAAAAAAAAAAAAAGAGGCAATTTTGCTGGAAAATATTAAGCACCAAACCATTTCCTTTGTAAAATTATGCGTTTCTATTCCTCCAGATTTCCACTGCTCAGTAAATCAACCTTTCTGGTAAATCTTGTACTGTCCATTGAAGGATGCAATTCCCTGAGCGTGCTAGTGTTTACTGTTTATTTATTGTGCATTAATGTGAAATTATCCTTATGGCATAAATGCATTATCTTGAGAATCGAAATTAACACCAAGTTTGTATGACACAATATGGAAAGGGGATGTCAATGCAAACTTTTGGTGGAAAATATTTGATAAAACCCTCCACTTTCTTTTGATTTCTTGTTTATTCCTGAAACGTGTGTTAATAAGCTCTATCATCATACCTTACAAAGCAGGACCATTATGGGGCTAGCTCATGGTTTGGAAGTGCTCTAGAGAGTGTTAGTTGTTTTTGTTATTGAGATGGCATAAGACGATCTATGTAGCGGAACCCAGGATAAATAATTGGTTTGTTGCTTTGGTTGCTGTTATATTTGTTGTCCGTAAGGTCGATGTTCCTGCTGCAGGGCTATTAATTTGGAATTTGATGACTTGGGCTCGAAATCCCGTGAAGCTGAGAAGGAAGTGAATATGTTGCAGATGAAAATACAGGAAGCTAATGATAGCCTGTCTAAACTTGGCAAGGATTTGGAATG
This sequence comes from Syzygium aqueum, assembly GCA_031216185.1. Lineage (NCBI taxonomy): Eukaryota > Viridiplantae > Streptophyta > Magnoliopsida > Myrtales > Myrtaceae > Syzygium > Syzygium aqueum. The sequence continues at coordinate 20,482,577 of CM062238.1, forward strand.
TAGGAAATCTTTCTATTCTTATAATCTGTAATTACGTAGGGACTCATTTTTCTTAATTGAAGTTGACATATGCTTTGTGGCAAAAAAAAAAAAAACAAGGAAGTTGACATATGCTTGAATTTTGGCTGTGCTTGTCTGATTTTTAGGAGTGTAATTGCAAGGATTTGGAATGTAGGAACTCTTTTCACTGTGTAATTATAGGTGGGGACTTAATATGCTCAACTAAAGTTGACATTTGCTTGAATGTTGGCTGTGCTGGTCTGATTTTTTGGAGTGTTATTAGCCATTCCTAGGATAATACCCAATGCTCAGGGCCCCGGGAATCACATAGGATAGAATAGCTCTGACTTTTCCAGGTTCAGTGTTATTTGGTCTACAGGCAGAAGCATAAGTTGTCTTTCCACTGGATTGAAATTAGTAAGCTACTGGAACTTCATAATAACTTCAAAAATTAGGATGTGACAGCAGTCATCCTAACACGGCTTTGTGAGTTAATGGAACTTATTTAAGTGATAAAAATTGGCGCAAAGTATCTCTGATTGATCAAGGTGTTATTTTTTTTTTTTTGGTAAGGGTAAGTAATCTAGGTGTTATAATAGCTGTTTAGACAAAGAAAATCAAATTAGTGACTATCTTGAAGGATGGAGAAGAAAGAACTGAAGTTCTCTTTGTGGTGAATAGACGATGGAAGTAATTCCTGGTGATTTTCCTTTTTCTTTATTGGTCATTTTAGCCAAGTTGCGTTACATGAGGATTTTCCTGTTCAATTTATTGCAGCACGGAAGAGATTTATAGAGTCCAAGCTGCTGTCATTGGATCGGCAATCTTCTGATATTGATGCTTATCTGAGAGTACTGGAGTCAGCGAAGGAGAAAAGAGATGTCCAGAAAAGGTCATTGATTTTGGAGTCAAGATCATAAATAAGCTAGTCTTCTGGTGAGGATAGAGCTAACAATCATTACATGCTGTCTGCAGTAAATATAATATTGCTGATGGTATGAGGCAAATGTTTGATCCTTTTGAAAGAGTGGCCCGTGCTCATCATGTTTGTCCTTGCTGCGAGCGTCCTTTCTCTGCAGAAGAAGAGGATGATTTTGTCAAGAAGGTTGGAATATCTCTTGCCATGCTTTCAAGCTGCTTATCCATTAGTTTGTTGCTTGGACTTTTCTATTTCTCATATTTTATTGCCTTGATGCTTTTGACTCTGTTGGCATTTGGAAATTACAGCAACGAGTGAAGGCTACTAGTTCTGCCGAACACATGAAGGTGCTGGCCATGGAATCGTCAAACGCTGACTCATATTTTCAGCAATTGGACAAGCTTCGTGTGGTCTATGAAGAATATACTAAAATTAAAAGGGAAACGATCCCTCACACAGAAAAAACCTTGGATGAGTTTACTAAAGAGTTGGATCAAAAATCCCAGGCCCTTGATGATGTAATTATCTCTTCTCTAACCATTAGCTTTATAATGTTTTCGTTTTGGTGAAGACGATTGGCTTCAGGATTCTTTACAACATTTTTGAAATGGTTTTTCTTTTTTTTCCTGCGTGAGATTTTGTATCCAATATTCTCCAGTGGGTTGTCACAGAAGGATAATATACTTGTTCACTACTTTTATACAAGCTATGATGATGTTTCTCAGTACATTAGGCATAAAAAGTCATTTGTTTCTTACATATTGATGCCTCCTATCCTATATATGCAAGATAAAGTCCTTAGTATTTCCTCTTTCCTGCCTTCTGACTTATGAGGACTAGAGTTCTTATCCTTTAAGACAACTCAATGGAGAGCTATATGTGTTTGGTCTGCATTTAGTATGGTTCCTTTTGATGTGAGAAGTAGTCTTCGTTTTTCTTGTTGTATTGATACAGGATTCGAGTTCCTAAACTGGCTTTGATAGGGTGTCGATTAATTTCTGACTACTTGGTGCATTAGTAAAGTGATTTTTTTTATCTGTTTGTCTTTCTATCACTTCTTGGTTATCTAAGCTTGTATGTACTTTGGATGTGATTTTCTTGAGTGCTTTTCCTGTAGTCAAAAATCCATAGGACATTGATACCAGGTGCTATACTTACTGCTAAATGTTATCTGTATAGACCCCATAAGTATAAATCTTTATAATAGCCATACATAAATACATAAGTGGGTGTCATTCGTTGTAACAAAGGGGCTGTGTTATTACTCAGCTAAGCATGTCTTTAATCAGTTAGTGAATCAATAATGGTGTTGCCTCTGCCCTGGGCTTGAAAGTACGAGAAATTTGGGTATAATATTTAGAAATTACACAGACATGACATTGGTATTCTTAGGATGCTTCCATCACTGACTGCCAAGAGAAAAAGCATCCTTACACAGATCCAAATCATATTTGTGGGGAACTCATTTATTCCCTGCTTCTTAGCAGAATATAAAGGCAGTAGGACCTATGGTGAAGTTTCTCTGCTCGAGGTCGGTTTTGATCCTCTTTTTTGAATTAGAGATCCACGTGTGGAATCTTCCCATCGCAAGTCAAGCAGCATGCTTGTAAAGAAATACTCCAAGTAACCCCTTTCGTTTGAAGATCACAGAATGCCTTACATGAGAAGAATATCTGCACACTTCATTTTTCAAGAAGCATACAGAAATCTACTTCTCTCTTTGATTCTTGATGAACACAGAAAGAATTATCTCTATTCATTTCCAGCCTCCAATCTAGATGATTAACTCTGCATGATTATTGAGTATTGGTGATATAAAAATACTTTGCAAATACAGGTACTAGGGGTTTTGGCTCAAATAAAAGCTGAGAAAGAGTCGGTTGAGGCCTTGCTGCAACCTGTTGATACAGCTGATCGGCTTTTCCAAGAGGTCCAGACTTTGCAGAAGCAAGTCGATGATTTGGAGTATAAGCTTGATTTCCGGGGACAAGGTGTGAGAACTATGGAAGAGATCCAATTGGAGCTGAATGATTTGCAGAGCACAAAGTACATGACCTTCAGCTATTTGTTTTATTTTAATTCTCTTTCTGCTTCTTTTCCTTTCTTCCCATGGCATATGCATGAGATATCCCAAACTTTATACACCAGTTGTGTGGAGAAATTGCGCTGCGGAAGTCTGACTATTCTGTCTGTCTTTGCCAACTTGACTTGATTGTTTGGTTATAGAAATCTTCGTGTCAAATTTGATTTGAGCTTATGGTTTTAACTTCAAAACTCGACCTCCCTCTCTCTAGGGATAATTTGCACAACGAATTGGAGAAGCTCAGGGATGAGCAAAGGTATATGGAGAATGATTTATCCAATATCCAAATTCGCTGGCATACTCTGAGGGAGGAAAAAGTAACTGCAGCTAATACGCTCCGCGATGTCACAAAGGCGGAAGAGGAGCTAGAGCGATTGTGGGAGGAGAGAAATCAACTTGACCTCGATGAGAAGGTAGTCTACTTATAGAATTTTCCTTCACCAAGATCTAGTAAAATAATAGAACACTGAAGTAGACTGATGGAGTGAATTTCTACAATTACAGTTGATTTTTCTTGTAATTGAGCTGCTTTTAGCTTCAAGGTCTTTTGCATACACAAATTAGCATCTCCTTGGTGCCCAATAAGGAAATCTCTCTAGTGGAAGGTGGCTTTTTCAGTCTTCTATCAAATCCCTAACAATCCCTTTAAGGACGAAATCCTGGACATGAAGAATAAAAAGGCCTTTCCCATTTTCATCCATTAAATTATAGTTAATTACTTGAAAAGTCAGAAATATATTTGCTCAAAAAATATTCCAGAAGTTGTTGACCGTAAATGAGAAGATTGATGCGGAACAGTGGATACTAGTTGCTGTGCATATTGCTTCATGATCGGAAAAATGAGCACCATGGAAATACATGCCACACAGCCAAAGAAAGATAATGGAAAGTTGGCCAAAATTAGCCCTAAATACTTTTCGCTATTCTTGATAATACAATGAGTAAAGGGGTAGTTTGTGTAGATAATAGATCACCCACTCTGCTCTCTTTTGGCTAGCTGCTTCTCATAATTTTTGAATTCTTCATCAAATTCCTTGTGTTGCTCAGGAGAATTTTGTTGACTGTACCTTTATGTACTTTCTCTTTTCAATGTTTAGGTTTTCATAACTTGAGCTTGCTGCTTAAGCATATTTTCATGTATTCACTGCTTTCTTACTAATGATTTGCCGTCTATCCTCTTGTTGACTTTGTATTCTCTTTGTGCTGATTTCAGCATTTGATGGAGGCTCTTGGCCATATATCCAAGGACAGAGATAGACTTCTGAATGAGTACAATGATTTGAAGGCTAAACTTAATCATGACTACGACGAACAGGCTGAACAGAAAAGAAGCTATCATCAAGAAGTGGATTCACTACTCAAGTTATCTTCCAAAATCAAGGAGTATGTTCTTCTGAATTTAGCGATAGTTGTGTGGACCCGATACCTGTGTTTTAATCTGCAGACTGCTGTACTAGGTACCATGATCTCAAGAAAGGAGATAGGTTGAAAGAGCTGGAAGAAAAGCAAGGTGCATCAGAATCTCAGCTTCAAGGTTGTGATCAGAGGAAACGAGAAATTTCAGAAGAACTTACCAAAAGTAAGGACTTGATGAGGAATCAGGATCAGCTTAGAAGAAATATCGAGGATAACCTAAACTACCGAAAGACAAAATCTGAAGTAGATGACCTCACCCGTGAAATTGAATCTCTAGAAGACAGAATACTCAAAATTGGTGGTATTTCTACCATTGAAGTTGAACTTGTAAAACTTTCACAAGAAAGAGAGAGGCAACTTTCAGAGGTATTCATACTTCTGATAAAACTCTTCTATCTTGGGCCACCCACCTGGGTTTTGTTTCGTGTCTCATCTAATCCATGAGGTTAGAAATATTTTAAGGCCTGCGGTTTTCCTATTGAGGTGGGCTTCATCATCATCATAGAAGTCAAAACCAATAGTGATGAGTATTTGCTTGCTACCCTGTACTGATGCTGGAGCCATTAATGAAATTCCATATTGAAGGAGAATATATGAACTTATGGTGCTATATGGTTATTTTGGTCTGTTCAATCCATCATACAATGTGCTTCTTTATCAGAGACGTGTGGTTCTGTTCCCATATCTTGCATTAGCTCGGTGTTAAAGTATGTTTTCAGTTAAAGGGCGTCATTATTCTTTCTTTTGTTTGATAAGCAATTATCCTTGTTTATGGAGACAACAGTACTCTTGAGCCTCGAGTTTCCCTCTTCTGTCTTTCGTTGTATTATTCGCATACTTAATTTGTGTATGTATATGATATAATGGGTATCTATTTCTATCTGAATTATATATGGTACAACTACTTAGTTTCTCATTTTTCTTCTTGCCACAGCTAAACAGGTGTCAAGGAACGATGTCTGTCTACCAGAGCAACATTTCTAAGAATAAATTAGATCTTAAGCAAGCCCAGTACAAAGACATTGACAAGCGATATTTTGACCAGTTAATACAGCTCAAGGTAAAATGTTTATGAGTAGTAGTTAGTGTCCTTTATATTTCTCAGCTGGAGAATAAATGAACCAATTTCTGGCAGACCACGGAGATGGCAAACAAGGATCTGGACAGATACTACAATGCCCTTGACAAGTGAGCTCTTGAAATATACTCCATTGCCTTTTAAAGTTAAATGTTTCAGATGTTGCCTTTTCTCCTTGTGTTCATGCAATGTGCTTAGGAACTATAAATACAAAATCTGAAGTAGAGTTTGGTATAGGTAAGTATGTTGCTGTAAATGTTAGTTTGGAGAGCGAGGAACAGAAGGGAATTTGAGGGAAAAGAGTTCTTTGGATGTTTGTCTATATGGGTTGATGGTTTGAAACTTGAAACGTCTGGCATAGTGGAAGGATCTTCATAGATGTGAATGCTTTGTAGACATTGTATATTCTCTTTCTCTCTGTCTCTCTCATTCTCCGAAATGAATTTTACTCTGGGCTCTGAGCTCTTTTTTTTTCCCAACATGGTTCTTCACCCACTGGTGCCATTTCAATGAATTATTAAGGATTTTAACGGGAAAAAAATCAGATTTGTAGTAGAGAAACTCTACTGAGGTTATACAACCATAAGTTTCTTTTCTTTAGCGAATTTTATAGCACCCAAAAGAACACTGGAAGACAAAGTTGTAGAAAAAGGATAGAAAAGCGAAGAAGATGGAAAAACAAGAGATATTAATCCTGAGATGGGTGAAGAAATCTGACTCTTTACTGGGGTCATATAAAGAATAGCAGATTTGATAGTTGGTGAGGGGGAGCCCATTGACAGTTATGTAATGTCTGTGGAGTATTTTTTTGTGATTTTCTGTTGATGCAACATTCCCTACGCTGAAGAGTTTGGCCACATTTTTTTAGAGCGAAAATATTCATAAAAGTGGGTGGCATCAAGAGGGTGCAAACCTTATGCATAAGAGCTCTATTTGCAAAAGAGAGAAGAGGTCTCTTAGATTTAAGAGCGCCTGTTTTCAACTCCTTTATCTCTTTATATGACCTCTTTTCCAGCATAGAACCGCAATCTTCCAATTGAGCTTAGATTGTCCAACTGCATTTTGTCACTGCTGCATTTGTGCCCATTTTCTCTATCCTCACTTTTCCTATCAGGTGCATTAACTCAAATTGATCGACTTTTGTTGTTAATTGTTTGGTGTTCGTATGAGCGCTGCCTCTATATGGCTTCAAGCGGGTGAAAATGACCAGTTCTTACTGAACTTCTTCTTAGTCCAAGACACTTAATCGTCTGAGATTTATTTATGTTGGACATGACCTGATTCCCAAATTTGCTGGAGAAAACATTCTTGGTAACAATAGAAGCTTCGTTAGATGATATATTCACTTGTAGCTACTGAGTAATTGGGATTGTGCTTATTCTCTTCTTGATATTCTTGAGAAAGAGTGCGCTCTATGATTGCTTCTTTGTTCCTTTGGATTCTATTTATGGCATTGTCTTACCTGCGCAAAAGGAGATCCAAATGTTCACAAAGCGTCATTTGTGACATCTTCCTTCTTGATCCCGTGCCTTTCTATTTACATATTTTGTGAATTTGAGGTGCTTTACTCTATCCTCTTTTCCCTAGCCAAGGAACCTTTCTCTAGGGACATGTTTTTGGGACGATGGTTGTGAAGGCTGAAAGTTGACCTTGCTTGTCTTACCTGCGCAAAAGGAGATCCAAATGTTCACGAATTGTCATTTGTGACATCTTCCTTCTTGATCCCGTGCCTTTCTATTTACATATTTTGTGAATTTGAGGTGCTTTACTCTATCCTCTTTTCCCTAGCCAAGGAACCTTTCTCTAGGGACATGTTTTTGGGACAATGGTTGCGAAGGTTGACAGTTGACCTTGCTTGTCTTTACAAATGGCTTATTCACTGCGGACCATGACCGTGATACTTTTCTTTGACAGAGCTCTTATGCGATTCCACACTATGAAAATGGAAGAAATAAATAAAATTATAAGGGAACTGTGGCAACAAACTTATAGGGGACAAGATATTGACTACATCAGAATACACTCGGACTCGGAAGGTGCTGGGACTCGATCTTACAGCTACAAGGCATGCAAACCTTTTTTTTTAACATTAATTTAATCTGTTAAGTGAGATGATGAGCATCTCACCAATGAACTTTGTCAATTATACAGGTTCTCATGCTAACTGGTGACGCAGAGTTAGAAATGAGAGGACGGTGTAGTGCTGGTCAGAAGGTGCACAACTTAGAAGAGATCACTTTGTCCACTTCCATCATGCTGTTTGTGTAGGAGAAAATCTACAACTAATAATTGGTTTCAGGTTCTTGCTTCACTTATTATTCGCTTGGCTTTAGCTGAGACCTTTTGCCTCAACTGTGGAATTCTAGCACTTGATGAACCAACTACCAATCTGGATGGTCCTAATGCTGAAAGTCTTGCAGCAGCTCTTGTGAGGTATTACCGATCTTCTATTTTGGTGACAATGGGTGAGCATAAGTAGCGATCATGTCGGGGTTACTGGACGACAACTTGCAATCATTCATTTTCTTTTGTTCGACTTCTCCAGAATTATGGAGGACAGAAAGGGACAGGAAAATTTTCAGCTGATTGTCATCACGCATGATGAACGGTTTGCGCAACTTATCGGTCAACGACAGCATGCAGAGAAATATTACCGTGTCTCAAAGGACGATCAGTAAGTTTTTGAATTTGTTGACTCCTATCTCTTCTATTTCGTCATCTTGTCTACTATTGTTTTAACTTCTTGAGTCACACTATCAGTCAGCACAGTATAATTGAAGCCCAGGAGATATTTGACTGAAGATGAAGATTTGGTTCTTGTAGAAGAGGTCTTGTCAGGATTCATGTGAAGTATGTGTTTATGATTCGTTTCCCTGGATGACATGAACTCTCTAGTAGCTTATGTATGTTCACTTTTATACTTTTGCCTTTTGTCCTTACTTGAATTTTTGAAGTTATTCATGCTTATGCTTCAGTAAAGATGGCATGTTGAATAAAGTGGAATAACGATAGCTGTGAGTAATTTTCTTTAGTGATCATTAATTACAGGGAAACACCAAGTCATGCTCAAGGTTTCAGAACTGAATTGGTCATGTCGAACCGGAAGAGGCGGGAAAATTCGAGGTGTGAGTTTGGCGAGGGTTGGTATGCGATGCATTTTCTGAACTTGCAATGTTTAATTACGAGACCATATAGAGGGTTTCTGTAAATGACTATGCGTTGAAGTTAAGTGTACTCTTGACGATATAAATGTGAGTAAAATTCCCATCATTTTCTGTTGCAAAATCCATATTGTTCCTTGAGACTCTGCCTAGTGTCCATCTGAAGCCAGGGTTTCCTGCATTCTCATTTGAAATTGGAAAAGCTCAAAATCTAACCGTGCAGACGTGATGAAAAAATTTACAGTCCGGCTCCGTTGCTTTGTTATATGCATCTGCAGAAAGCTGGTGGCAAATAGCAGTGGCAAAACAACTTTTCACGTGATTTTCCGCATGTTCCAATCATGGACAGTCGTGAGTAGAGAGACTAGAGAGGATAGATGCAACCACCGGCCCCCAGTCCTTGGCTGCCTAGATTGTCCTTGAGTACTTTTTACATTGTGAATCAACTGTGATCCGATGTTTAATCTCGCTCTCATCAGGCTTAGTAGAGCCTGAAAATTTGCTTATACAGAATGAAAATTCACTAACCAATGACATTGTCCTTGGACAAACTGATTTGAAGGAGTGAATCAGCAAAAACTTATGTTCTTCAAGCACGAGTTCTCTCCGGAGACTAGAAATGTAAAAAAAAAAAAAGAGAGGAGAAAGTCCTTACTGATCACACCCTTGGAAATGTAACGTTTAGATCATGATTCAAGGCATGAGAAACATGCAGTTAGGTTACAGATTGTAGCATACAGTCCTGCTTTATGGCATACGAAGAAGGCTCTAAACACCAAGCCGAGAAAGACCAAACTCCAATTTTCTCTTTATTTTCACAGACCCAAATCAAAAGCGTAACATCTTATGTCACCACTTCAAATTAGACCACAGAGCAAATTAAGCAATGATCACATCACCATCTCTTTCTCTTTCTCCGAGACACTCTTTCAAGTCTTGATGTCTCTGACGTTTCGTGCACACCCAGTGATGACAGCGCACCCTCTGTTGTACGGATTGGCCTGCCCACCTGGACAATTGTAGTAGGAAGCCCCTGGTCTCTGGCAGGGCACCGCGTCCCTCCTCAGCGTCTCGTAGCTGATGTACTTCGCGTTGCTCTGCTGTGCGGCCAGCGCTCTCCGGCCGGTCTCCCACTCCATCTCCGGCTCCGTCATGCACTCGCCAATGGCGGCCTCCGAGCATGATGATGACCTCTCCAGAAGAAGATCAAGACCGACGCTTCTCAGCGAGCTGAGGCCTTGAATGGACGCCCCATTGCAGGCTGTGAGGTGGGTGAGGATGAAGAGGAGCGATAGGTGAGAGAAAGTAAAGGAGCTGAGCTTAGGGTTGAGCTTGAGCATGCCTGTCTCTCTCTCTCTCTGGTTTCTTTGAGCGGGGATTTTGTTGGGGACAGCTAGGAAGTCGGATTTTCCCGTTTTGGGTAGTTGGGGTTTGGGGGTACCATTAACGAGGACGAAACATTCTCGAGGGCTGTTTGAAAACTTGCCAAATAGTAATAATTTCTATTTTTTTATTTTTAGACTTAATTTGGGAGCATAAATCTATTTGTTAAATATTTTATGTCCGGATATAATTTTGCAAAAAATTATTTTTAAAATCAGTTTTAGAACAAAATGAAGAAGGAAAAAAAAAGTAAATTCTTGATTTTGAAACAATTTTTTCATTTCTGATTCATTCTTTTTTTTTGGTTTGTTGTTGTTCTTCGATTTGCCAGCTGCTGGCGACTGGCCACAGGCTAAGGCTGGCAAAGGCGTTGTGGCCGTGATGGCGAGTCCTCGCCCAACCAAGGCAAGACTAACCTCGTCGTCACCAACCAGATTTGGGTGAGGCTCGACCTTGCCTAGCCAAGACAAGGCCAGCCTCGCCTTGACTGGGTGAGGCTCGACCTCACCCAGATCTGGGCGAGGTCGGGCCTTGTCCATTCAAGGCAAGGCCGACCTCGCCGTTGCAACTGGTGAGGCTGGCGGTGAGGGTCGCGACGCCCTTGTGGGCCTTGGCCTGTGGCCGATTGCCAGTGGCCTTGGCCAAGGAAGGGAAGGGAAAGAAAAAAAAGAAAGAAATATTAAAAAATTCAAAATATTATTAATAAAATGAAATTTGATATAGTTACCAAACACATTTCTATTCTTTTTCTATTCTAAGAATATAAATTTTGGGTAGTTACAAACGCCTTCAAATACTTACAAATTGTTTCCGAGCACAGAATAAAAAAGAATAATTTCTTAACAGAATCTGTTTTCAAATACAAAATGGTTGTCATGCGCAATCTTACACACTTGCAAAAAGTGGAGACATTGAGATAAAGCGATTGTCAAGCAAGCTGGTATATTTGGAAATTCATGTATAAATATGGCCCTAATTCCCTAAAAAAATCCCAACTTTAAGTCTAGTCTTAATTCTGCCACGGATATTTTTTTTTGTCTTCGAAAAAACTCGTTTTAACATTTTCTTTTCTCCATACAATACAATTCTAGTGACCTATACCCTACCAAACACATATTTGATCCGACTCATATTGTTAAAACATTTTCATATTTAACTTAATTTAGAAAAATTCATACCCAAATTAAGGTGAAAATATTAAGCGAGTGAGCGCGAGAGAGAGTGAAGAGAGAGCCGTAGATGTGGGTTGGGTCTAAGCTATTAATCAAACATAACTAACTCATTTAAGAAACCAGCCCATCAAATATGGATTTATGATCTATTTTGAATGTCTATTACCTATATGGTTCATTTAATGGAAACTTCAGTGAAATACTGAATGATCTTATTAGTGAACAGTGTGTATGTTGGACACCTTCAATAAATTGACTCAAGCTCAAATGTACCAAGATATCCCATTAGAGAGGTTGGCAGTGAAAGCCAAGCAGATTGCTTAGGGCCATGTTTTCTGAGTTCGAGATCATCCGGCCATCTGTCTTCCTAATTGGCGCGGTTACAACACCGGACATCTTTCACATCAATACGGTAGTTCATTTTGTTTATAGGTGATGTCCATACCTGTCAATTGGAAGTATGATTAGAGGAAAAATATAGCCTAATTACTTTTACTCCAAGACAGAAAAATCGTATTGGTCGTAAGAGATGAATTGAGGCGTATTTGTTTCCCCCAAATTGCGTAGTACAATGAAGAAACGTAGTCGAGCTCGAGTGATGGGACTCCCCGGTGGCGGCCCTAATCATGAAATGTCGGGATTGTAATCCACGTCACAATGGCAGCCATTGTGGCTCCATCGACCTGTAACGGCAATTACTCGTCCGCATCAATTGGTATATTTTAAATTGTTGGTCGACGACCAAAATCGACGCCGACATTCTGCCACTGGCCACCGATCTGATGGTCGACGTTAGTCCCTTAAAAATTTCCTTTTGTCTACCATGTATCTTCCTCCAAACTCACTGTATGTGGATTGAATTGAACTTAAGCTGAAAAATCTGGGCCCAAATCAAGTACACGCCAAAATGGCATGGTTGAAGACTTCAAAAAAAGACTTCAAACGTACGGCAATCTTTTCCTTAAAAAGATTCATTAAAACAAAAGAAACTCACACACAGACAGGAAGGAAACTCCAAAAACCCAAAACCCTGTCTTCCTCCTCCCGGCCATAACAGGAGGCGCAGAGAGAGAGAGAGAGAGAGAGAGAGAGAGAGGATGAAGTACGCAGTGAAGGCATGGAGCAACGGGAGGGCGCGGGCGGGAGTCCTCCAGCTGGGCAGCGGCTTCCCCTGCCCGCTGGAGGTGGAGACGCCTTCTCTGCTTCTGCCCACCCGCAAATGCCTGCCCCTCTTCATCTCTCCCGACCTCCTCCCTTCTCTCCCTTCCCCTGACTCTCGCCTCCTCCAGTTCAGCCCTCTTCACTTGTACGTGCTTCTCTCTCTCTCTCTCTCTCTCTCTCTCTCTCTCTCTCTCTCCGTGTCTAATCTTTTTGGCTCCTTTATCTCTTTCACTGTAGAATGCCCTGATGCTGTTGACATGTTTTGAGTGTGTGTGTGTGGTCGTTCTCGTTTCTGTTGATGATGGTACCGTGGGTTGGGAAAGAAAAGAAAGCGAAACTTGTGGGGGCCCTCGTTAAGTCTCATTGAATTTGTTGTGGGTATGTAAAATTGTGTGTTCAAAGCAGTTGGTTTGCTTAAAGTTTGTGCCTTTTGTCGATTTTTAAAGTGTCTCGGAAAGTGTTGTTACTTATGCTTGTGGATGAAAGCTAACGTTGCTCGTGGAAACAAGTCCGTATTAGTGATGTTCATAATTTTCGGTTTGTTTCGTCGTTTCAGTTGCTGTCTCTGATTCTTGAGTAGTTTAAAGTAGTGGTTTTGGAAGTGTAAAGCTTAGCATGTCGGTCGCGTGCGAATCTTCTTCATTGGGGATCTAGTTTATTGAAACCCGTGATCTTTGTTACCTTAGCATAGACGGACTTTCGACGCAGACAATATCAAATCTTGGAGGTCTCCACCAGATGCTTGGTTTGCATGAGTATGGGTTGATTGCTGTTCCGAGGGATTCCATTCAATGCCTTCCTGCATCTGAAGCAACTAATAAATTCGGAGCATCGTTTGAGACGCCATGTGGCCGTCGTTTGGTAAACTAATGGTTTTCCGATGTATTCACTTGATTCGGACCATTCACCAAAGGAACTGCTTGAAGTCGTTGCATGATTGCGGTATTGCAGATTAAACCAAAAGAATACATGGAAATGATTTCTTCGATGAGGCCTGACATCTGGGTCACATTGGCGGATGAGGTGCCAATTTGGGTATCTGAAAAGCGGAACAGTTCCTCCGTGGATCGAACCATCAGGTGGCTTGATGAATGCATCGCATTGAGGCCGGTACAAACCCAATGTCCGTTTCCTATTTTAGTATCTTGAACTACTGTGAATCAGAAATGTCTTGATTGGAATTAATGAGCATCAAAAGAAGTGACGCTACTCTGGACTGAAAACGTGAAATGCACAATGATTTTTTTCCTTACCAAGGTGCAACTTTCTCTATACTAAAATAAGCAGTTTGAAGCAACAAGAGCTGCTTTAGGTAAACAGCTTTTTATGCTGGGCAGTTCGGTAGATATTTGTGTATGCTATGCTTTCTCTCGTTAGTTTCATGGCCTGATCAATCTAGCTTATCCTTTCGACCAAAAAAAAAAAATCTAGCTTATCCGTTTGGACTTCCAACTTGCTAAGTTGCCAGCCATCTCTTCTGCAGATCATTTATGTGCTTTCAAGAACAGTGGAATGTTACATTGGGGAATTTTCATTTTGCTTCTAGAAGACTCTGAGATTAGTTCGGAATGATGCTAAAACAAAAATCGCTCTAAAATTCATGTGTAGTCAGGTGGAGACATCTTTGGTTCCATTGTTGGTGGAGCTAATGTGCAGCAGCGGCAACTATGTGCTGAAGAAGTTGCTAAACGAAATGTATCAGGTACTTACTAATTCTTCCACGATAGCTTCTCCCAGTGGGATACCAGTGACCTGTTAAAGCAAGCATCTTGTAGAAAATCGCATGGCCTATCCCTGTCCATTATTAATACCACTGGTTATGTCTTATTTGTTTAAGCCAATTTGTTTATGTCAATTTACAAGGGGCTCTGTGTTTCGCTCATACTTTCACTTCTTCGTAATTTTTATTGTTCAGACAAATTCGTTGTGATCAACTATTCTTCTTGATTTCCTATTTGAATAGTTAGAAATTCTGCTGTCCACAGGTTACTGGATAGGGGGATTTGGGCTTGGAGAGAGCATGGATGAACGTCCTGCTCTGCTTAAAGCTGTTTGTGTAAGAGCTTGTTTACTCTAGTTTCCCTACTTCTGCTTGAATTAGCTTGGAAGAATTTGTGGTGGTTGCCTTTTGACTCTGTGGAGTCTAGAGTACAGTGTGGTCTACTTTTATACTGCTGATCTGCTTTGACTGTTGGGTTCACTTCATAAATTATCACGACTAAACTCAACAGACTAAGCAGAGGAAATTTCCTTTTAAATTTGGGCAGTCTGTATACTCAATTGGTAATCCTTAAGGCATGTATGTTTTGGTGAGTATGATGAGTGGCAGTTTCTGTTTCCTTTGTTTCCTTCGCTTTCCAACTGTTATCTGGCTCACAATCACATGGAAGATGTGAGTTAAAGGCTAGACTATATTCAGTAATTGAAGTCATGAAGTTTGCACGAATTCTGTTATAATTATGTGAAACTGTAGCTAGATTTTTCTCCTTTACATCTTATATATATGTATGTCGTGGTAACTTCCAACTCGCCTTATATCTGACTAATTTATCACGCTGTGTTTGATGCCCATGATTTGAGATCAGAAGAGCTTGGTGTGACATGCAAGGCTTTTCGTTGTTAACTACTGCTGTTAGGATTAAATCTTCCAGACTCAATGTGCTGTAGATCTTCGATGTTGGTTCATTTATTTGAACTGTGAGCCACCACTTTGGCTGCTTGCTCCAATCGCTAAGGATGCATAGTATGGTTCTTTGAGGTGACCTTAGTATCTAAACAGTGATTAATTCGTGCAAAGCGATTATCCTTTGCAATTTAATTTCTCCGAGGGGATGTGTATTCTCATCCTGGTCCTTAAATGGAGCAACTTTTTTTATGGCTTTTGGCAAATGGTTCTAGGAAAGCTTCCAAAAAGCATTTGGTTTTGATGCTGGATGATTCATATTTTGATTTCTTGGTAATTTTGATCCTGCTACTGTCATCAGGATAACTTGCCTGAAGAAAAGCCTCGTCTAGTGTGCGGTCTCGGGCTACCTGGTATGAGGTTCATTCCTTCAAGTTTTTCTTGCTTGTCTCCTGTGTATTTATTGTTCTGGGGAGCATTCTAGTGTCAGCTGTTTGTAAAGAAGTTATCCTTGTAATTGGGCAGAGATGCTAGCTGCTCTCTGGCAGGCCCAGATTATATTCAGAGTAGTGTTAAATCATCAGCTGTTCTATGATCATTTCAGTTCAGAATTTGAAATCTTATTGTGATATTATTCTCTTTTTGATATGTATGCTTTAAAAAAGTTAATTGTTAGTAATAAATCCTTGCAAATTGAAATTTTGTGCTTATTCATTGTGCAGAGGAGGTTCTACAGGGTGTTGCTGCTGGAATTGATCTATTTGACACTACGTACACAACTTAGCCATCTACCCTGGAACTTCTTCGTTTGCTGGCATGATTTGCCTGAGAACTGATTGATCAAATGAATGTTGGCAGGTATATTTACCACATTACTGTTGGAGGTTTCGCACTTACCTTTCCACTTGACAAAATTGGAGCAAGTGATATAATTCCTTATTCGAGTGACATAGGAAGTGACCAGACAAAGATCAATCTGAGGGCGACTGTTTACCGGTAATTGATCAGATCTTTGCTTGCTTCATTTTGATTTTTAGACGTGACAACTTGATCTATTGGAGAAGTTAACTTCTTAGTCCATGCCTGGCATCAAATGGAAGACCCCATTTAGTTGTTCTTGTAGCATGATCTGAGAATTTCAGCATTCTTGTCTGAACATGTGTGCCAGTGCCTTAGCTTGCATGTTCTCCTTTTACTCTCTTTTTGTCATAACGGAGGCACATCCACATTGCATAATTTCCGAACTGATTACCTTCATATGCTCCAGGAAAGACACTACACCTATAGTCCAAAGCTGCAGCTGCTATACATGCAAGAATCATACGAAAGCTTATATAAATCACCTTCTCAACGTTCACGAGATGCTTGCACAGATTCTACTGGAAATGTACTCTTCTTCCCCTCGACATTTTCATGGAAGGTTCCGCTTCTTTTATAGGGTCACTTTTTATTTACCCTCTCTTTCCATCTCTGTTGCAGCCATAATACCCACCATTTTCTTGGTTTCTTCCGCTTGATACGAGAAGCAATTAAGGAAGGCAAGTTTGAACGATTTCGAGAGAAATTCATCCATGATAGGCGTGAGCACTTGGCTGTTTCTGCTGTTCACGCATGAATCGTTTGGCTCTGCTTTTGTTTCTGTTAGTGGCAGTTCGGTTAAAGTCGGGATATTGGTGGCACTGCCAGATTGATTAACTCTCAGGAGAACCATTGATAGGCGATGGTACAGTTAGAACTTGGAAGCAATTTGTAACAATGGTGTGGGATGGCACCTTAAGTAAACCAAGGACCATGAACACACTACTAACTTCATGGACCGGGTAAGATGCGAGCCGAAGTTATGGTGAGTGGCAGAACTATGTCAGCCCTCGTAGGCGTAGTCTCACAAGCGTAATGTTTACCTCATGATTTGCCTCGTGTACTTGTGAAACACCGAAGGGAAGAAGAGTTTCTAGGACCTTTTGATTTGTTTGAGGCTTCCCTCTTTTTCTTTTGGCTCCCTTTGCTGGAATGTTCAGTTTAAGAGGCCAACGAAACACTAATGATTCACTGGGCAAATCACTACAGCTCCACGAAGTGTGAGTAAGGAAGCTCAAAACCGATGATACACTTAAGAACTCAAATTGTCCTTCGTATGTATGAGAGGATGTCTCAGTGGGGGTAATTGCAAATGTGGGGTTCATTGTTGATGCCAAATGGTCAAAGATAAATTAATCATAATTGGGTCTTGCTAACAAGAGCTCCTATGGTACCGGTTAAGTTAACGAAATGTCAAAACTAAAAAGAACCGAAAGAATTACAAATTTTGGTAAAATAACCTACTTCAAGCAAGTAATTTTATATTTTAAAACTTAATAAGTGCCTGCGGAACATTCTTTTAACCTTATCCGTTACAATTTTTTGATAACCTGTGCAATCGGATAAGAAAAGATTATAGTTAATACAATGACAAATTCTAAACTGGTACATCCGTGATAAATGTATCCAAAACCATAAAAAATCTCAAATTGATATATTTGTGATAAATTTATCCTCCGTTAGTTTTCGTAAATTGGATAAATATTATGAAAAGCCACAAATTGATACATCTGTGATAAAAAGATGGTAAAACCCAAACCGATACACTCATTAATTGTCACATGTCGTCTAACTTAGCGACAATAAAATTTAACGAAAACTAATGAAGGGTAAATTTATTATGGGTGTACCGGTTTAGGGTTTTGGTGGTCATAAAATTAATTTGTGGTAAATTTATCTTAAGTGTACTAATTTGAGATTTTTGATGATATTAATCCAAACGATTAACACAACGGCCAAATATGTTCCACTCTAGCCCCAGTTTTCGATCAACATGGTTGTGCAATGTGGACATCGCCTAACAACGATTGTGCCAACTCCCATGAGGACTGAATATGGCTTGGTGTCATGCACCCCTCCAGGCATTGTTGGGCCCGTAGGACTTGTGACGTCGCCTCGTCGGGGTTGCATGACTCTCGGTGATGCCTGGCAGGGGGTCACCGATCGAGGCTTGACATTTTCCCTTCTTAAAATTTCCTTTTTAACTATCTATTTTATTTTTTTAATATTTCTTAACTCTAAATCGTCTTTTAAATTTTTAAAATGTCACGTATGACGCCAAGTCAGCATTTAAGTCCATAGTTTTGATGATTAGGATCCACTCGAACACAAAATCAAATCAAGACCTAGTTACAATTTTTTTTTTCAAAGATATGATTGAACATTTCATAAAATTTGAGAGGCCCATGGTGCCTTCATCCCTCAAATTTTTTTTTTCAAATATATCAACTTTACATTCACATTATTAAGAATTAAGACCCTTAAATGTCATCTTAAGTAAGATAGAAGATATAAATTTGGATGGATAAGCAAACCATGCTACAAAGGCCTACAGAATTGCATTGTCAAGCTGACTGACTACCCACTCCAAAAGCAGCTTCACCGTTCATGGAGTCCCCTCTCCACCGGCAGGCAGGGTGACGAGCTCGGTGTTCAGCTTCCCCAAGCGACCATTTTGGGAGCGAATCTGCCATCTCCTCTCCTTGTGGGTCTCTTGAATTCAATGCCCCACTTCTCTTCCTCTTCCCTGTAATGCTCAAATTCTCTTTCTCCCGTGAATGCGATACGAAACTGCTCTGTATGAATCGTTTTGAAGGGGCCCTGGGCTGTGACTTTCAGGACCAGGTGGGTTGTTCAGATGCGTACAGTGACCCCGGTACCTCGTGCTTGTACGCTGCCAGTGGCGCTGTCTGCTAGCTGTTTGATGAAGCTCTCAAACCACGTCAAAGTTCTCTGCTTTGTTGTTGTTCCCGTGATGTGTTGCCCTGGTCTTTTATGTATCATCTGCACGACAAAGATTTCGAATTTGGGTCTCTTCTTTGATGGGTTTTGGTGGGTTTTGTTTTGGGGACATTTTGAATGATCTTTCTAGCGCCACCACCAGTATCAGTAATGGAGTGCCCTTCCTTATCTTCTGCTACGTTGGGTTTTCATAATTCTCGTTTACAAATCTCATGACTGGATGCGTGTAAAAGTATCAGTGTCGTAAGATAGGTGTTTGTTAGAATTACTGTGCCATTTTGGTGTGCATTGATATCCTCTAGCTTACGTGGTGCGTGTTGATTTTCTTTTGCAGATATCTTCTTAAACTTAAAGTAGTGAACTGGGGACTTCACTGACGAGTTAGAGGCACATCCGTTGTGCTGTTGAACTTTGTCAACTGTCTTCAGATCAAGGCAAGCCAAGACTGCCGATATCTGGAGACGAACCAGAAATTTTATTGTCTTTTTCACGCTCTCAATAGTGAATGAGGGACTTGAGCTTCTCTTTGGGTTCTTAATGTATGAGTTATCTCACCGTGGTTTCCATCGTGGTTTGCTTCGGGGAATATTATAAACAGTCAAGCCATCGTAATTAGTTGAGAAAGATGGTGCTTGCTAAAAGTTTCCCTGTCTTGTCATTTATCACGAAATCAGAGATCCCACTTCTATTAAAACATCAGAAAAGATTCTTGCCCCTGCTTTGTTGTCCTAGTTCCTTCATCACGAGAACTGTTAAAAATTATTCTTTCAATCTGCATTCTATGAAGAGAATAAACCGCGTTTCCACCTCAGCAATACTTAATTCCTCGACTCCACTTCATCAGACCTCTGATGAAAAGCTTTCCAGGAAAGCAAAGAAGAAAGAACATATGGAATTACCTGAGTCGTTGCTCAAGTACAAGCTAGATATGTGCTCAAGATATGGAAAACTTGTTGAAGCTCTTCAACTTTATGATGAGGCTCGGGAAAATGGGGTTCCACTTTCACAATACCATTACAATGTGATGCTTTATTTGTGCTCTTCTGCTGGAAGTGGTTCACTTGGACAAGATGGCAGTGAAAATGACGAGAATCTAAAAGATTTGGGTATGAGGAGGGGATTTGAAATATTTCAGCAGATGGCCATTGATAATGTTGCCCCAAATGAAGCAACTTTTACCAATGCTGCAAGGTTAGCCACTGCTAGGGAAGACCCTGAAATGGCTTTTGATTTGGTTAAAAAGATGAAGAATTTTGGTATTCCACCACGCTTGAGGTCCTATGGACCTGCCTTGTTTGGGTTCTGTACTAAGGGAAATGCTGATAAAGCTTATGAGGTAGACGAACACATGGTTGATTCTGGAGTTTTGGCTGAAGAGTCTGAGCTGTCAGCACTTCTGAAAGTTAGTGTGGATACAAAGAAGGCTGACAAGGTGTATGAGTTGCTGCACCGAATACGTGCTACTGTGAGGCAGGTTTCTGAATCATCTGCTCAAATTGTTGAGGATTGGTTCAAATCTGATTTTGCTGCTAGTGTTGGCGTAGAAAGTTGGGATGTTAACAAGATTAAGGAAGGAGTAGTAAAGGGAGGAGGAGGTTGGCATGGACAAGGGTGGCTTGGCTCTGGTAACTGGAGGATTCGAAGGACTCAAATGGACAAGAAAGGTGTGTGTCAATCCTGTGGTGAGAAGCTTGTTTGTATTGATATTGATCCAAAGGAGACAGAAAACTTTGCCAGCTCATTGACCAAACTAGCTTGCGAAAAAGAAGCTAAGACTGGTTTTGCAAAATTCCAGGTGTGGAACCATCTTTCCTCATTGGATCTTGACCATTGAAATCATTTTATATCTAGCTTCAGTTCTTCACATGTGTCAAATTCTATAGTGCATATCGCTATTCAAATTCAGAAGGATATCGTCTATCCTATTCTGGTGTTATACATAAGTCAAATGGGAATGGTCTCCCTTATCTGGCACTCAAACTGTTCATTGCATTTTTGAAGAAGTCATTGATCGACTTTCAATTCTCAACGAAAATTGGTGGGTTGATACAATCAATGCATTTACAGAATGAAAGAGTTTAATGTGAAGGAATAGAAGATAATAGCATCAATAATTGCTGAAAAGAAATGAACTAAGTTGTCTGGCTTTTTATGTTCAAGTACATTCCTCTGGTAGCTGTTCAAGTGCTATATCAGATAAGATGTGTAGAACGATTTTAAGATGTATTATTCCCCAGTTTTCAGCAAATGACTGGTTTACTAGATTAAGATAGTACCATCGTGCAAAAGATGTTCCCCCAGTTTTCAGGAAAGTGAACAGTTAACTGATTGGGTTGGTGCTCTCATGAATAAATGGTAAAGAACGAGATCAATTTTTACTAGATTAATTATGTATCTTTCAGGGCTAGGTACCTGTGTATATCCAATTCACTCCCTTTCTGTGGGGATTCATCATAAGTACTTAAGGATATGTTACACATTAACTGTAGATTTTCTCTGTGGTTATGGCATTGTTTATCATTGGAGGATGTTTGGATGCTTTGGCAAACTATTATGTTCTTGTGTCATGTAATGGTAACTGAATGAGGTGACAAACTCTTCTAGGCTTGGCTTCAGAAGCATGGACCTTTTGATGCTGTCATAGATGGTGCAAATGTGGGTCTTGTCAACCAGCATCATTTCAATTTTTTCCAGGTACAGATTAGTCCTGCAGGACTCTCATTCTGATTTATTAATGTTCCTTGGAACAACATTCTGATGCTGAATTGTTGTTTCGTTCTAGGTCAACTTTGTTATGAACAAGTTATGGGAGATGAGCCCATCAAAGAGATTCCCTCTACTTATATTGCATAAAAGGCGTGTGCATGGAAAGCCTGATAAAGATCCTAGACACAAAAAATTGTTGGAGACATGGGAGAAGTCTGGTGCACTATATGCAACTCCCCTAGGCTCAGATGATGATTGGTAAGGTTTACTAAATGCGAGTCTAGTGAGTGCATCTTTAACTAGTTAAGTTTCTCTTCTCTGGTCCATTTTCCACCTTGAAGCTATGCATTTTGCTTGGCAGAACTGTCAGCAGCATACTAGCTCATGAGAGTCTTATTGGAGTTGTGCTTTCGGAGGTCATTGACCTTATATTTGGAATGACCACTATTTGGGGAGTGATACATCAGATAAAAAATTTCCAATTAGTGGACCTGAGATTGAAGTCAATGGGATGTGATTTAACAAATTTATACAAAAAAACTAAGGGGATAGAAGGTCGAAGACAAATTACTATTAGGCAATTTGACAAGCATCCAATCTTGTTGGGGGAAGAGGGGCATGGGGGGACATAGAAACTGTCTTGGGGAAGAGGAGGGCGGGGGGACATAGAAACTACCTCAAGAGCTTGAAAAATTCAAAACCGTAGACACCATGATAAAGTTAATGATGGAACCTGTTAGAGTATAAGGGTAAAATAGTCTTTCATATGGTTTGAGAGACTAGGGTTATAAGGGACGTATAAATACTCTTGTAACTTTTACTTTGAAGATTGAATAAGTTTTTCTCATATCTTTACATGGTATCAGAGCGTAATCACCTAGATCTACACTAACCACCACCACCCACCAGCAGCCACCGTCGCTCCGACCACCAGCGACCGGCAACCGACCCAAGCACCGATCAGCGCGCCTCCAGGCGTAGTCGCACGACCCAGGCGCGCCTCCCAGGCGCGGTCGCGCGTCTCCCA
The DNA here is from genome assembly GCA_031216185.1 of Syzygium aqueum. Taxonomy (NCBI): domain Eukaryota; kingdom Viridiplantae; phylum Streptophyta; class Magnoliopsida; order Myrtales; family Myrtaceae; genus Syzygium; species Syzygium aqueum. The sequence continues at coordinate 20,505,125 of CM062238.1, forward strand.
GGCGCGACCCAGGCGCGCCTCCCAGGCGCGGTCGCGCGCCTCCCAGGCGCGACCCAGGCGCGCCTCCCAGGTGCGACCGAGGCAGTCAGTGCATCTTCTAGGCGCTTCCCCGCAAGGCGTGTCTCTCGTGTGCTCACATCCAGGTTGAAATTTTGATGTGAGACTCCTAGATTTTGTTGTAAGGCTCCTGTTGGTTAAGGTCGAAGGATGATTGGCAGATCTGGAACGTTGTTGGTTGGTCTCGTTTACTGAAAGCTGAGTGATTTGTGGTGATGTGTGGTAGTTTGCTGGTTTAGTGTCTGTTGAAGTGTTGAAATCGCTGAATTATATATTGTGCTATGGCTGACAAAGAAAAGAATGTGGTTACTGAGGTGGTATCATCGTCTTCTAGTCGTTTGACTGAGAAGAAATTGGAGGGAGTTAGCAATTTTCAGCAATGGAAACATATTGTGACATTAGTATTGACAGGGAGAGACCAACAGGAGCACTTGACAGGTGATGGGATATCGAGAGAAAAGAATTGGAAGACTATGGATGCTAGAATCCTTGGTCAAATGTTAAATTCTATGGAATCTAATGTTGCAGATTTGGTTACACACATTGGTACTGTGAAGGAGTTGTGGGATTATCTGAATGTTCTTTACTCAGGACAAAATAATTTTGCTAGAATTTATGAGGTGTTCCAGGAGTTTTGCAAAACTGACCAGAAGAATCAGTCAGTTACTCAGTATTTTGCTGACTTTAAACGGATGTATGAAGAATTGAATGCTTTACTACCGATTACTTCGAATGTTCGTGAGATGCAGGAGCAACGAGAGCAGTTAGCTATCATGAGCTTCTTGGCAGGACTTAAACCGGAGTATGATGCAGTTCGTTCCCAGATACTTGGAGGAGAAAGGCTGCCTTCACTCACGGAGGTATTTGCGCGTACCTTACGAACTTCACGTGAGTCTTCTAAGGATATGGCATCTCCAGGTGATAGCTCAGCCCTGGCAGCCCAGGGGTATCGTGGTGGGGGTCGTGGTCGTGGTGGAGGCCGTTCTGGTAGTAGTGGTGGTCGTGGTTTCAACAGAGGTCAACCATCTTCATTTAGCAATGCTTCCAATAACATGGGAAGTAATACTGGTCCTATTCGGACTTGTCATTATTGTGGGTTACCTGGACATATTCAGAGGTTTTGCTATAAGTTGCATGGGAGACCTAGTCAACAGGCTACAGCCAATGTAGCCAATACAGGAGAGTCCTCTGAAGGTGGGAAACTAGTTCGAATGACGGAGGAAGAGCTTGCAAGGTACAACCAGTTTCAGATTTCACAGCAAGTCTCACGGGATTCTTCTACAGCTACTTTTGCCCAGACAGGTAATGCTACAGTGTGTCTATCCTCTGCCTCTCGGCCCTGGGTCATTGACTCAGGTGCTACCGACCACATGACTGGAGTCTCAGGTATATTTTCAGAATTTCATGAGTCTAGTTCAAATGTTACATTAGCTGATGGTTCTGTGTCTACAGTTAAGGGTGTAGGAACTGTTCCTCTTACACCCTCCTTATCCTTGTCATCAGTTATGTATCTTCCCAGTTTTCCATTCAATCTTATGTCTGTCAGTCATCTCACTAAAGCCTATAATTGCTCGGTAACCTTCTATCCTGATTCGTGTGTTGTTCAGGACTTGAAGACGAAGAAGACGATTGGTAGAGGGCATGTGTCGGAGGGATTGTACGTGTTTGATGATTCTACCCGTATGGCTTGTTCAGCAGTTACTCCACTTCAAGTTCATTGTCGTTTGGGTCATCCCTCCTTGGCAAGTTTAAAGAAGTTAGATCCACAATTTCATTCTTTGAGTAGTCTTGAGTGTCAGTCATGTCAGTTTGGGAAGTTACATCGTACTTCTTTTTTTCCAAGAGTCAATAAACAGGCTTCTCAGCCATTTGCTTTAGTTCATTCAGATGTTTGGGGTCCGTGTCCTGTTACTTCAAAGTTGGGTTTCAAATACTTTGTTACATTTGTTGATGATTGTTCAAGAGCCACTTGGTTATATCTGATGAGAAATCGCTCTGAGTTGTTTTCCAATTTTTGTGCATTTGTTAATGAAGTACAAACACAATTTTCTCTTCCTGTTCGCGTTCTGCGAAGTGATAATGCCAAAGAATACTTCTCTAAACCATTCTCTGACTTCATGACACATCGTGGGATTCTTCATCAATCCTCCTGTTCATATACACCACAGCAAAATGGTGTAGCTGAAAGAAAAAACCGCCATCTTTTAGAAGTTGCACGATCATTGTTGTTTGAGATGAAGGTTGATAAATCACTCTGGGCTGATGCAGTTATGACAGCATGTTACCTTATTAATCGCATGCCATCTTCTGTCCTGAAAGGTGCTACTCCTCACTCTTTTCTCTTTCCTTCTGAGCCTTTGTTTCATTTACCTCCACGTATCTTTGGCTGTGTGTGTTATATCCGTGATCATCGTCCAGGACTTTCTAAGCTTGATGCCCGGTCGCTTAAATGTATTTTTGTGGGGTATTCTCGTACACAAAAGGGGTACCGCTGTTATTGTCCTTCTTTGTGTAAATATTTTACCACTGCTGATGTCACCTTTTTTGAGTCTACTGTTTACTCCGAAGTACAAATGGATTCTCCTACTTTGGATGATGAGTTGCTTACTTATGTCATTGTGCATTCCCCCACAAAGTCTACTCCTACTCCACCAATCCATCAGGTATACAGTAGACGTCCACGACATGTACAGCCCTCTGCAGATGTTCCCGTGCCTACTGCTTCTTCGTCCTCCAAGTCTGAGGTAAGTCCTTCATCTACAGATCTTGATGTCCCTATTGCACATCGTAAAGGAACCCGGAGTTGTACCCAACATCCCATTACCAATTTTGTCTCATATTCTGGTCTTTCTGCTTCTCTTCGAACTAGTTTACTTACCATTGATACACATTCTACTCCTAAGTCTGTTGCTGAAGCATTATTGAGTCCGGGTTGGAAGACAGCTATGGAGGATGAGTTGTGGGCACTTGAAAAAAATCAGACCTGGGATCTTGTTCCGTTACCTGCAGGGAAGAATGCTATTGGTTGTAAGTGGGTCTTCTCTGTCAAAGTTAATCCCGATGGCTCTCTTGCTCGACTCAAAGCTAGATTGGTTGCTAAGGGCTACGCCCAAATTTATGGAGTGGATTATGGTGATACTTTCTCTCCTGTGGCTAAAATGACTTCGGTTCGCCTTTTACTTTCCTTGGCTGCTTCGTCTCGATGGCCTCTCTTTCAACTTGATGTTAAAAATGCTTTTCTCCATGGTGATTTGCATGAAGAAGTCTATATGGAGCAACCACCTGGGTTTGTTGCTCAGGGGGAGTCTGGCCATGTATGTCGTTTAAAGAAATCATTGTATGGCTTAAAGCAATCCCCTCGGGCTTGGTTTGGGAGATTCACTGAGGTGGTGCTTCAATTTGGACTAACTCGATGCCATGGCGACCATTCTATGTTTTACCGGGTTTCTAATGCTGGTCGGATATTCCTTGTTGTTTATGTGGATGACATTGTCATAACTGGTGATGACTCTGCAGGGATCGATGACTTGAAGTTATATTTGAAACAGCAGTTTGAAACGAAGGATCTTGGACGGTTAAGATACTTTTTGGGCATTGAGGTGGCAACAGCAAAGAGAGGTATTCATATTTCGCAACGCAAGTATGCATTGGACTTACTTGCAGAGACAGGTATGCTAGGAGCTAAACCTCTGGATACCCCTATGGAAGCTGGCATTAAGCTAATGGCGGAAGAAGGTGAGCTACTAAGTGATCCAGAGCGGTATCGAAGGCTTGTTGGCAAATTAAATTATCTCACTATTACTCGACCAGATATTTCCTTTCCGGTGAGTGTAGTGAGTCAGTTTATGTCTTCTCCTTGTACCCCCCATTGGGATGCCGTGGTGAGAATCTTGCGATACTTGAAGAAAGCTCCTGGTCGTGGACTTCTTTATAGAGATCATGGTCATAAAAGGGTGGAAGCGTTCTCTGATGCAGATTGGGCCGGGTCTCCCATTGATCGGAAATCTACATCAGGTTTTTGCACATTTATGGGAGGAAACTTGGTTTCTTGGAAGAGTAAGAAACAGAATGTGATAGCCAGATCCAGTGCAGAGTCCGAATATAGAGCTATGGCTCAAACTACATGTGAGCTAGTTTGGATGCGGCAACTGTTAGTTGAACTCGGTTTCAAGGACCCAGCGCCAATGGAGTTGTGGTGTGATAACCAAGCGGCTCTACATATTGCTTCAAATCCAGTCTTCCATGAGCGTACTAAACACATTGAAGTTGACTGTCACTTTGTTCGGGAAAAGCTAGAAGCTGGGGTCATTTTGACTAATCATATTAAGACTGGTGAACAGTTGGCAGATATTTTCACTAAGTCTTTAGGAAGTGGTAGAGTTGAATATATTTGTAACAAGCTGGGCATGTTTGATATTCATGCTCCAGCTTGAGGGGGAGTGTTAGAGTATAAGGGTAAAATAGTCTTTCATATGGTTTGAGAGACTAGGGTTATAAGGGACGTATAAATACTCTTGTAACTTTTACTTTGAAGATTGAATAAGTTTTTCTCATATCTTTACAGAACCATCATAAATGACAAGACTTGTCTCGTGTGTTATTCACCAATCCAGATCTCCTCTGTTGTGTCCAGGTACTGGTTGTACGCTGCTGTCCATTGTAACTGTTTGCTTGTCACCAACGATGAGATGAGGGATCACCTATTTCAGTTGCTTGGATCTAGCTTTTTCCCAAGGTGGAAAGAAAAGCATCAGGTTGATATTCATTACATGTCTTCTTTCTTTTTGGTTTGAGATTCTATTGATCATTCATCTGCATGTTTGAAATTTGTCTCTTTGGATCGGGGAATTTATGCATATCGTGTTCACAGACGGTGAAGCTGATGCAAAAGACATCAGCTTATATGATATACTTGAGCTTAAAGATGGAGTGATTGATTGAATATCGGTTGACATAATGTCGATGTTGGGTTCTGTATTAGTGTGCCACTCATTCAGATGCCATTTCATAGACATGGATCGGATAGTCTCACTAATCATAAGTTTTGTCCTCTCACAGTTCTGCAGTTGTGTTTTTTGATCAAAGGTGATGTAATTTTTTTTTTTTTGGTAAGGTAAGTAGTATATTGACTTTTCACAAAGGAAGATACATACAAGAGTCGTACACAAAAAGCTCGTACCCTATGAGATACCTAAGATCAAAGGTGATGTAATGGGGTGCTCAAAAGCCAGAAAAATGTCGTAAAAAGAAGATCAAAATTTTCAGACAATTTTAATCAAGAAGAATATTCCGGGATATTATAGGTTCCACTCTATCTCATGGATTTCGTATCTTCCTCAACAAAGTACTTCTGTAATTGAAGTTACCTGTATTTCTTCTGTACACCTAGTAAGAACTGGAAAAAGTAGAGTAATATTTTGATTAATCTTCTATTTCGGTATGGGAATAATATTATCTTTTAGATGGCAAAGTACCTCATAAACTATCACAGGGAAGGTCTGTACAATTGGAAGCATCAGTCAGCATTTCTAACATTCATGGAGAGACACTTACTTATATCCCCCTTTACTGATTTCTCTTAACATGTGGGTAACGGTAAACCAGAAGGAAACACAGAAACATGGTAGTTTGCTATTGTGCCTCTGAATGTCTTTTAAGAGAATTTAAAAATGCTGTCAGTTTTGACAATCTTTTACCATCCTTTGGATTTTTAATTTCAACAGCTGGCTGACTGGTGCGCTTTTTATGCGTATATATTAAATAGCCGTCTCACGGTTACCAGTTGCAAGGGATCTATCATATTTATTGGATACGTTTAAATTAGTAACAGTGTGAAGCTTTTCTTTGTATAGGTTCGGATATCAGTCTCAAAATGCAGTATGCAACTTCACATGCCTCCGCCTTATTCAATTGTCATTCAGGTTATACTCTGCACCTAATCTTTCTGTTCTGTCATCAGTAATGCAATCTCATAATTCTCTCTTCTTTGGTTCAATGCCCTTCTCTCTCTCTCTCTCTCTCTCTCTCTCTCTCTCTCTCTCTCTCTCTCTCTCTCTCTCTCTGACTCATGAATGCAGCTTACGTATTTGCAGGAGTCGGAAACTGGTAGTTGGCATGTGCCAACAGTCACGGGTGACGATTTAGAGATGCCGAGGCAATGGTTGTGCGCTACCAGATCCAAAAATGTGTCAAGCTCACTCCCAAACATATTCTGATATCCTAATCTGTATCATGCCATTATTCATTCTTCCGCACATTAAAATCCATGTCATTCCATGGACATTGTTTGATGTTTGGCGAGTTTATATTAGTCTATATTGAGTATGTCCATCGATTTAAGTACACAGGTGCATTGGTTGATATAAATCCATTATCTAGTGAAGTCTATATGTTAGAAAGTTTAACCCAAATACTTAAGTTGATAGGTGGAGATTTATGAGCTGCATGTGAAATTTTGACTATGCACATTCAAGTGGAATTTTTTGCCATGCACCTTCGCGTAAGGGATAATAGGATTTGATACTATGTTAGAAAGTCCAACCCAAAAGAATTAGCTGATAGGTGGAGGGAGAGCATATGAATATAAAGAACAACTAGGATCCATTGTTAATATGGGACAATATTTCAACGCTATCAATTAACTTAGTTAGGTCACATTATACATGGGTTCTTTTTTGTTTTGGATAATTGTAAAACCGTTCTTATGTTTGTCTTTCGTACCAAATATTATTGTCGCGTTTCTACTACTTCAATTTTGCATCTCCCCAACTTCGAAAGACTCATTTTGCACACCCAATGGAGAATTAAGTCATTGCAAGGCAATCTTTAGTTTTCTGCTTTAGCTGACCGGCATTCAATGTAGTAGCTATATAACTAGTTAAAAAGCTTCCGGAAAGCTCGAGATATTTTTTTCCGTCTCCGGACGGCCGCGCCGTGTTCGGTGGTCATTTCTATGCAGGGAAAAAGCCACAAAAAATCCTAAACTTTGCCTTCTATGACACATTTACCCCGAATTTTTTTTCGTAATACCAAAAACCCCAAATTTTATTTTTTGTGACACATTTACCCTAATGTATTTAGTCCATAGACATTTTCGTCTTTTTTACTTTTTTTTTCTTTTCGGCGAGGGGGCCCTCACCGGCGTCAGGCGAGGATCGATGATCTGCCAGGGGTGGAAGTTCTTGGTGGTCTTCCGGAGCTTGTCCATGGAGATTCGGAGCTTGGGGTTGAAGGAGGCACTCTCGTCGACGGCGATGGACGAGAGCTCCTCCTCCGGCTTCGAGATCGACCGGGTCTGGACCTGGGCCTCGTGGCCGCGGCCCCGCTTGCGGCGGCAGGTGAAGGCGAGGACGACGAAGAAGAGGGAGACGCCGATGAAGCTGGCGGCGGCGACGACGACTGTTTGGAGGTTGGGTTCCATGTCGGAGAGAGAGAGAGAGAGAGAGAGAGAGAGAGAGAGAGAGAGAGAGAGAGAGAGAGTGTTCGGGAGTCTTGCTCAGTTCAGTTTGGCGATGGAGGTGAGGCTGAGGAGGGGGGAGGAGGAAGGAGGCAAGGAAGAAGAAGAGTGAGCAGAGCCGCTGTGAACGGAGGTTGCTTCATGGAAGATGAGTCATTCCAGTCGAGGGCCGCCCTCGCCTAGGCGAGCGAGGGCCCAGCGAGGGTAGCCCTCGCCAGATCGGGTGAGGGCCTCCCTCGCCGGAAAGGAAAAAAAAGAGAAAAAGAAAAAGAAAAAGAAAAAGCAAAAAAGACGAAAATACCCATAGACTAAATACATTGAGGTAAACGTGTCATAAAAAGCAAAGTTTGGAGTTTTTGGTATCACGAAAAAAAGTTCGGAATAAATGTGTCACATGGGCAAAGTTTGAGATTTTTGGTGGCTTTTTCCTTTTCTATGCACGCCCTGAAGAGTTTTCAAATGTTTTGTTACATAGTCGGAGTCGTTGGACGAGTCTATATTGATAGTGACCATGTAGATGATTTCTTGTATCGTCGGGACATGGAGGTGGCGCTACGACACAAGTTTGATCTGCACCGGAGATTTACAAACTTGCATAATTACGTTTATTTAAAAAATTTGAGAAAAAAACATAAATAGTTTTTAAACTTTCATCCAACGTGCAATGTCGTTCATATATTTTTAATTTATTCAATATGATTCTTGAACTCTAGTCCCATATAGTCCTTCATTTGGTTTTGCTGAAATGGCAAATTAAACGTGATTTGGACTTTTAAAAATATTGAGTTAACATATCCATCTTTTTATCTATTTACTTTAAAAAAGTAAAAAAAAATGATTTTAACATGTCAATTGTTATTTGATGACGTGGATTATAATATCCTGATTTGAGATGAAAATCTTATTTGGATAGTGCACGTGTAATTTTTTTTTTGTTCACCGTTCAAACTTAACGGATTGGAAGTCACACTAGCACATCCGGTTAAATCATTGAAAGCCGCAATCAACATATTCGATTAACTTGAATTAATGGAATGCCGATATTAAACATCTTTATATAGGCTAGGAACTCTATTGAACGGATACTGATAATTCAAGAACCAATCATGTCATTCTCTCTCTCTCAAAAAAAATTAATCTATGTTAATGGAACACAAGAAGATCACTTGATCCAACAACAATCTAGGGAAATTGGGTCCACATTAATCACGTTTGTATTAAATAGAATTGTGTTGTATATCTTGAAATTGATCAATTGAGCCGATGAAGTAAAAAAGCACACTTAAGATTAATGGGTACATACACCTCAATTTAATTTGGGATAAATTGGCCACATATGTATTAATTTGGAGTTTTTCGTGGTACTAATATAAGATTTTATTGCCTTGTGTACACTATAACATAACATATATGACTTCTGCCAAACATTATCATTTTTTATTCTTTATTTTTCTCTGGGTTGGTGTATTATGCTCAGTTAATGAAACTTTTGTCTATTTTACAAAAATTTATTTGTCGCCCATAAAAACATTAAATATGATTTTCTATCCAAAATGAAATTATTATTTTTTTGAAATTTCAATTCATATTCATTTTTTCCTCGGTGTTCTTTGACTCATGCCTTGGGTTGGTACGCAAGCTCAGTTAGATGTGCGCGAGCAGGTATTTGCCTGTCTCCATGCAAGCGACCTCTGTTCCATACACACCTCTACCGCGATCCGGCCATTGATTACCGTAAAGCTTCAGCGAGCGACTTGCGCATTTCGTCGAACACCCGGTGAGCACGCATCTTCTCCGTGATGTTTTGAACAACTTTAGAGAGAAAAGATCCCGAGAACGCATTCTGGGATCAGTGCGCATCGCCTGCTCGACGATTTGCGGGAGTGGGATTCGCGTTCTGAATCGCGTTCGAGATGGACGATTTCTTCAAGGACCGAATGTTTGCAACGCACGCGGTCGCCGCCGCCGCTTCGGTGACCCTAGGATCGGTTCTCACTCATCCTCTCGATACTATCAAGACCCTTATCCAGGTTGGGCGTGCTGCGTGCGCGTATCGGGATACAAGCTATGCCTTTTTGTTTTCTTCTTTCCCTTCTGAATAGTGGGACTTTCGAATTGCCATCACATTGTTCTCTCTGTGGTGCAAAGCAGGTGGGTTCTGGCTCAACCAAGCAGTTGACTCCAACTGAGGCTGTGAAAAGAGTTCGGGCTTTGTCTGGAGGTTTTGGAGGTACCTCGGGAATGCAGCCATTTTTGCCGTCCATTTATCTTGTCTTTATTTGATTTTTCTCCGGTTCATCACGTAATTCTTCCACTAGCTCGGAAAATGGATAGGAATTTGTAAAGTACATCCTGTGGTTTTGTTCAAAGCTGGTTAGCCGTTTCTGGCATAAAATGGAAAAGGACAGAAAAGAAGACGGAGGGAGTAGTTCTGTTGGAGTCCATTACTTCAATTCCATGAAAACTTTGTCTATTCAACATAAATCATGTACAGATACTGTAAGAAAACTGAAGACGTCCCCACTTCCAAAAAATTACTCTTGCAGAAAAACCTTTTGTTTTTGGAGTATGCTATTTGCTGTGAGTTCTTCGACGAGACTATCCGTTTAGTAAAGACCTTCTTCATGATGGAAGTGGCAGTTGAAGTTTTACTCGTGGAAAGGGATATCTGTCCCAGTATGTGGCAACTTGCTCGAGAATTGTTGCTCCTCCTTTTTAGTAGACTGCATGTCCAGAGGAAGATCAAGTGCTTTATCCATAATATTTTTGAACAAAAACAACTGAATATTCATACACGTGGTTCGTATTTGTTGATTCCACTATTGCTCTCTAATTGTAGGTCTTTACAGTGGCTTTGGATGGCTGATGCTGGGGAGAACATTCGGTCTAGGAGCTCGTTTTGGGGTTTACGAAGTTCTAACAGCGTTTTGTAAAGGTACTTCATTTCCACTATCTTCTCTTTCAGATGTCTGTCTCTGAGTATGACTATGCTATGTCTGTCCTCTGTTTATCATTCTCTCTTTTCCCCCGGAAGTGTATATTCATTTTCTTTCATGCCTGTTGTTGAGTATACCTTGTTTTTTTTCGATGATGGCTTCGGCTTCTTCACTTTTTAAAAGCTTAGGGACCTATCTAACATTATGATACGTATTATCTTGAGTTGAAATGAAATACATTTTGATACCAATCACCTTTTTAACCACTTAGTGATCTTCTAGTCCCTAGCTTTCCTTTGAGTCATCTATATGTAATAACACTTTCTATGAGATGCTTTTATTTATACTTGCCAGCTGTTTTATATTCCTTTTTTAATTTGGCTAGCAACCTGATTTGTATAACTTACATAATAAGTAGTAATAAATATTTTCACTGCAGATGGTCGGGAAGACAATTATGTGTATGTCTCTGAGGCCCTTATGGCTGGACTTGCTGCTGGTGCAGCAGAATCACTTATAAGCTCTCCATTTGAACTACTCAAACTACGTTCACAAGTGACCACTGCTTCTCGTGTTTCGTCGTCTACGTACATCAGAGCAAAGCCGGCTGCTTCACCCGTAATTGAAAGGTTGCTACGTGGATATAACCCAGATAAGGGAATTTTGAGCGAGTATGTTGGCCTATTGTCCACCTTAACCACCAGGCATCCCAATATTGCAGCCGCCTTGCAAGAGTACCCATGGATGATGACTGGGTCTGGCAGGCCACCTTCTCTATGTGATGTAAAGAGGCTATCAGACATCATCTCTTTGGAAGGTTGGTCAGCACTATGGAGAGGGCTCCGATCTGGAATTGCTCGAGATTCCTTTTATGCCGGCTTATTCTTTTCTAGTTGGCAGTTCATGCACCGAGCTATGCTTGACTGGAAGGCAGTAGGGATGGATCCTGAACCAAGGTCTTGAAACTCAGTTCCACTTGTCTTTCAAGGGTTTATATGATTGGGAAATTTTCATTGCTGATTGATGATTGAATTGGTAAAGATATCTTGCTTTTCATCGCAATCCAGGTTTCTTCCTTAAAGGGAAATTTGAATGTGAAGTAGAGATAGCTTTGTTGTATCATCATTCAAACTTAGCTGTTCCATGGTATTTTGCGCACATTTAGGCTCTAGTGTGTTAATGCATCTCCATAGCCCTTCCTGAGGGTTTTCCACTGTATGTGATTGATAGGGGTGTCTGGATAGAGGTATTGGAGAAGATTGTTTCATACTGCCTCAATTATTTAAAGGTTTTTTGGGTTTGTAGAAGTATAAGAGAAGGGTTTGAGCAATTGAGTGGTACTCAAGTCTTCTTCTGTTAATCCACATTACTTGCTTTCTGTTTACCCACTGCAAGCAACTGCATGGCAATTGCTCCCTAGTGTGCTATTTGTAGAGCATCCATAAAGAATTTAGCTCCTAGGATGTTTTGTACTGACTGAATTAGCATTTTTACAAGTCCGATTTGGGGCTGCTGGTGAAATTAAAAATATATTGCTGAGCCAATGCAGGAGACCCATTTATTTATCCTTGAAAATTGTGTTTACAATAGGCAAATTTTATTGTAGGGTAACTTGCTCTGCCGTCTTTATGTACTGCTAATTTAACCATGCTATTGTATGCTGCTTCAGGGAGTGCTTTTAATTGGATTAATTGAATTCAACTTCAATATTATTCTTAACCAAAAAAAAAAACTTCAATATTATTCAAATTGCTCTGTTGTTGACTTGTCTTTTCATTTTCTTCTCATGTTGCAACAGTTCTGATGAAGAAATTGGTCCTTTGTCTCCTCTGGCTGTTAGTCTCTCGGCTGGATTTTCTGGATTGGTTGCTGCTGCAGGTTCTCACTGTTTTGACACTGCCAAGAGTCGATCTCAATGTATCGTGCTACCTAAGGTAGATTACTCTTTACTGAGAGACATTTTATTTTGGTGTTTGATTTGGCAATTCTTATTGATGATATCAGTATGATAGACCATTGGTCATATTCTGAGAAATTGTGATTTATTCAGCCTCTGTTGCTTTGTTTTTGAATTCACGGGTCTTTATTCTTGGGATCTTATTATGTTAGTTTACAACTCAGAAGACAGAAATTGACAAACATGAAATTAGTGAGATCAAAATCATATGAAAGTAGCCTCACTTTATTGTTTTCTTGATGGTGTTATTTTGTGCAAATGTTTTTACGTCTTTTCAGGTACTTAACTTAGATCTGGGATTCCTTACCAAAAAATATTAATCCTTACCAAAAAAAACAAAAAAACTTAGATCTGGGTTGGAAATTCTTTATAGTAATTATCGCTTCCCATTTTCTGATGTTATAAGGTCCCCTTTAACTAACAAGATGGAAACTCATTTCTCTTATGGTGCATGGAATTGCGTGAGTATGAGGTCTATCCTCTTCTTTCATCTGAAATTTGGAATCACATTGGCCATCTTTTTTTGTTTTTATACATTTGTTTTGGCACTTCAGAAGTTGCTACATTTGTTTTGGCCAGCATCAGAGTTGCCACTTGCTTGCCCTAACGTGGAAGACGAATTATTCCTCCCTGCCATTTACAAGGGTTTCCCGAGTCTTGACATTTAGTTTTCTTGCATTGCTCCTTCCCAACCACCCCCATCCAGCTCACCCCAGTCAACAACCCAACCTAGGTCCTTCCAAGCATTGCCACGCCTCCCCCAGCCAATTAGGCAAAGGGAAAACATAAATAGTATTGATCTGGATACCTGGGCATACCTTTGATGACTTTACGTTGCAGTTTTATCTTCAAGATAAATATGCAGGTCCTGGACATTATCGGGCTTGAGAAAAAAGTGTCAGAAACTATACTACAACTTCTTGCATTGACCCGCTCTAAGTATAAAATGATAGGAAATACTCATTATTGTTGTTCTATCATGGAAAATTGACTTTTAGTATAAGCTCAGCTACTTTCTTGCACAACATAGTGTTATATATTGTGGCTGTGCCTATCTTGCTTTGTTGTCTCATTGGCTTATTAGGGGGAAAGCTTGGTATATACCACTCTTTTTTGTTAGGCATATTGCCATTGGGCGGCTCTACCTTTTGTATAATGCCTAGCTGACTGATCCTGGTGGTTTCGCGTTGCTTTGTTGTCAGTATATCACTATGGAAAGAAAGCTTCTCAAATGGAATACACCAGGTAACAGATTTGAGAGAGCAACTGGTATCCACCCTTCTGACAGGAATCTTCTCTTCCGTGGAATTTGGGTTCGAATGGCTTGTAGTGGGATTGCATCCTTCATGATTGTTGGTGGTTACTTCTTTGTTGTTGATCATCTAACTTCAAGCTAAATGGATAGGACTGATTCTTTGATAAACTGCATAGCTGTTATCATTCGACAATTGCGCATTTGATGCCATTTGGTTTGACTATATTGCAAAGAACATGAAATGGCTCGTGTACTACTCAGCGGCATCTTTCTCAGGAGTGGCTTGAATGATAGTGCGATTCTGCATGCAGATGTAGAAGAGCTGAATTACATGTAGAGTGAATTCCTCCTTATGCCAATATGTGCAGATATCCAGTTAGCTTCACTTATCGCAGGACGAGCACGGTTTCCCAGGCTCAGTGTGTATATTGTTTATCTAGGTTGGCATCAAACCATAGTCGTACTCTATGCGACGTCTGTCTTCCACAGATAATGTGCATTTTCTACAGTGTTTTTGTCACATCTTGTAGTGTTGTATGAGTTACATAAAGATCCATTTTAGCTAGGAAAGTCAGACATGTGGGCTGTGAAATGTTAGTCATATTTCATCTAGCATGAACTGAATTGAATGGAACAGTCGTAGCTTCACAAATTGTTCTCAAGCTGATGATTGGATTAGCTTGGTAAAATGTTCCTTCATATGTTTCTTCTTTGTCATGAACAAAACTGCTTTATTTTGTATGTTAATACATATAGAGTTTACGTGCTGCGCCGCACAGTAATCTATAGTAGCGCCCCACAGTAATCGACGGTAGCAAACAGGTGCTGCTAGCGAGTGGCGCTTGACACTCTTTATTAGGATATGCCTATTGCTCGATAAGAGTTTTGAAATCTCTTGGTTTCACCACATGTTCATAATTTCGTCCAACTACCATGACAAACATTATTGATCGAGCAATACATATGATCTAGATTCCGACTCGAACAAAGTATGTGTTTTCTCCTAAAACGGTTCATAGTCTGAGTGAATGAGAGGAATTCACGTCGATTTGCTCACATGTACCAGTGACCCTGCGACCAGGGTGTATGGTCAACTTGTACTTTAGGTCCAAATTATCGGACCGTGGCACAATTCCTAATGCTGCATTCGTCGTTGGTGTGATAGGCTCTATATAATACTTGAATCAGAAAAAAAGGTTCTCAATATATAGCATACCACATTATGACCCCCCCCAAAAAAAAATAGCATACCACATAAATTAACGTGGTACGAGTGTCATCAATCCGATCATATATCCACCTTTCAATAGTAGGAGATCTTTGTATTTGTCACAAAAATAAAGATTTCTTAGGAAACATTCGATTGCAATATGCATATGTGGGCCTTTCTAGCTTGGACTTGTTATCTAGCTTTAACTCTACTTTAGGACTGCCAAATAAATTCAAGCAGCCCTCGATGGAATGAGATCAACTGCTATCACTCATAGGCAAGCCAACCAGATATTAGACTTGTAAAGGAATTGGCATGCATGTTCGAAGAAAGAGATTTATACCAAGTCAAAAGTACAACATCCCAAATACAATTAAACCGCATTAAACTGAAGGTAGTCCAATCCATAGAACTAGGAAATAAGTCTTGCCGAAAGCTTAAAGAAGACAACAAGTCAGATGAGTCGGAGCATCTTGAAATTCTGTCGGTTTACTCCGCTTGAATAATTGCAAAGATCTCTTCCTTCAACAAAAATTTCATCTGGGGGCCATTGGGTTGCTTCCCAGATGAACCTAATGCAACCATAGAATGACAATTTGTTAGAATTTGTACTCTATATAAAGGCAATCAAGAAGAATTATACCAAGAGCTTTCCTAAATGTCAAAAGCAATCCCCACATCTCTTATGCTTCCAGACCAAAAATGGGTAAAAACAAAGTTTCGAGATGCACTAAATCTATGTATTTTTATTTTGTGTTCCAATTGAACATGGTAATATATAATAGGAACCTTCAATTTGTATTGACTAAAAAGTTCATTTGCCATATATTTTCATTAGAACATTTAGTCGGTTTTAAGTTTGGTTAATTGAACAGTATGCTGGACAAGTTCCACTATATATAAGAATGACAAGAACCTAATTTACGCACTAAATTAGCACCATAGACACATCAACATGTGCTAATCAGTGGAGAAATGTTCCAAATATATATATTTTGACTGCAGTTATAAGGTTAATGCATCACTTTTAAAATGGATCAGGCATTACCTGGTTCGCATAAGAAGAGCTTTGAGCAAGAAACATAACAAATTCTTGCTTCTTTCTCTCAAAATTCAGTTTGGCGTGATCCAGCATTTGTCGCTCTCGTTGCAAATCTTCCAGCAGTTTTTCCCTTTTCCATTTCAAGTCCTTCATCTGGTTTTCTGTTTCATGGTAATTTGCAGGATGACTGGATGCACCCGATGGTACTGCAAATCTCACATCCACATCCTCCCTTAAAATTGATAGCACAGACAAATGCAGCAGAAGAAGCTTCCAGTTATTTTTAGCCAGAGAAAAAAACACACTCTCCAACCTGACTAAAAGGAAATATTACAAGCAAGTTGATATTTTCCCAATGCAAACAAATGACAGACGTTTTTTTAAATCTAACTATTTATCCATGCAAGTATTAACTTGTAACCACAAGCATACTCAACTTGATTCTTCTGAGAATCATGTTCAAGACTTGAGCAAGAAGACGCAATATTGATGTGAACAGAAATGATTAGAGATGAGCTGACGTAACCAAAGAAGCCATCAAGATCACGAAGGACCATGAATGGCCACTTTTTGTGGCATACTTTTTTTTAAAATAGACCTTCCCAATGTTCAGGAATTGCTTACAAAAATACATCAGAATTTGTACAAGGATGCACAATGTCATTGATGATGGGCAAAGTTGTCATACCGGTTGCCTAGGGAATACATGCCAGGACCTCTAATTATTCCACCATCCAAAGAGATGGCTCCACCACTGATTAAAGGACGAGCACATAGCATATGTGCCCGCGTGCTATATACTTGAGTCCGAGAGAAAAGATGATAAAATAGAGTTTCCCTGAGACCATGACCACTGGGTGTTAAACAAATCAGATTGGTGGTTTCTATGTTGACCATATTGACTGCAAAGCCAAGGAAACCAGGCGGACACTCCCCATTCGGTAATCTGGGCTTAAAGAGATCAAGCCTTCTCTGTGAATCATCAGCTACAAAATCACCAACATATGGTCTGACAACATTAAATGAAGTAAATTAGTTTCTGTAAAAGGTTAAACTCCACACTGTCCATCCAGACAGATAAGAATCACACCTTAGATCTTCTAAGCAAATGACGAGAAATCTTCCATTTAAAGTCCTCCCAATGGAAGAACTAAGCCCATGAAGACCGGCACTTTTATCAATACCGCCTTCTCTATTATATGTTTCTAGAGCCTTGAGGCCTTGTCGAGTCTGGCAAACAATGGAAAGCATGGTGTCCGCTCCTAAATACTCAGAGAGAAGCCTAAACCCCAGTCAAGGAGAGTGATGAATTGCGATTAGAGCAAGATCATGAACTAAAACTACACAAATTCAATCTAGGAAATGCAATGGCAAGTGCAAGATATTAGAATTCGTAAGTTTGAATTACCCTACTTGCAGCCATATCTCATGAGCATTCATGAGACAAGGCTCACTGCTTCTCTTTTAACAATCTAAAATATTGATCACGAGACATCAACAAGTGCAGTGACTTCTAACAAAAAAACAAATGATTCAATCACTTTTGACAATAGGAATTTCAGTTCTAACTCCTAACGATTGATGACAAACCGTACAAACCTGCTAAGGTTTTCATCATCGACTTTGCCTAGAGTAGCAACTATGCCAACGACATCCTTGGATAAAGCAAGAACGGAAGCCTGAGTGCCATGACTATTTTTAAGTTGGCACCATATTCCAGCAGCAGATTGGTCATGCTTCAATATTTGCTCAGTTGTTTCCTCATCACCTCCATTGGAAAGGCTATTATCTTCAGCAGTAGGTGGGGCAGAAGAATGATACTTCCCAAGAATGACTGAGTAATGACAAGTCACCAAGAAACATGTTAGAAGATGCCGTAACAATCAAAGAAGTGGCCGCTGCGCTCTGCTTTTCATTTGAGAAAATCTGTGACCTCACTCCACTTGATGATGTGCATAGTATGCTAACCCAGTACGAATATATGAGGCTGTCTTCAAGGTCTTGCCTTTTGATTTCTTTTCAATAATATTCTGTACCATAAGTAACCAAATTGCAAGGAAAGAAGCCCAGATATCAACTTCCATTTAAAGAAGCATCAGATTTCAGATAACATACCTTGCTTATCAAGAATAGAGTCATCCAATATGTTTTTCTGAGCCTTCAGAGATTTTATGTTATCCTCGTGCTGTTTGATTTTTAGACCAAGAGACTGTAGATCATCTTGAAGTCTCTACAGAAACACAGGCAAATATCAGTTGGATCGATATGTTCGATCTAAAATATGTTTGTATCCCTGTATTGACTGTGCACTAAGTCAATAGAGACTGAACAGGTAAAAATCATTGCTCCTAATAGCCTAGATGTAGATGAATGTTTGATCTGTATGACTCTCCAACAAAATCACGAGCCAATTGAAATAGAAACCTTAGAACTGCTAATTAACGCATCTGCCTGTAAAACACCTCCACTCAGCACTCCGCTGTTCGCATTAGCAGGTCCTTCATTCTGATCAACCACCACCAATGCCATTGAATCTTGGCCGGGTAATGCTGTTGTGTTGACAGAATCCTGAAAAGTGGTGGATATCATCAGCTAATTATGTGCATCTTTGCAAACAAACAAGCTGAAGAATGTAGGTCATGCGATTTGGAGTAAACTTGAGCTGTAAGTATCAAAATAAGTATATAACCGTCACTTGTACACAGAGAAATTCAAGGTGACGGTGCATAATTTGAGTGAAAACATTTGGACTTTTCTTACTTCAGACTGTCAATGCTACCGTAATGAGTAACAAAAATATGTGCTTAAACAGATATCTTCTCATGTAATCGGAGAAGCCAAAGAACAGAACTTTTCATTCCTGAACTCATCGCAGTATCTGCCCATTTCTTTCCGGTAAGTTCAGCAGATTGTCATGATTGCAACAATGAACTTTCTTTGTTGCATCAGAATCAAAAGTTCGATAAAATGTGTGGAGCTTATAGCAGTTTGCAAATTTAGATCGTGCCCAAAGAATGACATGCAGGTTTTCTCATATTGATAAATAGCAAAAAATCTAGGTGACAAATGAATTGGCAATGTCCCAACTTTAAAATGAGCTTCCTAATCAATGAATGTAACCGGCTAAGGGAGTCATCTGCTTTATACCCATATTTGAACCAATTGGTCCAACACCCACACAGCGAGTCCTCAGTTCTTTCCGCAAAATACGCATTAAATTCCCGCCAAGCTCCTAACTTTTGCCGAGATCAAATATACCTTAGCAACAGCCTGTCTCTCTGAACTTCGCCCGATACGCTATACAAACTCGAAAGGTTTGAAATTTGACGAACATAATTACGAGTAACCTCTACAATTGTTACCAGGATTCTTCCAAGTAATCAAACACATTGTCAAATCCGAACACAAGTTTTCCTATTACGATCCGAATTTCCGACAGATAATACCAAACTCGAATGATACGAAATCATCCACGGCCAGCTCCACCAAGATCGCATACCATTTGCATGTGCAAAACTCTTCCTGGGCACTTAAACCCCCCAAACCCAATACCTCCGAAGGTCGAAACGAGGACATGCAAGCACGAATTATACAAAAAATCTCGGCATTTTCCGCGAAAAAACAAAACTTTTCGAGTAATCGAAGCTCTGGAGACAATCTAGTTCGTTTTCCCGTTACTGGGTACATCATATTTTTCGCAGCGATCATACGCCAAACGCAAGAACAAGGAGCGAAAAGATCGCGTCGAGTGGGGAGTGCGTCGCTCACCTGGTTGTGGTTGTTTGTTTGAGACGTCGACATGCTGAGGAAGGATTCAGTTGAAAATGGCGGAGCGCGCTCTCTCTCTCTCTCTCTCTCTCTCACTTAGGAACGACAGCTTATGGTAGACACTCGAAGACTGTGCAGACAAGTAGGTTTTTAAATTCTAACAACCTTGTCAAATCTCAATTTCCTTTAATTTCACTTACCAAAAATGGAGAATTTAATCTTAGCCGTATGCATTTATGAACATGACATAATACGTCGTGAAATCCGGATTTTTTACTATATAAGCTAGATATTTTAATATCCTATAAATTGTATGTAGTAAAAATGCAGACATCTAGAATTAAACTCTCCGGCTTATATAGCAAAGTATATGGATTTCATATTATATTTTGTCATGTTCAGAAATGCAGGAGGCCGAAATTAAACTCTTATTTTCATATCCTACGAATTGCATATCAGTATCAATGACAAGTATATCAAAATAGAGAATTTAATTTTGGCCGTTTGCATTTATGTACATGACAAAATACGATGTGAAATCCAGATTCTTTACTATATAAGCTAGATATTTTAATATCTTATAAACTGTATGCAGTATAAATGCAGACAGCCAGGATTAAGCTAGATATTTTAATATCTTATAAACTGTATGCAGTATAAATGCAGACAGCTAGGATTAAACTCTTTTAACTTATATAGCAAAGTATCTGGACTTCACATCATATTTTATCATGTTCATAAATGTAAAAGGCCGAAATTAAACTCTTATTTTCATATCCCACGAATTGCATATCAGTGTAAATGATAAATATGTCCTTATGTGCTGTGCATGGATAGTTGTTACCTCCTTTCTTATCATTATTACCTGCCATTTCCAACCAAAAGAAAGGAATATAGAGAATTTAATTTTGGCCTTCTACATTTATGAACTCGACAAGATATGACGTGAAATCCAGATATATTGCTACATAAGCTAGCTATTTTAATATCCTATAAACTGCATGTAGTATAAATGCAGACGGCCAAAATTAAACTCTTCGGCTTGTACAGCAAAGTATTAGGACTTCACATCATATTTTGTCATGTTCATAAATGCATAAGGCCGAAATTAAACTCTTATTTTCATATCTTACGAATTGCATATCAGAGTAAATGACAAATATGTCCTTATGTGCTGCCCATGGATAGATACCACCATTCTTATCATCATTACCTGCCATTTCCAATAAAAAGAAAGGAATATAGACAGTTTAATTTCAGCCGTCTGCATTTATGAACATGATAAGATATGATGAGAAGTCAAGATATATTGCTCTATAAGCTAGTTCTGGTAGTTTGCATTTTTACTGATATGCAGTTCATATGACATTAAAATATCTAGCTTATATGGCAATATATTTGGACTTCACATCATATCTTATCCTGTTCATAAATGCATACGGCCGAAATTAAACTCTCTATATTCCTTTCTTTTATTGGAAATGGTAGGTAATGATGATAATAATGGTGGTATCTATCCATGGGTAGCACATAAGGACATATTTGTCATTTACTCTGATATGCAATTCGTAAGATATAAAAATAAGAGTTTAATTTTGGCCTTCTGCATTTATGAACATGACAAAATATGATGTGAAGTCTTGATACTTTGCTATACAAGCCGAAGAGTTTAATTTTGGCCGCTTGCATTTATACTACATGCAGTTTATAGGATATTCAAATAGCTAGCTTATATAGCAATATATCTGGATTTCACGTCATATCTTGTCAAGTTCATAAATGCAAAATACCGAAATTAAATTCTCATTTTCATATCTTATAAACTGCATATCAGTACAAATGACAAATATGCCCTTATGCACTACCCATGGATAGATAATGCCATTCTTATCATCATTACTTGCCATTTTCAATAAAAAGAAAGGAATATAAAGAGTTTAATTTCGGCAGTTTGCATTTATGAACATGATAATATATGATATGAAGTCTAGATATATTGCCATATAGGCTAGATATTTTAATGTCCTATGAATTGCATATCAGTAAAAATGCAGACGACTAGAATTAAACTCTCTAGCTTATATAGCAAAGTATATGAACTTCACATCATATCTTATTCCGTTCATAAATGCATACAACCAAAATTAAACTCTCATTTTCATGTCCTATGAATTACATATCAATGTAAATGACAAATATACCCTTATGTGCTACCCATGGAAGGATACAGCCATTCTTATCATCGTTACCTGTCATTTCCAATAAAAAGAAAGGAAAATTAAAACTCTCAAATCCAACTACTTTAAAACAATTTGCATATTAATTGTAAAAAACACCTCGATTATCCAAAAAAAAAAAGGAGGAAAGGTTTTCACTAGGAAAAAAATAAATAGGAAAAAGAAATGTTCCCGTTTTCTTTAAACTTTTTTCGTAACATTAGCAAATGAGCAAGCGGAACCAAATTATGAAGTCAAAGCATACATGAACGCAATTCAGCTACTGTTGATTGACTCTTGCATGATAGATTTAATCGACAACGGACATTCTTCTCCTCTAAATTTAACGCAAGAGGAATGGAAGACGGAGACAAACATTGTCACTATTCTTTTTTTTTGGTAAGGGACATTGTCACTATTCTTAATTGTTTCAATAATGTCAAACCAACACCTAATTCCACATGTCTAATAGCAAGAGAAAAAAAAAATCTTACAACACAACTCTTACAACCATGGAAACAAATGATTTTATAAATAATGTCAAATCACGCACCTCTTCATATCCTCTAATTGCATCCCACTCATTAAATCCTTGTACTGCCCTTCATGTTTTCCAGTGATCCGAAGACTCAACAATATCAATTGTTTCTATGTCTTTGATGGTGTATCTGAATGCCAAGGAATTATTCACTGTTATTATGATCCATATCTAATAAGGAAAAAAAAAGAACAAATATGCGGAACTAATTGTGAGATGACAGCAAAATCCTACAAAACCCCACAATATAACTTTCTCAAACCAACAAAAGCTAAATAAAAAAAATAAAAATGCAGGCCTAGGATAGAAGTGGGAGGACACAGATTCCCACTGAATCAATCCATGATTATTACTGGAAGTGCACCAAGCCGGAAGTATTGTCCACCATTTCTCAGATTCAATTCTAAAGAACCTGGAAATACACAAATGAAAATAATAAAAATTTCTCTTGATTCACTACTAAAGAAATTGAAACTGCACAATCGGAAACATCTTCCGGCATCAATATCTAAGCATTAAAGTTATTATATCATTCTAAAGCTACATAACCGAATACGATAAGAAATATAAATGGCCTACAAAGGCATCGACAAGATAAATCAATTAGAGATATCCAGATCTACTAAGAGAGAGAAAGTATGATCATTCACCTTTGCGATTTCGAAAAGTCTAGTGCTTTGACTCTCTCATCACTTTCAGATTTGACATGAACTAGAGAGCTATGGAGGAGAAAGAGTTTCGTCTTTCTCACTGTGGAGGAGGAGGCGCAAATGATAGGGTTTCTCTAGAAAATAGCTTTTATACTACGGACGCGAGAAAACCTATCCCGACTTTTATCTTGACTAGAGGTGGCAAATGGGTAGGATCGGTTGGGTTTGAGTGAGTTATAAGTTAACCCAAATTTACCCATTTAATTCACATCGGCCAATTGATTTTCTAAATAATTTAGATGGCCCATACCAATCAAATCCAATCCAATCCAATCGAGACCCAAACCAAACCCACTCATATAAGTCGCATTTTTTAAACTATACCAATTAGGCATTCAATAAATTTAAAACAGTAAAAATTAAGCATATTTAAAAGACAAAAAGGCCAAATAGATGTCCTCCGCCCTTTCTTCCTCTTGGCTCCCACCTGAACTCGGGCCAATCCTTTCCCCACGACTCCTTCGACGTACCCTGCCGATTGATGATGTGGTTGGTTCTCCTCATTTAAACCACGTAGCATCGATATCAGATGCAAACCATGTGGCTTTAGCAAACAATCACGATTGACCCGTCCATCGCTCGAGGGAGAAGGTGGCTAAAAATGACGGTCAGATTGGGATGAGAGAGAGAGAGAGAGAGAGAGAGAGAGAGAGAGAGAGAGAGAGAGAGAGATTGAAACTGTTGTTTTTGCTCGAGAGACTATCGCCAACAAGATAGAGAGATTGAAATTGACATTGTTGTTTTTGCTCGAGAGACTACCGCCAGCAAGACTGTTGCTATTGCTAGAGATGCCGCCGGCAAGACCAGCGATATAGGGGGCATTGTCGGTGACGGTTCTCTTTGCCCTTTCTCCCTTTGTCGAAGGAGAGAGGAATTTTTTACTATTAAAGAATAGATGGTTTCTTTCTTTTTCTATTTTTCTTAAGCTAATTACTTTTTTGGGTTGAAATAGGGTTAAAAATGGGTTCGTTCTGAACTCACTAATAAGACTCACATCTAGTTGGGCTTTGATATTGTGAACCTTTTTAAACCCGTTTTTAAATTTTCAAGCGATCCCATTTTGACCCTGTCCATTTTATTTGAATTGAATAATGGTTAATGAATCTATTTTGCCAGCTTTTATCCTAATTACCAAATGCACTCATTGAGTTTGGAGGGGAGCAACTTCATGAAATCTCAATTTTTATTTAATTTTAATTATTAAAATAGAGAATTTTCTTTTACACATCGTTATTATGACTCCACAAGAGTCGCGGGATTCCGACCAAAAAAAGAAAGGAACAAGAGTCGTTGGATCATTTTCAAGTGGACGTGAGAGCCCGTGTTTTATAGTCATTTAACTCTCCAATCGGTTCTAAGATTTTAATCATAAAAGTCCATTGATGCCTTTCTAAATCTCTCTCTCTATATATATTAAATCCTCAATTGAAATAAGGGATTATTTTTATAAATTAATTGAAATGAAATTACGGTTTGGAATAGATAAAGCTTCTCAAAATAAGACATGTGGAATTAGGGAAAACGTAAGTGGACTTGTAGTCGAGAGCCACCCGGAATATCAAGGCATTCATTTCGCATTTTTTTGTCCAAATACTTTAGACCTAAAATAATTAAGGGGTAATTCTCTAATTTATTCTTCTAACTTGTGCACTCTTTTGTAATTGGATTCTCGACCTACTTTTTAGTGCGAGTCGGGCCCTCTAACTTGATTTTCTGAACTCAAGTCCTTAATCGAATTATTACATTTAATTTTGTTAATGTGCTTTTTTTCACGTGCCTAATAGAAGAAAATTTAGAATTCTTAAATTTAGTCTAATTGGGGGGAAAATATATTTTCTCCTAATGATGTTCCTTGTATTCTAAATTGAATTTAGACTAGAGATGGCCCTGTTTTTTCTTCATTAAACTAAAATTTAGAATTTTAGAAGTATTTTTCTCAATTCTTTTACAATGCTAAAAATAGGCATATAAAATAACCATATGACTTGATTGAAAGATTAAGGGGATAATTACATAAAAGATCCTTGAACTCTGGCTTAATGTGCAATGTAATCCCTAAACTTTTATTTTGTTCAATGTGATTCTTGAACTTTAGCCCAAATGTGTAAAATTTGTTCAATGTAGTCCATAAATTTTTCGTAAATGTTTAATCTAGTTCATGGAAAATTATATCGATGGATTCAATATAATCCCTAGATTGTCTAATCTAGAGACTAAATTCAAAGTTTAGGGACGATATTACACATTGAGTTAAACTTCAAGGATCATATTGAAAAAATTTAAAATTTAGAGCCTATATTGCACATTAAGTAAAGTTCAAGAACCATTTGTGTTACTTTTTCAAAGATTAATTCATTTGTTTTGTGGAAAATATTTTCCTCATTTTCTGGCGTCACTTAGGAAAATTAGTTGATAAAAAATGTTTTCCTAGTCTATGGAAAACCTATACCTAACTTTAGGAAAATAATTTCCTTTTTAAAAAATTGAAAATCATTTCCAAAATATGACTATACATTAGCATTTGGGCCCAAAACTATATGCTTGAGCACGCAAACCCCAATGCTGGTTCTGGGTCCCCTTTGTCCAAGATTAGGTCTCTAATGCTCGGGCCTATGTCCATCAAGGTGGGGCCTATGACCTCGATGCCTATACACGGATCTTCAGTGCCCTTGCCTCGGTCCATCAAGGTAGAGCCTCGGACCTCAGTTTTTGTGCTTGAGCCCCTGATGCTTGTGCTTGGATCCATTGAGGCCAAGCCCAAAACCCCAATGCTCGTACTCGATGACCCAACACTCGGGCTTGGGTCCATAAAGGCCGAACGTGGGATCTCGATACATAAGTTCGGATCCCCAATGCCTGGGCCTGTGTCCACAAAGGTTGTGCTTGGGTCCATGATGGTCAGTCATTGGAAGTTAGGCTTGGGTTCGTCGACCCAGGTGCTTGTGCCTTGATCCCTGGCACCTAGGTCGAGGTCCATCGCGGTTGGACCCTAGACTCTAGTGCTCATGATTGATTCCCCTAGGTTGGGGTTCATCGCGATTGGACCATAGACTCTAGTGCTCATGATTGATTCCCTAGTAACTCCTGCGCAAGTTACTGGCGCCTAGATAGTGTATATCTATTTATAAAAATCAAATCGGATTTTCCATACCAAACAATGGAAAATATTTTCTAATTATTTGAAGGTTTTAGTTAAACACCAGAAAATATTGTCATTTTCCTGAAAAATGACTTCATGAAAAATATTTTCTAGAGATGTTACATTTTCCGCGAAACTAACCAATTGTGATAAAAAAAGGATTAACACCACTAAAAACTCTAAATTGGTATACCTGTGAAGAATTCACCATGAACTAATAATTGACTACTAAAAACCCCAAATTGATATATTAGTGATAAATTTATCCCAAACTAATTTTTTGACCATAAAAAAATCTTAATTGATATATTTATAACAAATTTACCCTCCGTTAAATTAGATTAATATCGCGAAAAGCCATAAATTGGTAAACTAGTGATAAATAGAGAAGTAAAACTCCAAACTGATATACTCATCAATTGTCACGTGTCATCCAATTCAGCAATTTGACGGTCAAATTTAACAGAAATTAACTGAGGATAAATTTGTTATAAGTGTATCGGTTTGAGATTTTTTGTAATAAAAAAGTTAATTTGAAATAAATTTATCAGTACATGTATCGATTTGAAATTTTTCGTGGCATTAATTAAAAAAGAAGATGAGGAGGCTAATATTTACACAGTCTACCCAAAAACTCCCCACGAGCACAGTCAAGGAGTCGTTCTCTTGAGCATTTGAGAGAGAGGGATGGAGAGAGAAAGAGAGCTCTGAAGCTTTAATGGCGGCGAACTCGGGCTTCCAGTTGTTCTCATCATCCGGCGATTTCGCCAGTTTCGGGTTCGGGTTCGCCGGCGATTTTCCACAGGAGGCGCTTCACCCACCTCCTCCTTCCGTTGAAGTGCTTCCCTCGGAGGTCCGAATCGTTTCCCATAAAAAATCGATCGATGGTGTTTCCCAAGATCGAACCTTTTCTAGGGTTTCGTTGATATTGATGTTATTTTGTGTCGCCTAGGTTTCGGAGAATGTCAAGTACACTGTGGAGCCCGTCAATCTGGGAGAACTCACGTTACTCAAGGTAAGCTTGCCTGCGGTCTTCTTTAGTTGCTCGGAGAGTGAGAAGACTTGTTTCGTTTTGAAGTGATTAGAAAGCATGAGAACGGAAATAAAACGACTTTTTGGAGCTTGGTAGTTGTGAATGATCAATCTGAAGATTGAAAGTTTGCTTATTTCGCTGGGCAAAGTAATTGAAGATGTTAATGCTTGTAAAATTGGTGGTCTGAGCGCTGTATTGTTGTCTGTGCTAGGGCCGGGTCAGCACCCAAGAGGTCTTTTCCTTGTCCAATTCGGACTTGGTGCCTGGGAAATATGAAGGTGCGTAAAACCTGCAATTCTTCACTTTTGTCTTTGCAGATGAAAGATCAAATTCTGTTATTCACGCACATTCTAGTTCCTGTGCTTGGTTGACTGGAGTGTTGCACGTAAACATGACTAGTGGATTTGGTGTGTAGGAGGACTGAAGCTATGGGAAGGCTCGATAGATTTGGCTAAAGCCCTCCAGTCAGAAATCCAAGCTGGGCATCTATCATTTAGTGGAAAGAGAGTGCTAGAGGTGGGCTTATAATTTCAGGTGATTCACTTTGTAGCCATTGTGGAACGTGGTGGAAAAGCTAGTAGTAAGAGTAATAATAGCTTGCTTCTTGCTGATACATCACCCATATTTGGAAATTTTAGAAGCCCATGCATGCATTTCTGTTTTTTTTTTATGTGCACAATGACGGATGAAAGAAAAGTCTTGTTGGTTCTTTTCACGAACAGTAGTGTGTGGCATGGCCAATTAGGAGGCCAACTAAATCTGGTGCTTGGACTGGAGGCTTGTATGTCGTTAATTTTAGGTGCTAGGGGATAGAAGGAAATGCTACTAGTGCTGATAAATTTCATTGTTCTTAAAGAGTGTTGCATGTCAGAGTTTGAGTGTTATATTTAGGATGCACACAATACTGCTTTGTCATTGCACGATGGGAATTTGTGTTCCTCTGTGGGAAAGAGATCACTGGAGTATTGCACAAGTTTGAGTTTTCTTGCAGCCTTGGGATATCCAGCTTTTGAACTTTCTTGCTTAGGAAACTGATATGGTTGCTGATTTTACAGAGTGTCGAATGAAAAATGTCTGCACATTAAAATTCTGCTTTGCCAGTGGGGAAGTGTGCTGCGCTTTTGGTCTAGAGGTGCTAGGACTACATAACTCTAAGCAGCCTCAATGACCCAATATTTACTCTGTATTAAGCAGTGTTGAAGCTTGGAATTTAGACACGAGGTTAATACCTTTTTAACCTTCAAGTTTCACATCAGTTGTGATTTTTGTGCATCATGTGATTAGCTTCTTAGGTACCCATATGTAGGTATTGTCTCTCTGCATAATACCCTGGGTATTTTTACCATCTTTGACACTTCCATGACTTTTCCTAGTGGTTTGGACTTTGGAGTAACTATTTCTTGCTTTTTCCTCTATAAATATATTTCAATCTATCTGAAGCTCAAAAGTTTGTAGTCCCTAAGAATTGTTCAAATCTGTTCTTTGAGCCCCTTGTACTTTAACTGGGAATAGAAATGATGTAGATGAAAGTTGTTGCAGAGTATGTTGATCAAAGGTTGTTTGCCTACTTTATACAAGCAGTTTGCTCACTGACTTGCAATGCAGGATTTGTAACAACTCTAACTTCAAGTCTTCAACCACTTCGGCTCATAAGATTAGCTGCCAAATGTAATCTTAATTGCTTTAAATGGAATGCCTTCCTATGCTAAGATGATGATCTTATTCCAAATGACCGTTTTGGTAGCGATTGGCTAGCGATGCTTTAAGATGATCTTAATCAAGTTCCTCTGTTTTGCATGTTTATGTTTGTTCATTCATGAATCGACTAATTTTAGTCTTTTTACAAGGAGACTGCATGAAACGTAGGTGCGCAATGTTGAGTGTTTATTTTGTGTTTGTCTGCACTAATTTCTATAGGCTGCCATGACCTTCTGGTGGTCACTTTTTGGTTGTCACGAGGGTAAGGATATTAAGTTGCATACTGGGTTAAGTTCCAAAACAGCTAGTTGCACTGTGATCTGATTTATGTTAAGTTCCAGTCGTAGTAATATTTTCCTTCCATGTCATTTACCAATCCGACTTCCCTTTTATATTGATTGTTACTGATCTACGTTGAGCGAACAATTCTTCTCTTTTCTGTTGCTTTCACTAATGAAATTGCATTATTTTTAGCTTGGATGCGGTCATGGACTTCCGGCAATCTTTGCGTGCCATGAGGTAAAATATTCATCTTATATTTCACCTAGTCGTGGCCAAGTTGATGCTTGTCATGGATTAGCTGAATCTCATACAATGACTTCGATTCGCTGTAGTAGGGTGCTCCTACCGTTCACCTACAAGACTTCAATGCAGAGGTACTGCGATGTCTAACTGTTCCAAATGTGGATGCAAATTTGAAGAAATCCCAAGCTCCTGAATGTAGCCTAGCAGAAAGAGATATCCGTTTCTTTGGTGGTGACTGGAGCAGCGTCCACCAAATACTTCCATACGTAAAAGATAATGAAGAGCACACAAATGGAGATAATGGCTCGGCCTTAGGGGGTTATGATGTTGTATTAATGGCCGAGACAGTGTATTCAGTGTCCTCTCTACAAAATCTCTATGAACTTGTAAAGAAGGTTAGTTTGGATCTGTGCATAGTGTGCCTTCTGCAATGACACAGTTCTCATTTCTTCTTGTATTGGCTTTTTGTAAACAGTGCATGAGTCGTCCTCATGGAGTTACTTACATGGCTGGTAAGAAGCATTACTTTGGAGTTGGAGGAGGAACGCGGAAATTTCTGTCTCTGGTGGAGAAAGATGGTAAGTCTTGGAAAATTGAACACCTTGACTGAAGCTGCCTTTATGGACTGAATTTTAATTTTAATTTTTGCTTTGTGTTTTGTAGATAATGTTCATCGTGTAGAAAATGGTTTGGTACTCATTGGCAGAATCCTTTGAGTTTAATAAAGTTTGATGGACTCTCCTTGAGCTTTGATACCTTTTTCTAGGGAATTATGCCTTTAGATGGAATCACGCGACGTGTACCACAATAGCTACCGCTACTCACATTTTTTTATCTACGCGATCATGTTTTCCTTACCTGGAAATACTGTTTTCCAAGCAAAACCTTCCCAAGAATCTTCCTTTTTATTCAAGATAGTCTCCAGTAATGACGAAATCCGCTACTGTTTGTGTTTCATTCTTGGCCAGGCGTAATGGCAAGCAGCATAGTAGCTGAAGTGGCTGATGGGTCATCCAACCTTCGTGAGATTTGGAGGCTTTCATTCAAGTAACTTTGGGCTGAGTCAACTAGAAGTCGATATCTATTGAAAGAGAAGGTTAATGGGAATTGTCACACAATGTTTCATTCAATTGGCAAATTTTAGTCGTTGGCGCTAAACTTTTTTCTTGTTGCTTATCTCATTACCCATGGTTTGGAATATGTCTTTGTGCGTGGAACTTTTGAAAACATGGCTTACAAAGGCGACGTTCAAAGGTTGGGGTTGGAATTATGTCACTTCTTTTGTTAAATGTTTGACCTTGTACTTCATTTTTTTTTTTTGAAGTTATGATGGTTTTAAGAGTGTGGCACCAGATCTTTTCTCTTTGGAGCGAAATTGTGGTCAACTTGCTGCTAATACTCATCTCTAATGGATGAGAAACAGTTGTATTAGCAACATTTGTCACTGATAAACTCCAGTCAACTTGCAGATCAACATCAACACTTTCCTGCGGTCTTCTATATCTTCTCTATCTCTTTCACAAGCATCGAACTAAAGCGGGCCTTCTGCTCACTCTACACGCTTGCAGAAGGATGCAGAATCATATTAATTGATAGTAATCAAACCACACGCTCCTCGGAACCAACCCTGTCGTGGCAATAAGCCTTGTGTGCTGGGGACACCCCTTTTTATGTGAATCTACAAAATGGTCAATATTGTTGCGATTGTCATCAAAGTTGGTTCAATCATTTCAAAATACGCTTCGCTTCGTCGTTGTTGGAATTTGTGATCCGATTTCTGACAGAGAGATCTCTAGTCCAATGTAGACAACTCTAATGAACGTGAGAGACAAACAAAGAAGAGACCGAGGAGGGGCTGCTCGGTGGTGCTCACGGCAGTGATGTTACTCACGGTGGTTCACGGTTTCCGCGGAGATGAACCCTGCCGGGACTGTTAAGATTGTTGCAAGGGGAGTGTCATTGCTACAGAGAGCTCGCCAGATTGTTGGGATTAACTGCAATTCTCGATGTAGGCGAGACAGCAACGGTGAGGCTGGGTGCTAGGCTCTCGGTTGGAAGCAGCTTTGTCATCAGGATTGGTCTGCAGCGTCACGGCGATGGACTGAGGCATCTTGACTCGCAGGTGGAAGGTGTGGCGCAGATGAGACAGCAACAGCGATGTTGCGTGCTAGGCTCTCGGCTAGAAGCAGCTCCAACTGGTCTGCAGCGTCGGACCAAAGTGGCAGGAACTCGGACACCGTTGGGCGCGGCATCATTATTTTTTAGAGAGAGGAAATCATTTTCCATTCTCTTTCCTCTCTACACTCCTTCGCATTCCTTTTCTTTTAATTATTTTTCTTTTTATTTTTCTATTATTTTCTTCTTTTCTCTATCGGTCGTTGGCCAGCGAGCTTGAGCCTCGCCAGTGGTGACCGGCACAGGAAGAAAGAAAAGAAAAGAAAAAAGAAAAATAAAAATTATCAAAAAATAAAAAAATAAAAAAAATTAACTATTCGATTTTTTATATAAAATAAAATAAATATAAATAAAAATAAAAATACTAAAATGAGTGCAAGGAAGAAAATCAAATCAAAATTTTCATACCGTGGAAAATATTTTCCAAGTCTCAGCCGAATACCGAAAAATATTGTCATTTTCTTAGAAACTAACTTTTCGAAAAACATTTTAAAAAAATATCACATTTTTCGCGAAACGAACGGAGCCTCAATAGCACACTTTTCTCCACGACTGAGATTAGCTTCTGCCAATAAAGATATTTATTCCTCAATGATTTTTCACGCCCCATTAAGATCCCATGCGAAATTTATACCCAATCTTTCCAAATTTGTGTCAAACTTGATCCAATCTTTTGCTTAATGGGCTTAATTAAATTAAGTTAAGAACCGTTCACTCAAGTTCATTTGCGACTGTTCAATGCAAATGCAATTATATGGGCCTATTAATATCAATATTAAAAAAAAATCTCCAAAAATCTATATGAAAATTTTAGTTAATATTTTTGCTTAGGGGTCGGGGTCGATCCCTAATTTTCCAATGCAATAAATGACTAACCAGGCCGTAAAAATTTAGGTGTAAACATGACATATCAATATGATGACATGGCAATGATGACATGGCAATGATGATGATGTGGAATTGATGCAACTAATTCTATACTATATATGCATGTTATTTTTTGTGATTTTGTTTTAAACTAAAATAGGAAACTAACTAAAACATGTGATTATCTAATTTAAAATAAGAAATAATTTATATTAAATTCGGTTCTAAAATTAAGGATATCCTAATTAAGTACGTGATTCCTAAATATTCAATTCTAAATTAGGAAAATAATATGAATGCAATCTATCTCAATATGTAATGCAATTTTTTTCTTGTACTTTTCATAATATGAAACTTCATTTAATTAGCAACATGCAATATAACGAGCCCAGATAATCGAATATTCACTATGACCCAAATTAGGAAATAAAGATAATCGGGGATCCGATCTTAAATCTTAAAGATCGAAACCTCAACTATATGCAATTCAAACGGGGAATTTCCTATTCTGGAATCATCTAAAATTTCAAGACAAATCAAGATTGGAATCAATATAATCCAATTTAGGAACCTATATATTCAGATTGAGCTTGAGAAATTACCTAATTTGGAACTTTGACTCTAACGAGAACCGTGGCGAAAGTTTGACAACGACAACCGGAGAAGGGCAGGCGGTGATACCGTGGTGAGGGAATGACAGTTAAGGCAGTGACGGCGAGGACATCATTGTGGCAGTTGGGCACGTCGAAAGAGCTGATCACCGAAGTCGGTGTGAATCATGACCAAGGATCGGGCTTGGTGAGAGTAGGTAGCTCTTGGTTGGATCCCTGGGTCTCTATTTCTTTGATGCTCGATTCCTTTGGTGGGGTTGAAGAACTATGTAGTCTCCTCAAAATTTCAACACATTCCGACCTTAAAAAAGTGCGTGCTCACCATTTTTGCGGGACCGTACGTTGAGCTCTCTTGGGTTGATCTAGCAGGCCGACCGGTTCAGTTTTCAATGTCAAAGACATACTTTCACATATTTTCTCACCCATCCCACTGAACAAACTCAATAACAATTTTATAAGCTTAATTAATATACTCTTCATATTTATAAGCAATTTAGCTAATATTTTTGTTTATGGATTAAGATTGGCTCTTAATATACTATGCAATTAATAATTAAGTTAGGCCGTCTAAATTTAGAGGTCAATACTACTTTTTTCCTAATTATATGAAGCCTGGAAAGTTATTGACTATGGTGAAAACTTGACAACAGTAAATGATATAAAGTAATGGATCTTTATCATAACACTTGAGCATTCTTTTTGGGGCCACCCCTTAAGAGTTCAAATAGGAATAGATTCATAAAGTTTTTGCGGGGCAAGCTCAGTAAGTATTACAAATAATAAATCGTATGAATTTCTATAATTGAAGTACTGCTTTCTGACTTAATAATGATGCTTGTCAGTATAGTAAGATTACATTTTGCAAACATGAGATTACATCTTCATGATCATGTAGTCATTGTTAGTGACCATGCTCGAATTTGAGGCAAAGTGAAAAAGAAAAGAAAAAACAGAGGACAATAGCTTATCAGAAAAATTGTTCAAAAAAGTTCTAAGCTTATTTTACGGCGGTTAATTTAGTTTTAAACCTTTCAATTGTATCAATTTAGTCTTAAACCTTTTGATAATTTGTTAATTTAGTTCTAAATCTTTTAACGATTTGTCAATTTAGTCCTTCAAACCAATTTTGCTTGGAAATTGCTGACGTAACAACCTAGTCAGTGCCGACCGTCCTACATGGTACGGCCGGAACTGACGTGAGCAATTTTTACAATTTTTTTTTTCTTTTGTTCCCTTTTCTTTTTATTTTCCTTTTTTTGTTTTTGTTTTTCCTTTTTTCCCTCTGTTGGCCATCGCTAGGCCTCATCGATGGTTGGCAGAGTTTGTCAACCTTAAGCGAGAGCCACCCTCGGGTGAGGGATTCTTGGGCTTGGGCTAGCGAGGGTTGCCCTTGCTAGCGTTGATGAGGGCAACCCTTTGCCAGATTGGGCGAGAGCAAGGGTTGCCCTCGCCAACCTAGGTGCGGGTGTCCCTCACTTGAGGCAAGGCCCAACATATGGAAAAAGGGAAAAAGAAAAAAAAAGACAAACAAAAAAGAAAAGAAAAGAAAAAAGAAGGAAAAAATAAAAATATTTTAAAAAATTATCCATGTCAGTATCGGCAAAACCATGCCTTGTAGGATGTTCGACGTTGACTAGACCACCACGTCAGCGATTGACCAAAACTAGTAAGAATGACTAAATTGATAAATCGTTAAAAAGTTAAGGACTAAATTGATAAATCATTAATTTGTTAAGTTAGTCGCGATAAGACGATACCAAAGATCTCCATAATTAGAATCTAGAATACAGTAATAGAGTAAAAGGAATTTGTGCACATGATTTAAAATTTGTCGTTCTTGATACGGAATAGCGACGATGATCAGCGCAAGTTTTCTCCTTTATTACTCTCTGTATCACTGGCTCGATGAGACTACCTCTTACAGTTAGCGTTTGCCCCTTATGTGAGATAATTTGTACGTTAAGGTTATAGAAGGGACTTGAGCACTATTATAGAGTTTTAAGCCAAGCCATCTCATCACGGGTCAGGCCTTACTCGGCCCACACTAGCCATTCCTATATTAGACTAATTAAGAAACTTTATATCTTACATTATTAGACCAACTCCGTAAAATCATAAATTACAATATTAATGAATGTAGCCCACATCATAACTATGTACTGCATATGTGCACCTTTATGTTGATCTAGTGATAATTCTTAGTAGTTGTCAAGCCCCGAACCCTATAGCGTGCGAGCATCCCAATAGAGGTCGAATTTGAGTGCGACGTCCCAAGACGCATCGTCGACCTAACACACACCACAGAGGTCAAGGTACATGCGGAAGCAATATGAAACACCCGTATGAAAATAACACATGACCGGGGTAGCTCAAACAACCGCATAGTAAAACAAACAACTTTATACATTGCCATTAATCCTAACATACAACAACTTTACATACAACTTAGTAAAACGAGCAGCAACAAACCACCGGTACAACAAAAAGGAACAGGTGGTCGGGTTTACTTAGCTCCACTACAAGTCAACCTATCTTTCAAAAAGTGACTGATCAGACCTATTCTACACAACCCCCAAACTAGCCCTGCGGCACCTAGGGGTCATCCTCCACTCGACCAACTCCAGAGTCCTCTGACTTGTGCCTTGGAGGATTACGCGAACCACGGTATGGAGGGATCACCCGCAATGTTTGCACGGCCTGTGGCTCCACTGGGGGCACCATGGGCAACTCCTTAATCGGCTCCTTGGGATTAAAGATCTCGCTATCGGGAGGAGTTATCGTCGAAGGATCCCACTCGCCCACACCATCAAAGGGGATGTCGAAGCTTCTCAGCGGACCAGTCTCCTCTACACCATCACGATAAGTCCATGCCACGTACGAATAAGGTGTTAGGTACACTCCACCCTCGTTAACCCAAACGATGCTCGAGTGCTTGACATAAGCTCGATCGTCTCCTAGAGGGTACTCCACCTCTTGACTATCCACATGTCTAGGGATCCCAAAACGAGGAGGCGGGTTTCCTGGGTTCATGGTTGGGGTCTGAAAAGAGTGGGTTTATAAAACAATGAGACAAATCTCAGTGAGTAAAACCCCTTAAATCTAAACTAGGCTAACATGCACCTTCTGATAGGCAAACTGCACACACAACAGCCATAACAACAATAATTAACCTAGGCCCTTGGGCCCACATCTTTCACCTTGCTGACCCTGCAGGTTAGGCAACTCAATATAATGTCACGCCCCGGACCCCCGCCGAGCCCGTGTCATCCCTTATCTGGTCGATTAGTGCGACGTCCCAGGAATGTCGCCGACCTCAAATCGTTATCAGAGATTTATAACCTCAGCGGATACAAACAATTTTCCCGGACAAATAAAAACTGGGGAAACAATCAGGGAGAATATACATTTTTCTTTCATTCAAACTTATACAATATTTACAACTTACAACCAGTCCATATTACCACCGCATACACTTGTACACCACAGCATACACTATCGATATCCAAAAAGATCGGTGACCTGACTTTCTACCCCAAAAATGATACTCATAAAAAAAAACTACTGTTCTGAACCCCCAAGACTATCACTTACGCCCCCTTACTCGGCGTCCACTTTGAGTCGGACTCATCGTCCTCTGAATCCGAGTCCTCTGAGCTTCCCTAAGCGTCATTCTCGGTGTGCACAGGTACCCCAAAACGTGCTGGTGGTGGTGGTGGGGGATTCATGGTTCCTGCCGGGGTTCTGAAATATCGGTTGAAACAATCGTGAGAACACTTCTCAGTAAGTTCACCCCTAAACCCAACCTAGGCTACCACGTACCCTCCAGATAATTCACAAACACAATCACATGCGCCAAATTTCACATAACAGGCGTAATACTCACAATCACACACATATACAATTTTATTTCCACGTCGTGCATTCCTTTTGTTCTCATCCTCACTTTCCACATTTCTCGCCAGTGTCCCGCGTTAACGTACACGCCCCA
Organism: Syzygium aqueum; assembly: GCA_031216185.1. Lineage (NCBI taxonomy): Eukaryota > Viridiplantae > Streptophyta > Magnoliopsida > Myrtales > Myrtaceae > Syzygium > Syzygium aqueum. The sequence continues at coordinate 20,542,306 of CM062238.1, forward strand.
GGCACACTGCGATCATTCACCACATCGGACCTGCGTACCCGTTCACGCCTCAAGGCCCAATCTCGACCTGAGCATCACACGCTCTAGGCCCGATCTCAACTCAGCTCGCGCCAAATGCGACAGGCCTACATGATTGAAACCCGAGCTTATAATGCCTCGATTCAATCCCGGTCTCACCCGAGCAATCGTGCCTCGGACCGATTCTCATGCTTGCTTTTTCCAAGCCTCAGCCTGTGCCAAATGCAACAGACCTACGTGATCGCGACCCGAGTTTAGAATACTTGGTCCGATCCCAAACTTGCACTTTCACACTTTCACACACTTTCCACCTTCACTTACCACACCACAATCACAATCAAGCACATGCCCAACATACATTTACCATACACTACTAGCCAATCACACGTGGCCCATACACGCATTCAGTCAAGCGTAACTCGTGCACATTCAGCACAGGGCATGGCAAAACCATCAATTACTTTAATCAAACTCACGTGTACATCCAACTAGCATATTAAATCAGTAAATTTGCTCAACAACATACTTAATTAACCACCACAATTTAATTATAGATTAAAAATACGTCCGACACCCAATTTCTTATTTTTCTCCCACTAAACGGTGTCGGATTGATTCCGACCCTTCACGAAACTTTCTCGCCATGCACTATCGGTTCCAAAAACTCAACTTGCATCTCGAACAAACCACCACAGCCCTGTGAACAGTGATTCGCAGCTCGTGAACAGTGCTTCGCAGCTTCAATTTCACCTCAAATTGCCCTCCAAAAATTCCCAAACTAATCCTCAAGGCCCGCCACACAATCCCGACCTAAAACCCCAACATTCCTCGCCCGAACAACTCCGATTTCAACCCAAAAATTCAATTTTTCCGACGATACCCAATATCCTAAATCGGGATTAGAGGATGACTTACCTAGTTCTAGACTAAATCGGCTAGAACGGGGAGCGGCGGCACAATCTCGGACACGACGGGAACTCACGGCGGCGTCCAGCTTGAGCGGTGACGGTCCGGCGGTGGCGTGGGTCTTGCACGGCTGAGAATGGGTCTCGGTGAGAATGAGGAAAAGAGAGAGAGAAAGGGACGGTTGGTGGTTTGAGGGTGGCGTGGACGTCGGCTTGGGGGCGGTCCGGCATGCGGCGACGAGGCGATGGCGCCGACGTGGAGGAGGAACGGCCAAGGGAGGCCCACGGTGAAAGAGAAGGAACTCACGGCCAAAGGAAAAAAAAGAAAAAAGGGGGGGGGGAGGATCTCACGGGGGAAGAGGACAATGAAGAGAAATTGGACTAAATTAGTCCAATTTTGACCAAAGGCAAAAATTACCAAAATGCCCCTCTCAAACATTTTTTTATCCGACGGTCCCAAATCGATCTTATCTTGATCCGACGGCCAAGATCGATTCTTGCACAAAAATATCCAAGGGCATATTTGAAATTTCTCAAAAAGTCAAAGGGCAAAATTGTCCAATCCAAAATTTGAGGGCAAAATGACCAAAATGCCCTTTGCCCATAAAACATGTCCTTTAATAAATCCTAGGGGTATTTTGGTCACTTTCTCCGTTTCTTGCCCAAATCGAATTTTTTCAAAGAATTTAGGCGCACCAAAAATTGACACGTGTCACGTGCAACGTGATCCTAGCGTTTCGTCGTGAATTCCTAATTTTCCGGTGTCCAATTTGAGCGAAAACTCAATAATTAAATTCTATTAAATGCAACTCGAGCGTTTCTCGAGCTAACGGGTGGCTTACTAGGGAAATTCGCAGAATCGACTCGTGACCGATATTAAATCGAATCATGTGCAAGTCCGTTCGGTACGTAACGATCTCGATTGTCATTAAAATCGCAAAGATCAATCGCTTGATCCGAGGGGTACGATCGTTCGGTATAATTTCAGGATCATTCGTCAAGTCGTTTCGTGGTCCAACGGAATCACCCACGATCCACTACTATGACAGTGGCGAACTGACCCCTAACTATCCTTGGATCGGCCAACAATGGCTCAAAATATCACTTCTGCGATTTAATGGTCGAAATCCATTTACGATTGAATTTTTCTTTAGTCGAGCGAATTTAACTTCCCCTAATAGCCTTTCCCTAATGGTTAGCATTCCCAGGAATGATCAATTCCGGGCGAGAATTTACTACGAGCACATTTCATAAAACTCAGTTATTTCTTAATTTCCAATTGGTGGAAATTTCGGAATGTCACATATAATATCCACGGCACATACGCGAACACACTAGTCACACGTACACCATACGCATGCTCATACTGTCACGCCTCAAACCCCATCGAGCCCGCGGCATCCCTCTTATCGATCGAATTAAAATGCAACGTCCCAGGAAAAAACATCACCGACCGAAATGATCAGAAGCACGTGCGGAAACGAATATAAATCACCCGTACTATCAAAGATGACGACGGGGTAGAGCATCAAGGCAATCAACGTACTAACAACATTCATTTTATACATTACTATTGAACCAAGCATACAAACCACATTACATACAGGTTAACAAGATGAGTATCCAAAACACCACCGATACATAAAAAATGATCAGGTGGTTGGGTTAATTTAGCTTCGCTATAGGTCGACCTATCTTCCAAAAAGTGACTAGTCAGACCTAGTCTATACAACCCCTAAAATACCCTGGCTAAACCTGTAACATCCCGAAATTCGACTCAGTCTCTGGAATGAATAAAACGAGTCTTATTCGATATTCCATTTTCGTAAGTCTCGCCCGGAGCCGATCACTCTCGGGATACTGACCAAATGGGAATGGCCAACTGGGATTAGATACGTGGACCAAGGACCGATCGCGAATTAAGCCGATTTAAAAGAATGACGAGGAAATATTTTGGGCCAGTATGGACCGGTCTTCGGAACTCGAGCCGGATGATCGCGTTCTCGGAACTAGCGATAATTCCTTCCGTCCCTTGACAATCGAGCTCGTCACGACTCGGACAACCGAGGTCGATACGCGTAAAATCCTAACCGGCCACCCGTTAGTGAGAGAATTAGAAAATGAGAAATTAGCGGATTCGATCGTGAAATTTAATCCGGACATCGGGAACGAATTTTCGTGAATCTCGGGATAGTTTTTATGAGGACGACGTCAAATTAAGCTGGCCACGTGTATATAGGTCTAGTAGGGTCGAATTTTGGCGAACTGACCCGGTACCGGGAATTTAGGACCGTTTTGCCCCCGTGACCTTTGGAATTCCGAAAATTGCTTTCTTGTGGGGAAGTGACACTTGTCACTCTCCCCCTTCCCCATGCATGGCATCACATCACCACTCTCTCACTCCACCTCTTCACCTCCCCCATGCATGCAATGATTTCCCCAAAAACCCTTCAACTCCCTCTCTTTCTCTCTTAGTCTCTCACTTCCTACTCTTCTCTCCCTCTCACCCGGCTCACTCTCTCTCTCACGCCCTCTCTCCCTCACCGGCGACCTCTCTCTCTTCCTCCCGCTCGGCCTCATGCCACCGCCAACCGCCGCTGAAGCCACCGCCCGCCGGTGCTGCCGCCGTGCAGCCGCCGCGTCCCTCTCGCCTCACCGCCATCCAACCGACCATCCCCCTCTTTCTCTCCTTCCCTCTCTCACTGTCCTGACCGGCCGAGATCAGCTCAGCCCGTCGCCGCCCCGCCGGAGCCGCCGCCAGCCGCTGCACGCCGCTGTGCACCGCCGCTCCCCTTGCCGTCCCTCTCCGCCTCACCCTCGTTTTCTCTCCACTCCGGCTGCATGCAAGGGAGAACAACACCGGTCAGCCAAGGAGGACCGAGCTGACCGCCGCTGTGCACCGCCGGCCGCCGCCGCCTGGCCGCCGTCGCTGCCCCCTTCCCCCTCCGTCGTCTCTCTCTCTCTCGCCGGTGCATGCAGCTGGGTTGGCGTCGGACCAGCCACGCCGCCGTCGCCGCCGTCGCCGCCGTCTCTCCCTTTTTCCTCCCCGCTGCGGCTGCATGCAGGGGTGAACCGCCGCCGGGACTGTCCGTCGCCGTTCGCCGCCGCCGTGGTGGCTGTCCTCCGTCGCCTCCCTAGCCGTCTCCCTCTACTTTCCCTCCGACGCTCCCTGTTCCGCCCCCTTCGCCGGAGCAGACCGCCGTCGCCGAGACCGAGCCACCACCGCCGCGCCGTCGCCGGACCGCTCGCTGCTCGCGCGCCACCGCCGTGCACCACCGTGGACAGCAGCCGTCCGGGGACCACTCAGCCGAGCCGTCCTCTCCCTCGCCATTCCCTGTTCTGTTCATCCTCTCGTCGGAACAGCAGCACCGTCCACGCTGTACGCCGTGCTACCGACGGACTGCTCGCTGTTCGCCGCCACCACACCGCCGTGAGCAGCAGCCGCCCGGGGCCACTCAGCCACTCGTTCAGTTCCCCCTCGCCGTGAACAGCAGCTGCGCCGGCTGTGGGACACCGCCGGAGTTGCTGTGGATCGCCGGACCGCCGGCCGCCGCTCGCAGTCGCCCTTGGGAATTGTTGCCGCCGGTTCCACCGTTTACCGGTGATCGGCCGCCATTCCCCGTCGTCGAGCTTGGATCGAGGTGGGTGGAAACCTCTAAACCCCGATTAGGACAATTATGCGTCTTTAGATGGGCTTAGGGTGTCGGTTAATCGGTTAGTGTCGATTAGGGTTCGTGTAAATTTAGGTGTTAATGGTCGGTGTCGGGAAATGGTTAGTAAGTGACGAAGCATGTTTAGAAGAGAAATTAGAGCTCGGGATGATTGAATTAAGTTGCTGTCCACATTGAATTTATCGGCTAATTGCATGGTAGATCGAGGTTCGAATGGACTTGAGTGCCGGGATTGCCGGGATGATTGAGTTATGTGTCGGTTTGCCGACTGTGGTGTAATGGAGTCTACCATGCCGTATGTTCGTATGGCCGACATTTGTGGAATGTGACTTGTGATTTGCCAATGTACATAATGATGCCTGAATACGTCATAGGTGCTAATCTCGCATGTGATGTCCCATGGTGTTGATTGGGCCAATTGAGCATATGACGTGATTATTGAACATGGAAGTGTGACATTGAATTGTGCAGGACATTATGTCATAATACATTGCACCAACATTCGTGTGCGGAACTGCATAGCTACACATTATGCATGCCGAGTATGAGGCTTGTGGAAATCGTGCGAGAATGCGTGTATGCCATAGACATGTGATCACCTAATTATGCCCTGATGCGTTTACGCGGGGTTCAGATAAAATCGGTTGTGTGAATGTGTGATCACTTTCGCCCTGATGCGTTTACGAGGGGTGTGCCGTCCTCATGCACTTTGGAGCAGGACGATGCCCGGTACGTCCGGAAGACAACCATCCTGATGCATTTACGCGGGCTCTGGTTTGTAAAGGAGATCGGTGTTGCGCCTGATGCGTAAGGACGCGGGCTAGAGACACTGGGCCTGGGGCGTCTCTACGCTGGCCACGGAGTGTTGTGATTGGTCTTCGGACTGGATCTTCGGATCGGGCCTTCGGGTCGAATAATGGAATAAATGTTAACGTGTGATGCATAGTGTCTGATTATGTATTGGAATCCGCTGGACATGGTATGGGACGTGTCTAAGTAGATTTCACTCTATAATCGGAACACGAATGGAAGTTTGTGCCGGGATGCCATAGAAATTGGATGGTGGGCATGGCATGTTAGTGGCATTTGCATGCATATGAATGCATGAGTTAGCGTGCTGAATTGTGTGACTCGGTGAACCATACTTGGAATTGTCACGAAAGGTTTTGAGCATACGTGTGACGTACGCCTGGTCGAGGATGCCGCTTGTGAATTGTAATATTATGGGATTATCTAACCTGCAGGGTCATTGATATGCCGATTTGGGCCTACGGGCCTAAGTCACTGTTATATATGCGTGCTGTTTGTTTTTCCCGTCAGGAGATGCATGTTAGCCTAATTTAGGCTTAGGAGTTTTCACTCACTGAGAAGTGTCTCACGGGTTTCATAACCCAACCTTTCAGACCAGCGCCCATGAACCGACCGCCCATTCCGATTCGCTTCGGGATCCCTTTAGAGTATGAGCATACGATGGTTGAATTCCCGGTGGCGAACAATGAAGTTTACATGAGGCATTATTCGATGATAACCGTAGACGTAGGCACGACACATCCTGAAGTTCATGAGTATGTAGCCTGGTGCTTCCGGGACCGTTGGGGAGAGGAGTATGGGCCCCTCCGTACCATGGACGTCCCGTTCACCATAGAGGGCCAGCTTGATCCACAATGCCCGAGCGGTGAGGTCGTGGATTCCGAGATGAGTGTGGATGAGACTATAGGTCCTTTCGCCTGGTACGAGCCTGCCGAGGATGAGGAGTTGGGTGGTATAGATCATGAGTTCCCGATGGAGGATCCAGCAGTAGAGGACCCGGTAGTGGAGCCTATGGAGGTTGACGAGGCCGAACCAATGGACACCGAGGAGTCCGAGGAGGAGGCCCCTAGCGAGGATTCAGAGATACCAGACAGCCCGTCCGAGTCCGATGGTTCAGATCCAGATTGGGAACCCTAGGCTAGGTTTTGTTATCTGTTTATGAGGGTAGGCACTTTTTGGGATTTAGGACCCTCTACCGTCGACTGTTCTCTCTCCTGGTTGCACCCCGTTTTTATTATCGTTTTATTCGGATTGATGTAAGGTATTTTGGTAACTCTGGTTATGGATGTGTACGATGCCTCAGCTTTCTTTATGTAGTTGCCCTTGGTTCTCATGTTTATTTTGTATGGGTATTTGTTTTAAATTCTTGCTTCCGCTTGTGCTTTATACTCTGCTATGGGAAATGGGTCGACGACGATGCGTCCTGAGACGTCGTGTTATCTTCTTATCGACTCTCGAGCGGGATGTTGCGTGCCGGGGAGTTCGGGGCGTGACAAAACCTAAGGGTCACCCTCTTCCATTTCTCCTCCTAAGTCTTTTGGCTCGCAACCCGGAGGAATACGAGGATCGTGGTACGGAGGGATCGCCTGCAATAGTTGTACAGCCTCCGGCTCCCCTGGACATACTTTGGGCAGCTCCTCAGGATTGACGATCTCGCCATCGGGATTCTACATGCCAACGCCCAGAAAAGGGATGTCAAAGCTTCTAAACGGACTTGTCTCCTCTACACCATCTCGATAGGTCTAGGCTATATAAGAATAAGGCTTCCAGTATAGTCCGCCTTCGTCAATCCAAACAGTGCTCGAATACTTGACAAAAGCTTAATCACCTCCCAAAGGGTACTCCACCTCCTTATTATCCACATGCTTAGGGATCCCAAAACGAGGAGTTGGGTCTTTTGGGTTCATGGCTAGGGGTCTAAAACGGTGGTTATACAACCATGAGACGAATTTCAATAAGTGCGCAACCCTAAACCCCCCATAGGCTCTCACTTACTGCCAGACAAACATGTGTCAATCAAACAACCAATCATACTAACAATCACATAAGGACCTACCTGAGATGTCACGCCCCGAACTCCATGGCACGCAACATCCCGCGCATATGTCGATGTGGTGTGACATCCCAGGAATACGTCACCGACCCAAAAACACAAGAACACAATCATAGCACAATCGGAAGCGACAAATGAATAAATACAACACCTGGACAAACAAGTATGAGAACCAGGGAAGCAACGCATCAAAATAAAAAGTAGACAAATTACATGTCCATAAAACCATCAGAAACATTCTTACAATATCCATTTAAACAGCGGAAAAGAAAAGAGGGGTACAACAAAAAGTACAGTCAATCGCTACCATTGTTCCAAAAAGGGGTAAATAGCTAGAGAGGTCAACCACAAAAAGGAAGGAGGGCTATGAAAACAAAAAGGTGGATGCCCTCATGAAACATGGCCATGGTCTAGCCTAGGGTACCCAGTCTGGATCAGAATCGGCCGACTCTGATGAACTCTTTGGTAACTTTGAGTCCCTGCTGGAACTCTCCTCCTCGGACTCCTCGGTATCCATCGGCTCAGCTTCATCAACATCCATCGGCTCCAAAACAGGGTCCACTACTATCGGCTCATAGTCTACTCCTCCTAATATCTCATCCTCGATTGCCTCTGATGCACCATTAGAACCCATACTCCACTCCGAACCCATGTCAGAATCCATAACGTCACCATTTGGACACTGCGGATTGTTGACACCTAAATTTCGGCGCATCATTTAGTGATTAATTGCATAGAAAACTAGGGATTAAATTTTTAACCCCTAAACAAAAATAGTTAAATTGCATATAGATTATGAGCTTTTGCATTAATAATTAGGCTCATATAATTGCATTTTCATTGGACCGGCAGTGGAGAGACTCGGGGAATTTTCGGATAAGGGAATTTCGGAGAGGTCGGTGGCTTCACTTCACGAAGAAGAGAGGAATTCACGTGAGAACAAGAAGAAGGGCTGGTCTTTTGTGGTCCTCTGTCAACATTCAAAAGCCAAAAGAAAAGTCAAAGGGGGAGTGCTCATAATTTCAGAAATTAGTTTTTTAGAGAGAGACTCAGAGAATTTTCGGAGGATGGAATTTTTCGGAGAAATCGGAGGCTTGTCTTTTGAAGTTCAAGGCCACAAAAAAAAGAGAGAAGAAGAGTCCACATTGTGAGAGAAGAAGAAAAATCAAAGAAGGAGGGATTGTTTCTCACGAGGGGGACACGCCTACGAAGAGTCAACAAAGGGGAGTGGCTGAGTTGTGAAGAACAATTGAAGAAGTCCACCGGCAGAGAGTTTCTTCTGACGAAATTCATGCCTTCGAGCTTTCACCGTCGTGATTCCATGAATCACTTCGGATTCATGTCTCCACTTTGAGTTTCTTTATTATTTTCTCTTGATTATCCACTAACTACGAAGAATATTTTCAGGGAAGAAGCTGACAACACATGGGGGCTCCTTGGTCAGAGGCTTTTGCACGTTGAATCACAAGGGACCGAGCTTTTTCATGAGTTTTTTCGAATGCCAACAAGTCTTGTCCTTGTTGCAGCGCTTGCAAATTCTCGAGCAACTTCAGTAGCTTCGGGGAGGTTCTTCGACAACCCAGTTTTATTCTGGTTTCCGATGAGCTTCCTGCAATCCATCCAGTGTCCAAGGAGTGCATGACACCCCAAAAACGAACACAACGACCCGGTATCTCAGCTATACCACCGGAGACCACCGCCGCGCCTCTCCCACCGCCGCGCCGCACCACCGCACCCCGCTGTGTCACCGTCGCGAGCCGCCGCCGTTCTTGACGCACCGCTGATCCGCAATCCCGATCCGCGCAATTCAAATTTGGAAAGTTATTTACGCAAATCAGGTAATTGTCCTATCCCGATTTAATTTGAATATTTTGTTGCCTAATTTGTGCTTATTGATATCTTATTTTGCATAATAAGCATTATTCCAATTAGGATTTTATTTCCGTTTTTTGAAACTTCGGATATCTACTTGCTAAATTTGGATAGATTTTAGAATTTTCAAAAAATATTTTGAATATATCCGATATATTTAAGATATTCGAATTTTTCAAGATGTGATCGATTAGGAAAATTTCCTAATCCGCAACCGCACACGTGGAAATAAATCTATCTATCAGGCTTTAGATAGAATTATTTCCATAGCGGGTATTTCGAATTTTAGGATCGATCTGTCAGGCTTCAGATCGAAACTTAATTCGAAAGATAAAGCGGTTGTATTTTTTTTACGTGATTTTAATTTCGAATTTTCATTAAAAAATACAAAAAAAAGATTGCGTTAGAATAGGTTAGTTTAAAATTGCATGTTTAGATAATTCGCATTTTTTAATTCAGAATTTCATAAAAAAAAATACAAAAAACATATTGCTTTAGAATATGTTGATTTCTTTAGCTTAGAATTGCATGTTTAGATAATTTGTATTTTTAATTCCGAATTTCATAAAAAAAAATAAAAAATATGTCCGTCATTAGAAATAGGTCACGTCGTCGCATGACATATAGTTTGCATGTTAAGTTGCATTAATTGCATGTCAATTTTTGCACGTTATTACATATAAGTTAGTTTGCATTTAAATAAAAGAAAACCCAAAAAGAAATTTCTGCACCATTGAACTTCAAATCAGAATTTTTTCAAAAATTGTCAAATTGAGTGTTTTCCTTGAAATTGGTACCGAAAGGGCGTTAAGGAGTTTAACGTAACCAAGTCCCGAATCCATAATTTCTGGTTCGTAGAAATAAAATAGTACTCCCGCTATTTTATTTAGGTTTCTAATCAACCTACCCTAAATGATTAGTGGCGACTCCCATTGAAAATGTTTGCATGTTCACAATTGGACCTAAGTTGCGATTTGGTAGAGTTTGGGAGAACTCAAGCTAGGTTAATTAATTTAATTAATCTAGTAATCCATTAGCCTAAGATTGAAACGCTCAATTTTTATTTTAGGTCGCGACATGGATCCAGCTCACCCTCTACGTTAAACAGGACATCCATAGTACGGAGAGGTCCATATTCATCTCCAAAACGATCGCGAAAGCACCACGCTACATACTCATGGGTCTCAGGATGTGTCGTACCCACATCTACTCCTATTAGAGAATATTGCCTAATATACATCTCCCCATTCCCTATGGTGTCACGCCCCGACCTCCTTGGTACGCGACAACCCGCTCGGTGATCGATATAGTACGACGTCCCAGGACTTATCATCGTCGACCCATTTCCCATAACAAATCATAAAGTACATGCGGAAGCAAAAATTTTAAAACACCCGTACAAGTAATCATGAGAACCAGGGAAGCAACACTAGGAATACTTAAGCAACGTACACATCCATCACAAAAACCGTCAGAAACATCCTTACATCTTTCCAAAGAAAACCACAATAGAAAATAAGGTGCAACAAAGAGTACTATCACGTGAGTCAGAAGGGCTGAGAAACAAGGAGGCCAACTGCTACAAAGTAGAAAGTCTGAAGTTCAAAAAGTGTCTACCCTCACAAAAGACTAAGCCTAGTCTAAGGCGCCCAGTCCGGATCAGAGTCGTCGGACTCTGATGAACTCTCGGGTATCTCTGAATCTTCACTGGAAATCTCCTCCTCGGACTCTTCAGTATCCATCGGCTCGGCTTCGTCAACTTCCATTGGTTCCACCACCGGATCTTCCACTACTGGTTCGTGGTCTATACCTCCTAACTCCTCGTCCTCGGCAGCTTTATACCAACCGAAAAGGACCCATGATCTCCTTCGAATCCATCTCAGAATCCACGATCTCGCCGCTCGGGCACTACGGATCTAACTGGCCATCTATGGTAAACGAGACATCCATAATGCAGAGAGGTCCATATTCCTCTCTAAAACGGTCACGGAAGCACCACGCTACGTATTCATGAACTTCAGGATGTGTTGTACCTACGTCTACACTTATTAGAGAATAATGCCTCAAGTACACCTCCCCGTTCCCTACTGGATATGCAGTCATAGTATGCTCATACTCTAAGGGGATCCCAAAACGTACCGGGACAGGTGGCTTCGTCATGGATGTGGGTCTGAAAGGTTGAGTTATAAAAACCGTGAGACACTTCTCAGTAAGTGAAAACCTCTAAACCTAAAGTAGGCTAACATGCATCTCCTGACATGAAAATAAAATCACATAAAATGACTTGGGCCCTTAGGCCCAAATCGGCATTCTCAATGACCCTGCAGGTTAGGTAAAACCAATAATATCACTTCACATACGCGGCATCTCCAGTCACACGTGCGTCATACGCATGCTAAAAATCTTTAGTGTCAGTTCAGAATATAGATCACCGAGTCGTACAAAATCACACTGACCCATGCATTCATATGCATGCAAATGTCATTATCTTGTCATGCTTACGATTTAACTCATACGGCATTCCGGCATAAGATTCCATTCGTGTTCCGATTATAAAATAGAATCCGCTTGGACATGTCCCATACCATGCCCCACAGATTCCATTGCATAATCAGGCACTATGCATCACACGTAATAATTATTTATTTTGTTAATTCGACCCGAAGGCCTAACTCGAAGGCCCGATCCGAAGACCACGATCCGAAGACCACGACCCGAAGGCCACAATCCGAAGACCCAATCCAAAGACCACGACCCGAAGGCCCGACCCGAAGGCCACGATTCGAAGACCAATCACAACACTTCACGGCCAGCGTAAAGACGCCCCAAGCCCAGTGTCTCTAGCCCGCGTAAACGTATCAGGCGCAACACTGATCTCCTTACGAACCAGAGCCTGCGTAAACGCGTCAGGATGGTCGTCTTCCGGACGTACCGGGCATCGTCCTGCTCCAAAGTGCATGAGGACGGCACGACCCGAAGGCCACGACCCGAAGGCCTTAAGTGATCACACGGCACACTGCCAATTTTTATCTGAACCCGCCGTGGAACGCATCAGGCAATTAGGTGATCACGAGTTCATGGCATACACGCACTCTTGCACAGTTTCCACAAGCTTCATACTCGGCATGCATAATGCGTGGCCATGCAATTTCGCACACGGATGTTGGTGCAATGTACCACGAACATAATGTCCCACAATGTATAACACAATTCAATGCCACAAATTCCTATTCAACGATCCAGGTCATATGCTTAATTAGCCCATTCATCACCATTGGGCATCACATGCGAAATTGGCACTTATGACGTATTCGGGCATTAAGATGTACATTAACAAATCATCAATCACAATCAAACACGTCGACACACGGTTCAACCATCCCGACAATCCCGGCACTCTAATCCATCCAATCCTCGAACTATCGATAAATGGGCCATCAAATCCCGATGTGAACAGCAGCTATTCCTCCTCATTTCGGCCTCTAATCCACCTCTAAATTCCATTTTGTCACTTCCCCAATAATTTTTCGACACCCACTAATCACATATAATTTCATGCAAGTCCTAATCGTAGTGGTGGCCACGGGCCGGTTTGGCCCAGAACCGGCTCGAAACCGGACCGGTCAAACCCGGGCCCGGAACCGTTGACCGGGCCCGCGGTTCGGAACCGGAACCGGCCTGTGGCATACGGGCCCGGTTCCGGTTCCCGAAAAATTTGAATCGGCCCGGAACCGCCGGTTCAGGGCCGGTTCTGCGAAAAAAAAAATTAAAAATTAAAAAAAAAGAAAAAAAAGGCTGCAGCACAGCTTGCATTGCAGGCCATGCTGCAGCAGCCTGCCGTTGTCCGCAGGTGGGTCCTTCGTGTTTTTTCTCTTTGGTGGGTTTGTGTTGGGTGGTCTGGTGTGTCGGTGCTCCGATGGAGGAATTCTCCGGCGAGCCGAAGCGGGCGGGGCTGCAGAAGGAGACCCTCTTCAGGGCGTGGGAGCAGGCGCAGTCCCAGGCGTCGTCGGTCCTCATGTTCACGCTCCGGTGGCACGACCTGGAGGAGTGGTTCGACGGCATCCGGGCGTCGCTCGAGCGCCGCGCCGAGGAGCTCCGCGAGGGCGAGAGGTCGCTCGCGGAGCGGGAGGACGGGGTGCGGTCGGCGCGGCGGAGGGCCGAGGAGCGCGAGGAGGAGGCCCGGACGAAGGAGGCGAGCCTGAGGGCGGTGGAGGAGCGGCTCGAGGAGTGCAGGGATGAGCGTAGGAAGGAGGAGAGTGAACTGGCTCTGAAGCAAGGCGCGCTTGGCGAGTGTGACTCGCTGATCAGGGACAAGGAGGAGGAACTGCGCTCGCTGATGCAGGCCGTTGAGGAATGTCGCGGGGATTGTGATTTGAAGAAGGAGGAGGTGGAGGTGCTGCAGAACCTGAACCGGACGGTTCCGAATCGGAACCGGAACCGGAACCGCTAGGGGCGGTTCCTGTTCCGGTTCACATGTGGCGACGAACCGGAACCGGACGGTTCCGAACCGTGGCCACCTCTACCTAATCGATACTAATCGACTAATAATCACACCCTAAGCCCGTTAAAACGTATTATCGTCCTAATTAGGGTTTAGAGGTTTACACCCACATATTAGTCGCACAAGGCCCAATTAAATTCACAATGGACAGCCACTAATCAGTCCGAGAGAGAAAAACTGAGAATATACACAATCGGGTCCAAACTGGGCAGTTGCACAGTGACAGAAATCCATTTGAAATAAATAGCAAATCAATTCCAAAAATTACGAAATTTGGATATGTTGTACAAAACATCTTGATAAATATTTTCTGTGAAGAACTCGAAACCCAGTTCCAACCATAAGCACCTCGTTTTGACACTCAAAGCCGGACAGAACCCGGTTCGCTCAAACAGCCCCTCAGACCATAAAAAATACAACTCATTCAGTATCCAAATCACTTTGGAAAGCCCTGAAATTTTTATATGACATAGAAACAAGTGTTTCTAACAATCTTTGTGAAGGAAGTTTGTTGAAATAAGGTCTGGAAAATTTTATAAAAATTCGGAAAGGCAAAGAGGTCGAGTGAACAGTAAATCGGGCAGTTTTGTGACGGTCTGAAAACTGACCTTCGAATGGCCCCAAACAAATTCCAAAAATTCTGAATTTAAAGTATGTTATACTTAAAGATGTTGGGAACAAATTCCATGGGGAACACTTTCTCAGATTCGGCACACAATGATCACCAAAAAATTAATAAAGCACAGAGGTACAGTAACAACCAGAAATCCGAGAATCATAAACTTGCACCATTAAGCAAATCAAGCTTATACAACCACAAAACCAACCATGCACAGCCCCTAATCCCATCTAGAGCGCATAATAATTCTAATTAGGGCTTAGAGGAATACACTCACCTAATCTGAGCTCGGGATGACGAGGAATAGCCGCCGATCACCGGTAAACGGTTTAACCGGTGGCACGATTCCAAAGGGTGGCAGTGAGCGGCGATGGGTGTGTTTTTCTCCACACGGCCGAGAGAGAGAGAGAGAGAGAGAGAGAGAGAGAGAGAGAGAGAGAGAGAGAGAGAGAGAGAGAGAGAGAGAGAGAGAGAGAGAGAGAGAGAGAGAGAGAGAGAGAGAGAGAATCGTGGTTGGTGGTGGCGGTCGATGACGACGGCGGCGAGGCGGAGGCCAGAGCGGCGTTGGCGGCGGCGTCACGGTGGCGTGGCGGCTTCGGCGGCGAATGGTGGTTCTTGGCTCTCACGCGGCCGAGAATGAGAGGGAGAGACCGAAATAGAGAGAGGGCGAGACAGAGAGGAAAGGAGAGAGAGAGAAGGGGGAGATGTTGATGGTGATTTGTAACCGACGTGAGGGGGAAAGACGAAGAGTCTCGGTACTAATTGTAGTAAGGTGTAACCGATGTGAGGGAGGGAGATGAAGAGTCTCTGCTTGAAAAGAGAGTGATGGGTATCTTCTAAATTTCGGAATACTATTTGGGCTCGGGGGTAAAGTTGTCATTTCTCTCTGATTTCGAGTTGTATTGCTGTTTTTCGACCGGGTCAACCTTATACATGAATGGCCAACATAATTTGATGTCGTTCCTGTGAAAACCATCTCGTATACCCACGAAAATCGGTTTCGAAGTCCGGACCCGAATTTCGGGATGTTACATATGGGGTGTGCGGTCATAGTACGCTCGAACTCAATAGGGATCCCAAAACGCACTGGAGCATCCGGCATCGTCACAGACGGGGGTCTGAAAGGTTGGGTTATAAAAACCGTGAGACACTTCTCAGTGAGTGACAAACCCCTAAACCTAAATTAGGCTAACATGCATCTCCTGACGGGTAAACAAAATCACACACAAGGATGACTTAGGCCCTTGGGCTCAAATCGGCATTCTCAATGACCCTGCAAGTTAGATAAACCGATAATATCACATCACATACGCGGCACTCCCAGTCATACGTATGTCATGTGCATGCTTAACATCTTGAGTGCCAGTCTCGCATACGAATCACCGGATTGTACATACTCCCACATTGGCCTAGGCATTTAAATGCATGTAAATGTTCAATTATTGTTTACTGCAATCCTGGTAGGGACGCATAAATTTCCTTTCCTTTTCCACAACATTCCGTGGCCACCGTAAATATGCCCCTGGCCTAATGTCTCTAGCTTGCTACAAAGTGCATGAGGCGCAACACTAATCTCCTTACGAACCAGAGCCCGCATAAAACGCATCAGGTTGGTCGTCTTCCGGACGAACCGGGCATCATCCTGCTACAAAGTGCATGAGGACGGCACACCCCGCGTAACACGCATTAGGCCGAAAGGTGATCATACATTCACACATCCAATTTTATCTGAGCCCCGCGTAAAACGCATCGGGGTATAATTAGGTAATCACATATCCATGGCAAACACGCATTCTCGCACAATTTCGACATAAGCTTCATACTCGCCAGACATTATGCGTGGCCATGCAAATTTCACACACAAATGTTGATGCGATGCACAATGAGCATATCATTCCACAATGTATAATACAATTCAACGCCACGAATTCATGCTCGAACAATTCACGTCGCATACTTAACTGGCCTATTAATACCATGGGGCACCACACACATAATTGACACTTACAACGTACTCGGGCATCATGATTTCCGTTTAAATCAATAATCAATCACACCCCACAATAGTCGGCCACACAAGCATGCAACATGGTAATTTCTAATCATCACAGTTGGGTAAATCAATAACCAATCCAAACACCCCGGCAATCCCGGCACCCTAATCAAGCCAATTCTCAAACTTGCCGATAATCGGCTAATAAGTTCCAATGTGAACAGCCATTAAATCATCTCATCCCGGCCTCCAATCGACCTCTAATTCCACTTAGTACTCCATCGACATTCTCCCGACATTTGCCATCAAGGTATTATTTCTTATATGCCTTTAATCATCACTAATCGACCACTAATAATAATACCCTAAACCCACTAAAATGCATTATCGTTCTAATTAGGGTTTAAAGGTTCACACCCACCTAATCCAAGCTCGGGATGACGAGGAACGGCGGCCGATCACCGGTGAACGATGAAATCGGCAGCAACGATTCTAAAGGGGCAATGGTGAGCGGCGGTTCACAGCTCCCATGGGCGGCAGCTCACGGTTGGGGTGGCTGGCGGCTCATAGCAGGGGAGGTGGACGAACGGCGATGCGGCGGTGGGCTCGGTGGTGGACGGCGGCGGCGTGAGGACACGATGGCGGTCGACCTCTAAGCGGCCAAGAGGGGGATGCTCGGTGGGAGAGAGAGAGAGAAAGAGAGAGAGAGAAAGCTGTTGATGGTGGTGGTGGTCTCGGCGGCGGACGGCGTCACGACAGTGCAGCCGGCGTGAGGTGGTGGCGAGAGGCAGTAGGCTCGGTGACGGCGAGATGGACAGGAGAGGGAGAGAGAGAGATAACGGTGAGGGCAGCGGCGGCGGCTACGGCAAGCGGCGGCAGCGGTACTCCTTGGCGGGAAGACGAACGGTCGGCCTCCTTCTCGGCGGTCCGGTGCTCACTCCTCCATGCAGCCGAGATGGAGAGGAGACAGAGAGGAAGGGTGAGGGCAAATGGTGGGGGAGGCGACGGTGAACGCTGGTGGTGCGGCGGGGAGCTGGTGGCGTGGCGGTGCTCGGCGGGAAGGTGGACGGTCGATGAGGCTTGGCCGGCGTGGGAGGGAGAGAAGGAGAGAGAGAAGAGAAAGAGAAAGAGGGAAAGAGAGAAAAGTGAGAGGGAAAGGGGTTGGCTTGCATGAGGAAGTTCAAGAGGTGAGAGAGAGGGATGGGAAAGAAATGATGGGTACTCATGGGAAAGAGAGATTGGTGACAAGTGTCATCACTCTAGGGCTTGGCACATCCCCATAAAATCTAATAAATAAATCTTCTAAAACCTTGAAAATTCGGAATACCAAAAGGCTCAAGGGCAAATTCGTCATTTCCTTCCGATATCGGGTCGAATTGCCATTTTCCAACCGAATTAACCCTATATATAGGTGGCCAACATAATTTGACGTCGTCCTTATAAAAATCATCTCGTAATCCACGAAAATCGATCTCGAAGTCCGGATTAAATTTCACGATCAAATTTTCCAAATTTCAAATTTTCAAATTTCTTACTAATGGGCGGCCGTTTAGGAGTTACGCGTATCGATCTTGGGTTGTCCGAATCGCGACGATCTCGATTGTCGAGAGAACGAGAGGAATTATCGCTAGTTTCGGAGACACGATCGTCCGGTTCAAGTTCGGGATTGGTTGGCCACGTGTATTCTCGGTCTTGCAGAATCAGTTGCTATCTGATCATACATCGTTGGTCTCGGCCAAACTGAGTATGTTACCTTCCGAAGATCGGTCCACAGTAGCCAAAAATACTTCCTCGTCATTCCTCGAAATCAGGCTTAATTCGCGACCGGATCCCTGGTCCACGTAACTATTCCTAATTAGCCCTTCCCAATCAGTCAGTATTCCCGAGAGTGATCAACTCTGGGCGAGACTATCTAAAATGAAATATTGAATAAGACTCGTTCTATTCATTCCGGAGATTAAGTCGAATTTCGGGATGTTACATGAGATCCATCATACACGTCCCTGTATGTCAGATAATAACATAGCATTCATTTATGTCCATATTCATCAAACACTATATCACGCAAGGCAAACCACACTTGCACATTAACTCACGCCATGCGTCGAATTTCACAAATCTCGTGCATCAACCGAGTCCAGCTCATTCTCAACTTTCCACCACTACCGCGCCTGCGTAAAAACGCATCATGCCAACGGTCTTCTGACCTCGTTAGGCATCGTCACCTCGTCGGGCCGGGCATCGTCACCTTGTCACCTCGTCAGGGACGGCATCGTCCCGCGTAAACGATCACGCCTCAGGGTACCACTTTTTCAATCATTCCAACCATCTTGTACCATCGTACCACACATACCACGCGGACACATATAACACACGGCCACACAATCTTATGCCACACATGCATTTCGCAATTGCATAACCTTGTCACACTAGCATACCACATGATCACACACACTTGGCACGCGATCTCATTGCACGATCACATTGTCAAACCTCACAGTCACACACATGGCACACGGCCACACCACATTTGATCCCACATTTACTCAAAAATCACTCAACAGCCACAAGCCACATAATCACGAGTACGAGCTCACTTAGGCCATAAATTTACCAATCAACAACCAACTCAGTCAAGAACCAATCCACTTCTCCACAGCTTATCCGAGCCTACCAAACCACACATATTCAGTCACTAACTCAGTCCATAACGACCAAACATCCAGCCCCTAACTAAGTCCCAAAACAGCTACCTAAATCGAACCCTAAACATGCCCAATAATACCTGAGGCTCTAAGGAAGATTTGGGAGAGTCACTTACCTCAAAAAGGGGTGACAACAAGTTGGACAAGTGGCCCCAATAGCCGGAACAGCAGTAGCAGCAGAGCAGCGTCGTCGGCGGCCAGGTGGGCGAGCGGCTGAAATGCCGTAGACGGGTGATGATCGGGCAGTTGGGGGCGGCGATCAGGTTGTACGGGCTAGGGGTGGCTCGGGTGGTGGTCGGACCGAACAGAAGCGGACGAGATAGAGAGAGAGAGGACGGTAGACGGTGGAGGCGCGACCGGGAAGAAATAGCGGCAGCACAGACGGCGGGAGGGGCGGCGACCAGGCGACGGCGAGCTGGTAGCCAGCCAAGCCGGCTTACGCATGGGGAAGGAGGGAGAGAGAGAATTTCGATTGGTGGGGGTGAGGAGAGAGAGTGAGAGAGTGAATTATGTGAGAGAGAGAGAGAGAGAGAGAGAGAGAGAGAGAGAGAGAGAGAGAGAGAGAGAGCAGGAGAATATTTATATTGTACCCCCAAAAATTGCACTCTAAAACCCCACCGGAAATTACTAAATTACTTGTCTAACTACCCTATAAATCCAAGGGTCAAGATTTGATCTTATCCACATCTAACGGCCCATATTCGTCCTTATCCAATAATTCAAGGGGCAAAAGAGTAATTTGCTCATGAGAGGATATGGGCATTCTTGTCCTTCCATTTTCGGCCATACAGGGTATTTATCAGTCCCCCGACTTAATCCTATCCTCAAAATTCGTTCGCGGTACATAGGGGTAAAATGGTCATTTTTCTAGTCTCGAACCGAAATCCATTTTTTTACAAAAACGGGTGGCCCCAAGGTTGGCCACACCAAAAATGTCGTCGGCCGCTAAAAATTGTCACTTTTGAAATTCTCGATTCCTGAGCCCGAATTCCAGAAAATGATTAAAATCAAACAATTATGACTTTAGCTTATCTCTTGCTAACGGGTGGCTCATTAGGATTACGTACTTTTGACCCGTATCCGACACTAAGTCGAGTCACGTTTAAGTTGCTCGAACTAAGGTGACCTCGATTTTCATGTAATTGCGAAGGTCTGTCGCTAGTTCCCTTCGGACACGATCAATCACATAGATCGGTCTCTGTTGGCCCCAAAACATTCCCTCGTCGTTTCTTATGGTCGAAGGTCGAACCAAGGTCGAGTTCTTTGGTCATGCGAATTCAATCCCGTGATGGCCCTACCCCTAAGGTTAGCTTCCCGAGAATGCACGATTCTGAATGAGATCTCATTATAAGTGCTTTGGCCAAAATATTCATTTCATAAATCCCGGGAAAAGGATCGAAAATCCAGAATATTACAATTCGTCTCTCCTAATAAAAATTTCGTCCTCGAAATTTACAACCATACCCAGCTATCCAAACAAATGGGGGTGATGACATTTCATTATTTCTTCATTTTCCCAAGTGGCACCTTCTGTTCCGTGGTATACCCAAACAACCTTGACCAACGAGATCGTCTTATTCCTCAAAATCTGTTCTTTGCTGTCCTCAATCCTTATCGGTCTCTCCATGTACGACACCCTGTCGTTCAAGTCTATTACTTCATGATTCAACACTTGGGTCGGATTTGGTTCGTATTTCCTTAACATTGACACGTGGAAGACATTATGAACTTACGACAAATTAGGCGGCAAGGCGAGACGATAGACCAACGTCCTAATTCTCTCCAAAATTTCGAACGGGCCTATATACCTTGGACTCAGTTTTCCTTTTTTACCAAACCGAGACAGTCCTCTCATCGGTGAGATCTTAAGGAAAACGTGGTCACAAACTTGAAACTTTAACGGTCTACGCCTTTGATCTGCATAACTTTTTTGGCGGCTTTGTGCTGTCTTCAGCCTTTCTCGGATAATCGTTATTGTTTTCACCGACTGTTGAGCTAACTCTGGACCCGTTACACTTCTTTCTCCCACTTCATCCCAACATAAAGGCGTTCTACAAGCTCTGCCATAAAGCACTTCAAACGGTGCCATCCCGATGCTCTGCTAAAAGCTGTTATTATAGGCAAATCCAATCAAATGCAATTGTTCTTCCCACTTTCCCTGAAAATCTAATACACATGCTCTCAGCATATCCTCTAAGGTCTGAATAGTCCTTTCAGACTGGCCATCCGTTTGTGGATGATAGGCCGTACTGAATTGCAATTTTGTTCCCATGGCAGTCTGAAGACTTTTCCAAAAAAGTAGCAATAAACCGGGGATCACGATCCGAAGTGATCGATATTGGTTCTCTATGGAGACGGATTATCTGCTGTACATACAATTCAGCATACCTATCGAGCGCAAAGTCCTTTCGTACTGCCAGAAAATGTGCCGACTTGATTAATCGATCGATTATTACCCAAATCGAGTCATGTCCCCTTTGGCTTCTGGGCAATCCTATTATTACAAAATCCATCGTAAATGTGTTCCCATTTCCATTCTGGGATTTCTAATTGCTGAAGCATTCCACCAGGTTTACAATGTTGTGCCTTCACTTGTTGGCACGTCAATCATTTGGCTACATACTTGGCCACATCCACCTTCATTCCATTCCATCAATAATGTTGTCGAAAGTTCTAGTACATTTTCGTGCTGCCCAGGTGAATGCTATAATTGCTCCTATGAGCTTCCGATAAAATCTCTTCCTTAAGTTCTAAGTTGTTGGGCACGAACAAACGTCCTCAAAATTTCAGGATTCCATCCTCGGACACTTGGAAATCCGATTTCCTTTTAGGACTACCTATTTCCAGAATTTTTTGAATCTCAGGGTCCGTAGACCGTAACGCCTTAATTTTAGTTTGCACTTCCGGTTCAATTCTTAATGTCGCCACCAAACTGGAGAGATGTCCTACCTCAAATTTAAACTCTGAGTCTTGAGCTCCTTCTAATAAGATCCATTTTTTGACTATTAATTGCGCGATGCTCAACTTCCGACTTAGGGCATCCGCTAACCGGTTGGCTTTTCCCGGATGATATAAAATGTCACGGTCATAGTCTTTCAATAACTCCATCCAATGACGTTGTCTCGTATTTAGCTCCTTCTGAGAAAACAAGTACTTAAGACTCTGGTGGTCTGTATAAATTTGAAACCTCTTCACATAAAATAATGTCTCCAAATTTTAAGTGCAAAAATAATTGCTACCAGTTCCAAGTTATGAGTCGGATAATTCATCTCATGAGGTCTTAACTGACATGATGCATAAGCAAACACTCTTCCATGTCGCATGAACACGCATTCCAATCCTTTAAGCGAAGCATCGTTATAAATTTCATATCCTCCCGGTCCTGAAGGGATTGTTAGTACTGGCATAGTTATCAATCTTTGTTTCAATTCCTAAAAACTCTCTTCGCGCTTTTCCGTCCATTCAAATTTCGTCTCCTTTTTAAGTAACCTGGTCAGTGGAATGGCTATCGCTGAAAATCCTTCCACGAATCGGCGATAGTAACCTGCTAGACTTAAAAAGCTTCGAACCTCGGTAACCGTTATCGGTCTTGGCCAATCCATCACTGCTTCAATCTTCACTGGATCTACGGAGATTCCTTCTCCGGAGATTACGTGTCCAAGAAATGCCACTCGATTAAGTCAAAATTCGCACTTGCTAAACTTAGCATACAATGCATGCTCTCTTAACATCCGTAGAACACTTTCCAAGTAAACTTCATGTTCCTCGGGACTCCTTGAATATACTAAAATATCATCTATGAAGACAATGACGCACTGATCCAAAAATTCTTTGAATACTCTATTCATTAAGTCCATGAAGGCAGTAAGGGCATTAGTCAGCCCAAATAGCATTATTGTGAACTTGTAGTGTTCATACCTCATCTTGAATGCCGTCTTTAGGATATCCTCCTTTTTGATTCTCAACTGGTGATACCCCGTCCTTAAGTCAATCTTAGAAAATACCGAGGCTCCTTGTAATTGATCAAACAGATCGTTAATCCTTGGAAGGGGATACTTATTCTTGATTGTCACTTGATTCAACTTGCGGTAATCAATATACAGTCTCAACGAGCCATCCTTCTTCCTTACAAACAAAACTGATGCTCCCCATGGAGACGCATTCGGTCGAATAAAACCCTTGTCTAATAGTTCCTGTATCTGAACTTTTAATTCTTTCAACTCCAACAACGACATCCTATAAGGCGGCTTCGAGTGTCACGCCCCGAACTCCCCGGCACGCAACATCCCGCTCGAGGGTCGATAAGAAGATAACACGATGTCCCAGGACGCATCGTCGTCGACCCGTTTCCCATAGCAGAATATAAAGCACAAGCGGAAGCAAGAATTTAAAACAAATACCCGTACAAAATAAACATGAGAACCAAGGGCATCAACATAAAGAAAGCTGAGGCATCGTACACATCCATAATTGAAAACAACCAATATCATCCTTACAACGTTCCAAAATAAAATGGCAATGGAAATACGGTGCAACCAGGAGAGAGAACAGTCAACGGTAGAGGGTCCTAAATCCCAAAAAGTGCCTACCCTCATAAACAGATAACAAAACCTAGCCTAGGGTTCCCAATCTGGATCTGAACCATCGGACTCGGACGGGCTGTCTGGTATCTCTGAATCCTCGCTAGGGGCCTCCTCCTCGGACTCCTCGGTGTCCATTGGTTCGGCCTCGTCAACCTCCATAGGCTCCACTACCAGGTCCTCTACTGCTGGATCCTCCATCGGGAACTCATGATCTATACCACCTAACTCCTCATCCTCGACAGGCTCGTACCAGGCGAAAGGACCTATGGCCTCCTCCGAATCCATCTCGGAATCCACAACCTCACCACTCGGGCATTGTGGATCAAGCTGGCCCTCCATGGTGAACGGAATGTCCATAGTACGGAGGGGCCCGTACTCCTCTCCCCAACGGTCCCGGAAGCACCAGGCTACGTACTCATGAACTTCAGGATGTGTCGTGCCTACGTCTACGGTTATCATTGCATAATGCCTCATGTAAACTTCATTGTTCACCACCGGGAATTCAACCATCGTATGCTCATACTCTAAAGGGATCCCGAAGCGAATCGGAATGGGCGGTCGGTTCATGGGCGCTGGTCTGAAAGGTTGGGTTATGAAAACCGTGAGACACATCTCAGTGAGTGAAAACTCCTAAACCTAAATTAGGCTAACATGCATCTCCCGACGGGTAAAACCAATCACACAAACATAAGAATAACTTAGGCCAGTAGGCCCAACTCGACATTTCAATGACCCTGCAGGTTAGACAATCCATAGTATCACATTGCACAAGCGGCATTCTCACTCACGCGTTCGTCACACGCATGCTCAAAACCTTTTTGTGACAATTCCAAATATGGTACACCGAGTCACACAATTCCGCACAATTTCTCATGCATTCAAATGCATGCAAATGCCACTAACTCGCCATGCCCACAATCCAAAACTCCTATGGCATCTCGGCACAACTACCATTCGTGTTCAGATTATAGAATGGAATCTACTTAGACACGTCCCATACCATGCCCAGCGAATTCCATCACATAATCCAACACTATGCATCACACGTTATCCGTTTATTTCATTATCTCGACCCGAAGGCCCGACCCGAAGGTCCGATCCGAAGATCCGGTCCGAAGACCAATCACAACACTCCGTGGCCAGCGTAGAGACGCCTCAGGCCCAGTGTCTCTAGCCCGCGTCCTTACGCATCAGGCGCAACACCGATCTCCTTTACAAACCAGAGCCCGCGTAAACGCATCAGGATGGTTGTCTTCCGGACGTACCGGGCATCGTCCTGCTCCAAAGTGCATGAGGACGGCACACCCCGCGTATTCCGCATCAGGGCGAAGGTGATCACACGTTCACACATCCCATTTTATCTGAACCCCGCGTGAAACGCTTCGGGCTAAATTAGGTGATCACAATCCATGGCGCACGCGCATTCTCGCACAATTTCCTCAATGCCACATACTCAACAAGCGTAATGCGCAGCCATGCAATTCCGCACACAAATGTCGATGCAATGTGTCATGGCATAATGTCCCGCATAATTCAATGTCACCAATTCAAATTCCATGATCCACATCATATGCCCAATTAGCCCAATCCAATACCACGGGGCGTCACATGTGAATTTGGCAAATAAGACGTACCCAGACATTATGACATACATTGACAAGTTCTCAATCGCATTCCACAATAGTCGGTTCACACATGCAAGCGACATGTTAGACCCAATTCATCACAATTGAATATCCGGCACATCGTTCAATCATCCCGGTCATCCCGGCACTCCAATCAAGTAAATCCGCTACCGTCGACAATTGGACCGCTAAATTCTCCGACATGGACAGCAACTAAACCACACAATATCAACCTCTAGTTCACTCTTAATTCATGCTTGGTCGCTTACTAATCTTTTCCCGACAACCACTAATCATGTACGAATTCATACAAGGTTCGTTCGACAATTACTCATCGCTATACACCCTAGGCCCGCTAAGCACGCATTATAGTCCTAATAAGGGTTTAGAGGGTTCCACCCACCTAAGTCCAAGCTCGGGCGACGGGGAATGGCGGCCGATCACCGGTGAACGGTGGAACCGGCGGCACAAGACCCAAAGGGCGACGGCGAGCGGCGGTCCGGCGTCCACAGCAACCACGGGCGGCGGTGTGAGGCCGGCGGGGCTGCTGTTCACGGCGACGGGAGGTCGGACGGGCGGCTGGTTGGCGCGACCAGCGGCTGGACACGGCGGTGCTCGGTGGACAGTGGCGGACGGCGACGGAGGGCAGCGGCGTCCCGGCGTCCTTGGCACCGGCGTGAAGAGGACAGAACCGGCGAGAGGCGAGAGAGAGTGAGAACGGCTAGGGAGGCGACGGCGATGAACAGCAACCACACGGTGGAGCACCGTGCCCGGCGTGGACGGCGCGGCTGTTCCGGCGAGAGGGCGAACAGAACAGTGAGTGGCGGAGGGAAATAGGGAGAAACGGCGAGGGGAACAGCGGTGGACAGCCACAGCGGCGGCAGTCGGCGACGGCGTGCGGCGGCTAGCAGCTCCGGCGGTGGCTCAGCCGTGCATGCAGCCGTGACGGAGAGGAAGGGGGGGAGGAGCGGTGGCGTGTGGCCGAGAGAGAGGGAGGCGCGGACGGGAGAGAGGAGAGAGTGGCCGGCGAGTGAGAGAGAGAGAGAGAGGAGAGAAAGACAAGGGGGAGAGAGAGAGAGAGAAGGAAGATGAAGAGTTTTTTTTGGGGAAATCATTGCATGCATGGGGGAGATGAAGAGTTGGAGTGTGGGAGTGGGTGAGGTGACCATGCATGGGGAAGGGGGAGAGTGACAAGTGTCACTCCCCCACAAGAAGGCAAATTTCGGAATTCCAAGGGTCACGGGGGCAAAACGGTCCTAAAATTCCGGTACCGGGTCGGTTCACCAAAATTCGACCCTACTAGACCTATATACACGTGGCCAGCTTAATTTGACGTCGTCCTAAAAAAATATCATCCCGTAACTCCCGATAATTGGCCTCGAAGTCCGGACTAAATTCCACGATCGAATTCATCAATTTCTCGTTTTCTAATTCTCTTACTAACGGGCGGCCGTTGGGATTTACGCGTATCGACCTCGGCTGCCTGAGTCGCGACGAGCTCGATTGTCGAGAGGCGGGAGGAATTATCGCTAGTTCCGAGGACGCGATCATCCGGCTCGAGTTCCGAAGACCGGTCTATACTGGCCCAAAATATTTCCTCGTCATCCTTTTAAATCGGCTAAATTTGCGATCGGTCCTTGGTCCACGTATCTATTCCCAGTTGGCCATTCCCATTTGGTCAGTATCCCGAGAGTGATCGGCTCCGGGCGAGACTTACGAAAATGGAATATCGAATAAGACTCGTTTTATTCATTCCAGAGACTGAGTTGAATTTCGGGATGTTACAATTCTTCCCCCCTTACAAAAATTTCGTCATCGAAATTTAAAACCCACATTAACCTACTCAAACAGCTGGGGGTATTGACGTCGCATGGCTTCTTCACTTTCCCACGTGGCGCCTTCTGTTCCATGATGCTCCCAAACTACTTTGACCATCGGAATCGTCTTGTTCCTTAGTACTCGGTCCTTCCTGTCCTCGATTCTGACCGGCTTCTCCACGTATGTCACTTTGTCGTCCACATCCACTTCCTCGTATCTTAAAACATGAGTCGGGTCCGGTTCATACTTCCTTAACATCGATACGTGGAAAACATTGTGCACCTGGGATAGGTTGGGAGGCAAGGCCAGTCGGTATGCCATATCTCCAATCTTTTCTAGGATCTCAAATGGTCCGACATACCTTGGGCTAAGCTTTCCTTTCTTGCCGAATCGGGATAGTCCTTTCATTGGCGACACCTTGAGAAACACATGGTTCCCTACTTGAAACTCCAAGGGTCGTCGTCTCCTGTCGGCGTAACTTTTCTGGCGACTCTGAGCGGTCCTCAGTCTATCCCTGATAACCTCCACCACTTCCACCGTTTGTTGAACTAGCTCCGGGCCTGTGATACTTCGCTCACCAACTTCGTCCCAGCACAGTGGCGTCCTACAGGCCCTACCATATAAGGCTTCGAAAGGCGCCATCTGGATGCTCTGTTGATAGCTGTTGTTATAGGCAAACTCTACCAAATGTAATTGCTCTTCCCACTTGCCTTGGAAATCCAAAACACACGCTCTCAACATATCCTCCAGGGTCTGAATTGTCCTTTCAGACTGACCGTCTGTCTGCGGGTGGTAGGCTGTACTGTACTGCAACCTTGTTCCTAAGGCCGTTTGTAGACTCTTCCAAAAGTTGGCCGTAAACCTTGGATCACGATCCGAGGTGATCGTCACTGGTACTCCATGAAGACGCACTATCTGACGCACATACAATTCCGCATATTTTTCTAACTCCAAGTCCTTCCGAACCGCAAGGAAGTGCGCAGACTTAGTCAAGCGATCCACTATGACCCATATCGAGTCATGACCTCTCTGGCTCCGTGGTAATCCCGTCACAAAGTCCATCGTGATATGCTCCCATTTCCATTCGGGGATTTCCAAAGGTCGCAATAGTCCACCAGGTTTGCAGTGCTGTGCCTTCACTTGTTGGCACGTCAGGCACTTGGCCACGTGCTTAGCCACATCCTTCTTCATACCATTCCACCAATAATGCTGACGCAGATTCTGGTACATCTTCGTACTACCCGGATGAATACTATACTGACTCCTATGAGCTTCGCTCAAAATTTCCTCCTTAAGTCTTTCGTCATCCGGCACGCAAAGTCGGCCACGATACTTTAAAATCCCATCCGCGGATACTTGGAAATCGGGCTTCCTCTTTGCCGCATCCATTTCCATAATCTTTTGAATCTCGGGGTCCGATGATTGCAGTTCCTTGATCTTAACTTGAACCTCTGGTTCGATTCTTAATGTTGCGAACAAGCTGGACACACGGCTCACCTCAAACTTAAACTCCGAATCCCTGAGCCTTTCCAACAACGTCCACTCTTTGACCAGCAATTGAGCCATACTCGACTTGCGACTTAGAGCATCAGCCACCCGGTTTGCCTTACCCGGATGATACAGAATGTCGCAGTCATAGTCCTTCAACAGTTCCATCCAACGACGCTGTCTCATATTCAGCTCCTTTTGTGAGAACAGGTACTTAAGGCTCTGGTGGTCCGTAAAGATTTGAAACTTCTCTCCGCACAAGTAGTGCCTCCAAATCTTAAGGGCGAAGACAATCGCTGCCAGTTCCAAATCATGCGTCGGGTAATTCATCTCGTGAGGTCTCAACTGACGTGACGCATACGCCACCACTTTTCCATGCTGCATGAGCACACATCCCAGTCCTCTTAACGAAGCATCACTATATATCTCAAACCCTCCTGGTCCGGACGGAATGGTCAAAACTGGAGCGGTCGTCAACTTGCGCTTCAACTCCTGGAAACTTCTTTCACACTTATCATCCCAAACGTACTTCGTCTCCTTCTTTAGCAATTTCGTCAAAGGCATTGCTATTGAAGAAAACCCCTCCACAAATCGTCGGTAATAGCCAGCCAAACCCAGAAAGCTCCTTATCTCCGTTACCGACGTTGGCCTGGGCCACTTCGTTACAGCCTCAATCTTAGTCGGGTCCACAGAAATTCCATCTCCAGAAATAATGTGACCAAGGAACCCTACTTGGCTAAGCCAAAACTCGCACTTGCTGAACTTGGCGTAGAGTGCGTTTTCTCTTAGGGTTCGTAGTACCTTCGTCAAGTGTTCCTCATGCTCCGCAGGACTCTTCGAATAAACCAAGATATCATCGATGAACACTATGACAAACTGATCCAGAAACTCTCTAAACACCCTGTTCATCAAATCCATGAAAGCGGCTGGGGCATTCGTTAACCCAAAAGGCATCACGGTGAACTCATAATGCCCGTACCTCGTCCTAAAGGCAGTCTTGGGAATGTCCTCCTTCCTAATTCTCAACTGATGGTAACCTGTCCTCAAATCTATTTTGGAGAACACTGAGGCTCCTTGCAGCTGATCGAACAAGTCGTCGATCCTTGGGAGAGGGTACTTATTCTTTATCGTCACTTGGTTCAACTGTCGGTAGTCTATACATAACCTTAACGTCCCATCTTTCTTCTTCACAAACAGGACTGGCGCTCCCCATGGAGACGCACTAGGGTGGATGAAACCCTTGTCCAGCAATTCCTGCATTTGAACCTTCAACTCTTTTAGTTCGGACAGGGACATTCGATACGGGGCCTTCGATATCGGTTCAGTCCCGGGTGCTAACTCAATAACGAACTCCACTTCTCGGTCGGGCGGTAAACCCGGCAACTCCTGAGGGAAGACTTCGGGGAAATTACACACCACCGGTATATCATCCAACTTAGGTTCCACCATGGTCGGGTCCACAATATCCACCAGATAACCTTCACACCCATCATCCAGCAATTTACTCGCTTCTAACGAAGATATCCATGGGGTCGAGGTTCCCCCTCGGTTCCCCTGGAATTCAAAGCTAGGACGTCCTTCAGGATTAAATCGGATTGTCCTATTACTACAATCCACTACAGCCTTTTGTCGGACTAACCAGTCCATTCCTATGATCACATCGAAATCGAACATGGCCAACACTACCAAGTCGATACTCTCATCCTTACCCCCAATATTTACCTCACAACCAGGGCATCCAAAGGAAACTAACACCCTATCATTCATCGGCGTTGTCACACAAAGCGAAATCTCTAACATCACTGGTACTAAGCCAATCAACTTAACAAACTGCTCCGAAATGAATGAATGGGTTGCCCCTGAATCAAACAGTGCATAAGCGGTATGGCCACATAAGGAAATCGTACCTGTGACCACGCCCGGCGCGTTCTCCGCTTCTCCACGCGCTACAGCATAAACCCTTCCTTGAGCGGGCGGTCGTCCTTGATTTGCCGGTGGGGGATTCCCGGCTTGATTTCCTGGTCGGGGCTGGTACTGCTGTCGGGGCTGATACTGCTGAGGTGCTCGCTGCTGATCCTGGGGATGTGCCTGTGGACAGCTGCGGATCTGATGTTCCGTGCTCCCACACTTGAAGCATGGTCCAAATCTTCCTGGCGGGGCAGCTGGCTTCCCGATATTCCTTCTGATAGGGGGGACAAATCGCCGATTGCCTGTCATAGGCTTCTTTCCCAGGCGGCGGTTATCCTTTCCTCGCACAAACCGCGATCCAGAAGCGGCTAGCCTTTCCTGCTGATCTCGCTCAATTATCTGGGCTCTCCTGAACATCTCTCCATACTCCTTGATGTCATGTGACAGAATCTGACTCCGAAGATCCGGCTTCAGTCCATCCCGGAACCTTCGAGCCTTGTCCCTTGGATTCGCCACCATAGTCGGTGCGAACTTCGCCAGCCTTGCAAATTCAGCCTCATACTGGTCCACAGTCATTTGGCCTTGGCGCAACCTCATAAATTCCGTCAGCTTCTTTTCCTGGGCATTCTCCGAGAAATACTTCCCATAGAAGTTCTCCACAAATACAGTCCAAGTTGGGGCCGTTCCTACTGGAAACACTCCTCCTTCTGTAGCACTCCACCAATCATTGGCACCTTCCTGTAGCTGATATACTGCCAATGTCACCTTCTCCTCATCACTGCACCCCAACACCTTAAAGGTCTTTTCTAGCTCTTCAACCCATCTCGGTGCAGCCTCAGGGTCACCACGACCATTGAACTTCGGCGGTTTCATCCTCAAGAATTGCTCTACCAACCGGGGCATCTGTCTAGCCCCAGCTGGGTGATCCTGCCCCTGCTGGGCATGATTTCCTCCATTCCCTGCGATCGCTGCAGCTTCGGCAGCCTGGGCATGGGCTGCGGCTCTCTCCTGCGCCTGCAGTCCGAAGATGTGCCCTATCTCGCGGAGGGTTTCCATGACCTCATCAAACCTAGGGTCCCTAGCCTCGCGGGCACCCTCACTAGACTGTCCCTGCGACTCCTTTCCTCTTCTCTTACTCATCCTGACAACTTGACAGCCCAACTACCTGCTATAATTCCATTAAGGAATTAGAGACTTAAACCAGTCTATCCCAGTCTAAATCCTAGGCAGGTCTCAATACAACAATCAACCAATCAGCATGCGGCTTAACTTGAGCTATTCAACACATCACCCAAGGGATTTACGTACTCACCTCGGGTCCTGCCGCACCTGCACATTATGGGTCATAATAACAATATACGCCAAATCATCACACATTGTCAGGAGATGCACGCAGCACACGAAGTCATCCTAAGTGGCTACCCATGGTCTCATCGCTCCTTATCACTCAAAGACTCGACTTAGTCGGATCGAGCTGACCTTGCTCTGATACCAATTCAACGGGGGATGTCACGCCCCGAACTCCCCGGCACGCAACATCCCGCTCGAGGGTCGATAAGAAGATAACACGACGTCCCAGGACGCATCATCGTCGACCCGTTTCCCATAGCAGAATATAAAGCACAAGCGGAAGCAAGAATTTAAAACAAATACCCGTACAAAATAAACATGAGAACCAAGGGCATCAACATAAAGAAAGCTGAGGCATCGTACACATCCATAATTGAAAACAACCAATATCATCCTTACAACGTTCCAAAATAAAATGGCAATGGAAATACGGTGCAACCAGGAGAGAGAACAGTCAACGGTAGAGGGTCCTAAATCCCAAAAAGTGCCTACCCTCATAAACAGATAACAAAACCTAGCCTAGGGTTCCCAATCTGGATTTGAACCATCGGACTCGGACGGGCTGTCTGGTATCTCTAAATCCTCGCTAGGGGCCTCCTCCTCGGACTCCTCGGTGTCCATTGGTTCGGCCTCGTCAACCTCCATAGGCTCCACTACCAGGTCCTCTACTGCTGGATCCTCCATCGGGAACTCATGATCTATACCAC
Organism: Syzygium aqueum; assembly: GCA_031216185.1. NCBI lineage: Eukaryota > Viridiplantae > Streptophyta > Magnoliopsida > Myrtales > Myrtaceae > Syzygium > Syzygium aqueum. The sequence goes on from CM062238.1 coordinate 20,574,932, forward strand.
CTAACTCCTCATCCTCGACAGGCTCGTACCAGGCGAAAGGACCTATGGCCTCCTCCGAATCCATCTCGGAATCCACAACCTCACCACTCGGGCATTGTGGATCAAGCTGGCCCTCCATGGTGAACGGAATGTCCATAGTACGGAGGGGCCCGTACTCCTCTCCCCAACGGTCCCGGAAGCACCAGGCTACGTACTCGTGAACTTCAGGATGTGTCGTGCCTACGTCTACGGTTATCATCGCATAATGCCTCATGTAAACTTCATTGTTCGCCACCGGGAATTCAACCATCGTATGCTCATACTCTAAAGGGATCCCGAAGCGAATCGGAATGGGCGGTCGGTTCATGGGCGCTGGTCTGAAAGGTTGGGTTATGAAAACCGTGAGACACATCTCAGTGAGTGAAAACTCCTAAACCTAAATTAGGCTAACATGCATCTCCCGACGGGTAAAACCAATCACACAAACATAAGAATAACTTAGGCCAGTAGGCCCAACTCGACATTTCAATGACCCTGCAGGTTAGACAATCCATAGTATCACATTGCACAAGCGGCATTCTCACTCACGCGTTCGTCACACGCATGCTCAAAACCTTTTTGTGACAATTCCAAATATGGTACACCGAGTCACACAATTCCGCACAATTTCTCATGCATTCAAATGCATGCAAATGCCACTAACTCGCCATGCCCACAATCCAAAACTCCTATGGCATCTCGGCACAACTACCATTCGTGTTCAGATTATAGAATGGAATCTACTTAGACACGTCCCATACCATGCCCAGCGAATTCCATCACATAATCCAACACTATGCATCACACGTTATCCGTTTATTTCATTATCTCGACCCGAAGGCCCGACCCGAAGATCCGATCCGAAGATCCGGTCCGAAGACTAATCACAACACTCCGTGGCCAGCGTAGAGACGCCCCAGGCCCAGTGTCTCTAGCCCGCGTCCTTACGCATCAGGCGCAATACCGATCTCCTTTACAAACCAGAGCCCGCGTAAACGCATCAGGATGGTTGTCTTCCGGACGTACCGGGCATCGTCCTGCTCCAAAGTGTATGAGGACGGCACACCCCGCGTATTCCGCATCAGGGCGAAGGTGATCACACGTTCACACATCCCATTTTATCTGAACCCCGCGTGAAACGCTTCGGGCTAAATTAGGTGATCACAATCCATGGCGCACGCGCATTCTCGCACAATTTCCTCAATGCCACATACTCAACAAGCGTAATGCGCAGCCATGCAATTCCGCACACAAATGTCGATGCAATGTGTCATGGCATAATGTCCCGCATAATTCAATGTCACCAATTCAAATTCCATGATCCACATCATATGCCCAATTAGCCCAATCCAATACCACGGGGCGTCACATGTGAATTTGGCAAATAAGACGTACCCGGACATTATGACATACATTGACAAGTTCTCAATCGCATTCCACAATAGTCGGTTCACACATGCAAGCGACATGTTAGACCCAATTCATCACAATTGAATATCCGGCACATCGTTCAATCATCCCGGTCATCCCGGCACTCCAATCAAGTAAATCCGCTACCGTCGACAATTGGACCGCTAAATTCTCCGACATGGACAGCAACTAAACCACACAATATCAACCTCTAGTTCACTCTTAATTCATGCTTGGTCGCTTACTAATCTTTTCCCGACAACCACTAATCATGTACGAATTCATACAAGGTTCGTTCGACAATTACTCATCGCTATACACCCTAGGCCCGCTAAGCACGCATTATAGTCCTAATAAGGGTTTAGAGGGTTCCACCCACCTAAGTCCAAGCTCGGGCGACGGGGAATGGCGGCCGATCACCGGTGAACGGTGGAACCGGCGGCACAAGACCCAAAGGGCGACGGCGAGCGGCGGTCCGGCGTCCACAGCAACCACGGGCGGCGGTGTGAGGCCGGCGGGGCTGCTGTTCACGGCGACGGGAGGTCGGACGGGCGGCTGGTTGGCGCGACCAGCGGCTGGACACGGCGGTGCTCGGTGGACAGTGGCGGACGGCGACGGAGGGCAGCGGCGTCCCGGCGTCCTTGGCACCGGCGTGAAGAGGACAGAACCGGCGAGAGGCGAGAGAGAGTGAGAACGGCTAGGGAGGCGACGGCGATGAACAGCAACCACACGGTGGAGCACCGTGCACGGCGTGGACGGCGCGGCTGTTCCGGCGAGAGGGCGAACAGAACAGTGAGTGGCGGAGGGAAATAGGGAGAAACGGCGAGGGGAACAGCGGTGGACAGCCACAGCGGCGGCAGTCGGCGACGGCGTGCGGCGGCTAGCAGCTCCGGCGGTGGCTCAGCCGTGCATGCAGCCGTGACGGAGAGGAAGGGGGGGAGGAGCGGTGGCGTGTGGCCGAGAGAGAGGGAGGCGCGGACGGGAGAGAGGAGAGAGTGGCCGGCGAGTGAGAGAGAGAGAGAGAGAAGGAGAGAAAGACAAGGGGGAGAGAGAGAGAGAGAAGGAAGATGAAGAGTTTTTTTTGGGGAAATCATTGCATGCATGGGGGAGATGAAGAGTTGGAGTGTGGGAGTGGGTGAGGTGACCATGCATGGGGAAGGGGGAGAGTGACAAGTGTCACTCCCCCACAAGAAGGCAAATTTCGGAATTCCAAGGGTCACGGGGGCAAAACGGTCCTAAAATTCCGGTACCGGGTTGGTTCACCAAAATTCGACCCTACTAGACCTATATACACGTGGCCAGCTTAATTTGACGTCGTCCTAAAAAAATATCATCCCGTAACTCCCGATAATTGGCCTCGAAGTCCGGACTAAATTCCACGATCGAATTTATCAATTTCTCGTTTTCTAATTCTCTTACTAACGGGCGGCCGTTGGGATTTACGCGTATCGACCTCGGCTGCCCGAGTCGCGACGAGCTCGATTGTCGAGAGGCGGGAGGAATTATCGCTAGTTCCGAGGACGCGATCATCCGGCTCGAGTTCCGAAGACCGGTCCATACTGGCCCAAAATATTTCCTCGTCATCCTTTTAAATCGGCTAAATTCGCGATCGGTCCTTGGTCCACGTATCTATTCCCAGTTGGCCATTCCCATTTGGTCAGTATCCCGAGAGTGATCGGCTCCGGGCGAGACTTACGAAAATGGAATATCGAATAAGACTCGTTTTATTCATTCCAGAGACTGAGTCGAATTTCGGGATGTTACATCGAGATTGGCTCAGTCCCAGGGGCCAACTCAATAACAAACTCTACTTCCCTTTCTGATGGTAATCCCGGTAATTCTTGAGGAAAAACATCGGGAAAGTCATACACCACCGCTATATCCTCTAGCCGCATTTCTTCTGCCGTTAAATCCACCACACTTGCTAGGTAACCTTGATGCCCCTCATCCAACAATTTGGTTACTTCTACTAATGAAACCCAAGGGATCGAGGTTTCTTCTCGGCTCCCTACAAACTCAAATCTAGGGTGTCTAGTTGGGCTAAACTGAATCACCCTACTATTGCAATCCATTATAGCATTTTGTTTGACTAACCAATCTATGCCCACGATTACATCAAAATGATACATGGTTAACACAGTTAAATCTATCCTGCGTTCTACACCACCAATCACTATTTTACAGTCTGGGCATTCTAACGATATGAATATCTTCTCCATCAACGATGTAGTCACACATAATTGCACTCCTAATAAAACAGGTTTCAATCCAGCCATTTCAACGAACTGAGCAGACACAAACGAGTGCGACGCCCTCGGATCAAATAAAGCATATGCAACATAATTACACAAAGAAACCATAGCTGTGATTACACCTGGCACATTCTCAACTTCCTTTCGCGCCATGGCGTACACACGTCCTTATGCCGGCGGCCTGTTTGGATTAGCCGGCGGGGCGATACTCGTCGGATTCCCGATCAGAGGTGACTGCGATTGTGGGGATGGTTGATCCTTCTGATTCAGGCAATTCCTTATGTGATGTCCCATTCCACCACACCCAAAGCATGCCCCAGTTACACTTGGGCAGGGACCACTCCCATGATGCCTCCCACAACGTCTATAGGCCGAATTAGATTGGTGCGACGATTTCCCAATATTCCTTATTGTCGGAGGAACGAAACGTCGGTTTCCCATCATCGGTCTTTTTCCCAGCTGACGATTGTCCTTAGCTGAGGTATATCGTGATCGAGATGCGGCGGCTCTATCTGTCATGTCCTGCTCAATAGCATGAGCCCTTTCATATAATTCCTCATTAGTTCTCAAATTCACCGGTATCAACTGACTGCGAATATCAGCCCTTATCCCGAAACCTTCGCGCCTTGTCCTCAGGATGGTCTACCATCCTTGGCGCAAACTTAGATAGCTTGGCAAATTCTGCCTCATATTGATCCATAGTCATCTGATTCTGTTGCAGTCTAAGAAAAGCCATCATCTTTCTTTCTCGAGCACTTACCGAGAAATACTTCTCATTGAAGGCTTGAATGAAGGCTGTCTAATTCTGATCTACACCCATAGGAAACATTCGGCCCTGCCTGGCTTTACACTAATCATTTGCATTACCCTGAAGTTGGTACAGTGCCAACGTCACTTTTTCTGCTTCAGTACACCCCAATAAAGCAAAAGCTTTTTCCAATTCCTCGACCCAATTAGAAGCAGCCTCTGGGTCCCCTATTCCTTCAAACTTTGATGGTTTCAACTTTAGAAATTGCTCCACCAACCGATGCATCTATGGATTTCCATTTCCATTACTAGCATTCTCATTAACTCGAGTGGCTGCGGGCTCTGCAGCTTGGGCGATCTCATTAGCTCGCTCTTGAGCTTGCCTATCCATCAAATTCCCTATCCGCTCTAATACTCTGAGGACTTCTTTCATACGCGGATCTTCTGCGATCGGGACTTGAGAGCTCGATGAGCCTCCCATTCCTGCACCTCTCCTACTCATTCTCACGGGCTTACGCTACCCTCCTACCTGCTATAATTCCATATAGGAATTAGAGACCTAGGCCAACCATACTAGTCCAAGTCCTAGGCACCAAACTCAACAACAACACTCTACAACCAACAACCAACCATTAAATCAATCTCATCAAGCCAACATCACCAAGCAACCAGCAAGGTTCTCGTACTCACCTCAAGTCCTGCCGCACCTTCGTCTCAAACAACATTACAACCACAATAAACCACTCAGCAACCACAGGCGCATACTCATAGTGTCACGCCCCGACCTCCTCGGCACGCGACAACCCGCCCTCACGATGGTCGATATAGTACGACGTCCCAGGACATACCGTCGTCGACCCAAATCCCAAACGATTCATAATACACATGCGGAAGCAAAATTAGAGAGAATCACCCAGACAATGTAATTGAGAACACGGGAAGCAACACGGAGAACACTGAGGTAACGTACACATCCATAATCCCAAAAATTGCCTGAAAACATCCTTACAATAATTCAAATAGAAGCAACAACAACAACTGAGACGAGCACGATAAAAGAGTACTACTGGTGGGTCAAGAGGCTAGTAACAAGGGGGACCAACGGCTAAACAAAAAGGGTCCCAAGTCCAAAAAGGTGTCTACCCTTGCAAACCGACTAAGCCTAGCCTAGGGTTCCCAATCTGGATCTGAACCATCGGACTCGGACGGGCTATCTGGTAACTCTGAATCCTCGCTAGGGGCCTCCTCCTCGGATTCCTCGGTGTCCATTGGTTCGGCCTCGTCAACCTCCATAGGCTCCGCTACCGGGTCCTCGACTGCTGGATCCTCCATCGGGAACTCATGATCTATACCACCCAACTCCTCATCCTCGGCAGGCTCGTACCAGGCGAAAGGACCTATAGTCTCATCCACACTCGTATCGGAATCCACGACCTCGCCGCTCGGGCATTGTGGATCAAGCTGGCCTTCTATGGTGAATGGAACGTCCATCGTGCGGAGGGGTCCGAACTCATCTCCCCAACGGTCTCGAAAACACCAGGCTACATACTCATGGACTTCGGGATGTGTCGTACCTACATCTACGGTAATCATGGTGTAATGCCTTATGTAAACTTCATTGTTCGCCACCGGGAAATCAACCACCGTATGCTCATATTCTATAGGGATCCCGAAACGAACTGGAATGGGCGGTCGGTTCATGGGCGCTGGTCTGAAAGGTTGGGTTATGAAAACCGTGAGACACTTCTCAGTGAGTGAAAACTCCTAAACCTAAATTAGGCTAACATGCATCTCCTGACGGGAAAACAAACAGCATGCGTATATAACAATGACTTAGGCCCGTCGGCCCAAATCGACATATCAATGACCCTGCAGGTTAGATAATCCATAATATTACAAATCACAAGCGGCATCCTCGACCAGGCGTACGTCACACGTATGCTCAAGACCTTTCGTGACAATTCCAAGTATGGATCACCGAGTCACACAATTCAGCACGCTAACTCATGCATTCATATGCATGCAAATGCTACTAACATGCCATGCCCACAATCCAATTTCTATGGCATCCCGGCATAACTTCCATTCGTGTTCCGATTATAGAGTGAAATCTACCTAGACACGTCCCATACCATGTCCGGCGGATTCCAATATATAATCAGACACTATGCATCACACGTTATCCGTTTATTTCATTATCTCGACCCGAAGGCCCGACCCGAAGGTCCGATCCGAAGATCAATCACAACACTCCGTGGCCAGCGTAAAGACGCCCCAGGCCCAGTGTCTCTAGCCCGCGTCCTTACGCATCAGGCGCAACACCGATCTCCTTTACAAACCAGAGCCCGCGTAAACGCATCAGGATGGTTGTCTTCCGGGCGTACCGGGCATCGTCCTGCTCCAAAGTGCATGAGGACGGCACACCCCGCGTATTCCGCATCAGGGCGAAGGTGATCACACATTCACACAACCGGTTTTATCTGAACCCCGCGTAAACGCATCAGGGCATGATTAGGTGATCACAATCCATGGCATACACGCATTCTCGCACAATTTCCATAATGCCTCATACTCAGCAAGCGTAATGCGTAGCCATGCAATTCCGCACACGAATGTTGGTGTAATGTACAATGAACATCCAATTTACAAAGGTGCATCACCAATTCATGCCAAGGTCAACGAGTATTACAGCGTGCTCAATGCTATCAAGAACTCGCCCACTTATAGTGCAACATGCTCAATTCAAATCACGACATGTCCAATCAACATACTAACAAGCCCAATTAATCGTTACAAGACAATCTTGCATGTCAAGGCTTTAGGGCTCGTTAATCACATGTTTAGGCAATATAATGCACGCTAATTATTGGCCAATCACTCGTCACACTAATCGGTCCCATGAACACGCGACATGGCAATGCACATACAATTGAGCGTATTCAAGTACAACTCAGCCAACAATAGGTCAATCTAGGCACTCCCGGCACTTATGCAATTTGATCTCAAATTTTATCCAACCTAAACCCATTAATTTCCCACATGGACAGCCAATACTCAGCATGCTCCCGACCTATGGTTCGTCTCTAAAACAGCATAATAACCCATTAATCTCGTCCCTAATTGACTATCAACCATACCCTAGGCCCGCTAATATGCATAATTGTCCTAACTAGGGTTTAGAGGTTTCCACCCACCTCAATCCGATGCTCGGGCGACGGGGAACGGCGGCCGATCACCGGTACACGGTGGAACCGGCGGCACACTTCCCAATGATGCGACGGCGAGCGGCGGCCGGCTGACCACAGCAGCCTCGGGCGGCGGCTCACGGTCAGCTGAGCGGCTGTTCACGGTGAGAGGAGGCCGGGCGAGCTGCTGAAGGGCCTCCGGACGGCGGCTGTCCACGGCGGCGCACGGCGGTGACGCGCGAACAGCGGCGTTCCGGCGACGGCGCGGTGGTGGTGGCTCGGTCTCGGCGGCGGTGGTCTGTTCCGGTGAAGGGAAACAGAACCGGGAGGGGCGGACAGCAATGGAGAGGAACGGCGAGGGCTGGCTGGCGGCGAGCGGCTCCGGCGAACGGCGGTGAACAGCAACCGCACGGCGGTGCACCGTGCACGGCGTGGACGGCGCGGCTGTTCCGGTGAGAGGGTGAACAGAACAGTGAGTGGCGGAGGGAAAAACAGAGAGGGACGGTGAGGGCCGGCCGGTGGTCAGCCGTGCATGCGCCGGGAGGAGAGGGACGGCGGCGAAGAGGCAGCGGCGGTGAACAGGTCCGGCGGCGGCTCACCCTTGCATGCAGCCGCGGCTGGGAGGAAAGGAAGAGGCGGCGGCGACGGTGGCGTGGCTGCTCTGGCGGCCACTCCACTGCATGCAGCCGGAATAAGGAGAGAGAGGCGGCGGCGACGGCGGCGTGGCTGGTCCGACGCCAACCCAGCTGCATGCACCGGCGAGAGAGAGAGAGACGACGGAGGGGGAAGGGGGCAGCGACGGCGGCCAGGCGGTGGCGGCCGGCGGTGCACAGCGGCGGTCAGCTCGGTCCTCCTTGGCCGACCGGTGCTGTTCTCCCTTGCATGCAGCCGGAGTGGAGAGAAAACGAGGGTGAGGCGGAGAGGAACGGCAAGGGGAGCGGCGGTGCACAGCGGCGTGCAGCGGCTGGCGGCGGCTCCGGCGGGGTGGCGACGGGCTGAGCTAATCTCGGCCGGTCAGGACAGTGAGAGAGGGAAGGAGAGAAAGAGGGGGATGGTCGGTTGGATGGCGGTGAGGCGAGAGGGACGCGGCGGCTGCACGGCGGCAGCACCGGCGGGCGGTGGCTTCAGCGGCGGTTGGCGGTGGCGTGAGGCCGAGCGGGAGGAAGAGAGAGAGGTCGCCGGTGAGGGAGAGAGGGCGTGAGAGAGAGAGTGAGAGAGTGAGAGAGAAAGAAATGAGTGAGGTGAAGTGTGATCATGTCTTTGCATGGGGGAGAGGAAGAGGTTGAGTGAGGATTTCATTCCAATCATGACATGCATGGGGAAGGGGGGTGTTGACAAGTGTCACACCCCTCAAGGATTTCAAAAATTCGGAACTCCTAGGGGCAAAAGGGTAAATATGTCATCAAGTTCCGGTACCGGGTCGAAACGCTAATTTTTCGACCGTATATGCCCTATATACATATGGCCAGCTTAATTTGACGTCGTCTTCATAAAAACTATCCCGAGACTCGCGAAACATCGCTCCCGATGTCCCGGATTAAATTTCACGATCGAATTCGCTAATTTCCCATTTTCTAATTCTCTCACTAACGGGTGGCCGGTTAGGATTTTACGCGTATCGACTTCGGTTGTCCGAGTCGCGACGAGCTCGATTGTCAAGGGACGGAAGGAATTATCGCTAGTTCCGAGAACGCGATCATCCGGCTCGAGTTCCGAAGACCGGTCCATACTGGCCCAAAATATTTCCTCGTCATTCTTTTAAATCGGCTTAATTCGCGATCGGTCCTTGGTCCACGTATCTAATCCTAGTTGGCCATTCCCATTTGGTCAGTATCCCGGGAGTGATCGGCTCCGGGCGAGACTTACGAAAAAGGAAATATCGAATAAAACTCGTTTCATTCATTCCAGGGATCGAGTCGAATTTCGGGATGTTACAATTCTTCCCCCCTTACAAAAATTTCGTCCTCGAAATTTAAAACCCACATTAACCTACTCGAACAACTGGGGGTATTGACGTCGCATGGCCTCTTCACTTTCCCATGTAGCGCCTTCCGTTCCATGATGCTGCCAAACCACTTTGACCATCGGAATAGTCTTATTCCTTAGCACTCGGTCCTTTCTATCCTCGATTCTGACTGGCTTCTCCACATATGTCACTCTGTCGTCCACGTCCACTTCTTCGTATCTTAGGACATGAGTCGGGTCCGGTTCATATTTCCTTAGCATCGACACGTGGAAAACGTTGTGCACCTGGGATAGGTTGGGAGGCAAGGCTAGTCGGTATGCCATCTCACCAATCTTCTCTAGGATCTCAAATGGTCCGACATACCTTGGGCTAAGCTTTCCCTTCTTGCCGAATCGAGATAATCCTTTCATTGGCGACACCTTGAGAAACACATGGTCTCCTACTTGAAACTCCAAGGGTCGTCGCCTTCTGTCGGCGTAACTCTTCTGACGACTTTGAGCAGTTCTTAGCCTATCCCGGATAACTTCTACTACTTCCATCGTTTGCTGAACTAGCTCCGGTCCCGCGATACTTCGCTCACCCACTTCATCCCAGCACAGTGGCGTTCTACAGGCCCTACCATATAAGGCTTCGAAGGGCGCCATCTGAATACTCTGCTGATAGCTGTTGTTATAAGCAAACTCTACCAAATGCAATTGCTCTTCCCACTTGCCTTGAAAATCCAAAACACACGCTCTCAACATATCCTCCAGGGTCTGAATTGTCCTTTCAGACTGACCGTCTGTCTGCGGGTGGTAGGCTGTACTGTACTGCAATCTTGTTCCTAAGGCCGTTTGTAGACTCTTCCAAAAGTTGGCCGTAAACCTTGGATCACGATCCGAGGTGATCGTCACTGGTACTCCGTGAAGACGCACTATTTGTCGCACATACAATTCCGCATACTTTTCTAATTCCAAATCCTTCCTTACCGCCAGGAAATGTGCAGACTTCGTCAAACGATCCACTATGACCCAAATCGAGTCATGTCCTCTTTGGCTTCGTGGTAAACCCGTCACGAAGTCCATCGTAATATGCTCCCACTTCCACTCGGGAATTTCTAAAGGTCGTAACAATCCACCTGGCTTGCAGTGCTGTGCCTTCACTTGCTGGCACGTCAGACACTTGGCCACATGCTTAGCCACATCCTTCTTCAGGCCATTCCACCAATAATGTTGACGTAGATTTTGGTACATCTTTGTACTACCCGGATGGATACTATACTGACTCCGATGAGCTTCGCTCAGGATTTCCTCTTTGAGTCCTTCATCATCCGGCACGCAAAGTCGGCCACGATACTTTAAAATTCCATCCGCGGATACTTGGAAGTCGGGCTTCCTCTTTGCCGCATCCATTTCCATAATCTTCTGAATCTCGGGGTCCGAAGGTTGCAGTTCCTTGATCTTAACTTGCACCTCTGGTTCGATCCTTAATGTTGCGAACAAGCTGGACACTCGGCCCACTTCGAACTTAAATTCTGAATCTCTCAACTTTTCTAATAACGTCCACTCTTTAACCAGTAAATGAGCCATACTCGACTTGCGACTTAAAGCATCTGCTACCCGGTTTGCCTTACCCGGATGATACAGGATGTCGCAGTCATAGTCCTTCAATAATTCCATCCATCGACGCTGCCTCATATTCAACTCCTTCTGCGAGAACAGATATTTGAGGCTTTGGTGGTCCGTGAAAATCTGGAACTTCTCCCCGCACAAGTAGTGCCTCCAAATCTTAAGTGCGAAAACTATCGCTGCCAGTTCCAAATCATGCGTCGGGTAATTCATCTCATGAGGCCTCAGCTGGCGCGACGCATATGCCACCACCTTCCCATGTTGCATGAGCACACACCCGAGTCCTCTTAATGAAGCATCGCTGTAAATCTCAAATCCTCCTGGTCCGGACGGAATGGTCAAAACAGGAGCGGTCGTCAACTTACGCTTCAGCTCTTGGAAACTCCTTTCACACTTGTCATCCCAGACATACTTTGCTTCCTTCTTTAATAATTTAGTCAAGGGCATGGCTATCGAGGAAAAACCTTCTACAAACCGTCTGTAATAGCCAGCCAAACCAAGAAAACTTCTGATCTCCGTTACCGACGTTGGCCTGGGCCATTTCGTTACCGCTTCCACCTTAGTTGGGTCTACAGAAATTCCATCTCCAGATATAATATGTCCAAGGAACCCCACTTGGTTAAGCCAAAACTCGCACTTACTGAACTTGGCATACAACGCGTGTTCTCTTAAGGTCCGTAGCACTCTAGCCAAGTGTTCTTCATGCTCTTCGGGGCTCTTTGAATAAACTAGGATATCATCGATGAACACTATGACGAATTGATCCAAAAATTCCTTAAACACCCTGTTCATCAAATCCATGAAAGCAGCTGGGGCATTCGTCAATCCAAAAGGCATGACCGTGAACTCATAATGCCCATACCTCGTCCTAAATGCAGTCTTAGGAATGTCCTCCTTCCTAATTCTCAACTGATGGTACCCTGTCCTCAGGTCTATCTTGGAGAACACCGAGGCTCCTTGCAATTGATCGAACAAGTCATCGATCCTAGGGAGAGGGTACTTATTCTTCACTGTTACTTGGTTCAATTGCCGATAATCTATACATAGCCTTAAAGTTCCATCCTTCTTCTTCACAAACAGTACTGGCGCTCCCCATGGAGACGCACTAGGGCGGATGAAACCCTTGTCCAGCAATTCCTGCATTTGAACCTTCAACTCTTTTAGTTCGGACAGGGACATTCGATACGGGGCCTTCGATATCGGTTCAGTCCCAGGTGCTAACTCAATAACGAACTCCACTTCCCGGTCGGGCGGTAAGCCCGGCAATTCCTGAGGAAAGACCTCGGGAAAATCACACACAACCGGTATATCATCCAACTTAGGTTCCACCATGGTCGGGTCCACAATATCCACCAGGTAACCTTCACACCCATCATCCAGCAATTTACTCGCTTCTAACGAAGATATCCATGGGGTCGAGGTTCCTCCTCGGTTCCCCTGGAATTCGAAGCTAGGACGTCCATCAGGATTAAATCGGATTGTCCTATTACTACAATCCACTACAGCCTTCTGTCGGACTAACCAGTCCATCCCTATAATCACATCGAAATCGAACATGGCTAGCACTACCAAGTCGATACTCTCATCCTCACCCCCAATGTTTATCTCACAACCAGGGCATCCAAAGGATACTAACACCCTATCATTCATTGGCGTCGTCACACAAAGCGTAATCTCTAACAGTACCGGTACTAAGCCAATCAACTTGACAAATTGCTCCGAAATGAATGAATGGGTTGCCCCTGAATCAAATAGTGCATAGGCGGTATGACCACATAAGGAAATCGTACCTGTGACCACGCCCGGCGCGTTCTCTGCTTCTCCACGCGCCACAGCATAAACCCTTCCTTGAGCGGGCGGTCGTCCTTGATTTGCCGGTGGGGGATTCCCGGCTTGATTTCCCGGTCGGGGTTGGTACTGCTGTCGGGGCTGATACTGCTGAGGTGCTCGCTGCTGATCCTGGGGATGTGCCTGTGGACAGCTGCGGATCTGATGTTCCGTGCTCCCACACTTGAAGCATGGTCCAAATCTCCCTGGCGGGGCAGCTGGCTTCCCGATATTCCTTCTGATAGGGGGAACAAATCGCCGATTGCCTGTCATAGGCTTCTTTCCCAGGCGGCGGTTATCCTTTCCTCGCACAAACCGCGATCCAGACGCGGCTAACCTTTCCTGCTGATCTCGTTCGATTATCTGGGCTCTCCTGAACATCTCTCCATACTCCTTGATGTCATGCGACAGAATCTGGCTCCGAAGATCCGGCTTCAGCCCATCCCGGAACCTTCGAGCCTTGTCCCTTGGATCCGCAACCATAGTCGGTGCGAACCTTGCCAGCCTTGCAAATTCAGCCTCATACTGGTCCACAGTCATCTGACCTTGGCGCAACCTCATAAACTCCGTCAGCTTCTTCTCCTGGGCATTCTCCGAGAAGTATTTCCCATAGAAGTTCTCCACAAAAACAGTCCAAGTTGGGGCCATTCCCACTGGGAACACTCCTCTTTCTGAGGCACTCCACCAGTCATTAGCACCATCCTGGAGTTGGTATACTGCCAACGTTACCTTTTCCTCATCATTGCATCCCAACACTTTGAAGGTCTTCTCCAGCTCTTCTACCCATCGGGGAGCTGCCTCGGGGTCACCACGACCGTTAAACTTGGGCGGCTTCATCCTCAAGAATTGCTCTACCAACCGGGGCATCTGTCTAGCCCCAGCTGGGTGATCTTGCCCCTGCTGGGCATGATTTCCTCCATTCCCAGCGATCGCTGCAGCCTCGGCAGCCTGGGCATGGGCTGCGGCTCTTTCTTGCGCCTGCAGTCCGAAGATATGTCCTATCTCACGAAGGGTCTCCATGACCTCATCGAACCTGGGGTCCCTAGCCTCGCGGGCACCCTCACTAGACTGTCCTTGCGACTCCTTTCCTCTTCTCTTACTCATCCTGACGACTTGACCGCTCAACTACCTGCTATAATTCCATTAAGGAATTAGAGACTTAAACCAATCTATCCAGTCTAAGTCCTAGGCAGGTCTCAAGACAACAACCAGACAACCAGCATGCGGCTTAATTTGAGCTATTCAACACATCACCCAAGGGATTTACGTACTCACCTCGGGTCCTGCCGCACCTGCACATTATGGGTCATAATAGTAATATACGCCAAATCATCACGCATTGTCAGGAGATGCACGCAGCACACGAAGTCATCCTAGGTGGCTACCCATGGTCTCAGCGCTCCTTATCACTCCAAGACTCGACCTAGTTGGATCGAGCTGACCTTGCTCTGATACCAATTCAACGGGGGTGTTGTCACGCCCCGACCTCCTCGGCACGCGACAACCCGCCCTCACGATGGTCGATATAGTACGACGTCCCAGGACATACCGTCGTCGACCCAAATCCCAAACGATTCATAATACACATGCGGAAGCAAAATTAGAGAGAATCACCCAGACAATGTAACTGAGAACACGGGAAGCAACACGGAGAACACTGAGGTAACGTACACATCCATAATCCCAAAAATTGCCTGAAAACATCCTTACAATAATTCAAATAGAAGCAACAACAACAACTGAGACGAGCACGATAAAAGAGTACTACTGGTGGGTCAAGAGGCTAGTAACAAGGGGGACCAACGGCTAAACAAAAAGGGTCCCAAGTCCAAAAAGGTGTCTACCCTTGCAAACCGACTAAGCCTAGCCTAGGGTTCCCAATCTGGATCTGAACCATCGGACTCGGACGGGCTATCTGGTAACTCTGAATCCTCGCTAGGGGCCTCCTCCTCGGATTCCTCGGTGTCCATTGGTTCGGCCTCGTCAACCTCCATAGGCTCCGCTACCGGGTCCTCGACTGCTGGATCCTCCATCGGGAACTCATGATCTATACCACCCAACTCCTCATCCTCGGCAGGCTCGTACCAGGCGAAAGGACCTATAGTCTCATCCACACTCGTATCGGAATCCACGACCTCGCCGCTCGGGCATTGTGGATCAAGCTGGCCTTCTATGGTGAATGGAACGTCCATCGTGCGGAGGGGTCCGAACTCATCTCCCCAACGGTCTCGAAAACACCAGGCTACATACTCATGGACTTCGGGATGTGTCGTACCTACATCTACGGTAATCATGGTGTAATGCCTTATGTAAACTTCATTGTTCGCCACCGGGAAATCAACCACCGTATGCTCATATTCTATAGGGATCCCGAAACGAACTGGAATGGGCGGTCGGTTCATGGGCGCTGGTCTGAAAGGTTGGGTTATGAAAACCGTGAGACACTTCTCAGTGAGTGAAAACTCCTAAACCTAAATTAGGCTAACATGCATCTCCTGACGGGAAAACAAACAGCATGCGTATATAACAATGACTTAGGCCCGTCGGCCCAAATCGACATATCAATGACCCTGCAGGTTAGATAATCCATAATATTACAAATCACAAGCGGCATCCTCGACCAGGCGTACGTCACACGTATGCTCAAGACCTTTCGTGACAATTCCAAGTATGGATCACCGAGTCACACAATTCAGCACGCTAACTCATGCATTCATATGCATGCAAATGCTACTAACATGCCATGCCCACAATCCAATTTCTATGGCATCCCGGCATAACTTCCATTCGTGTTCCGATTATAGAGTGAAATCTACCTAGACACGTCCCATACCATGTCCGGCGGATTCCAATATATAATCAGACACTATGCATCACACGTTATCCGTTTATTTCATTATCTCGACCCGAAGGCCCGACCCGAAGGTCCGATCCGAAGATCAATCACAACACTCCGTGGCCAGCGTAAAGACGCCCCAGGCCCAGTGTCTCTAGCCCGCGTCCTTACGCATCAGGCGCAACACCGATCTCCTTTACAAACCAGAGCCCGCGTAAACGCATCAGGATGGTTGTCTTCCGGGCGTACCGGGCATCGTCCTGCTCCAAAGTGCATGAGGACGGCACACCCCGCGTATTCCGCATCAGGGCGAAGGTGATCACACATTCACACAACCGGTTTTATCTGAACCCCGCGTAAACGCATCAGGGCATGATTAGGTGATCACAATCCATGGCATACACGCATTCTCGCACAATTTCCATAATGCCTCATACTCAGCAAGCGTAATGCGTAGCCATGCAATTCCGCACACGAATGTTGGTGTAATGTACAATGAACATCCAATTTACAAAGGTGCATCACCAATTCATGCCAAGGTCAACGAGTATTACAGCGTGCTCAATGCTATCAAGAACTCGCCCACTTATAGTGCAACATGCTCAATTCAAATCACGACATGTCCAATCAACATACTAACAAGCCCAATTAATCGTTACAAGACAATCTTGCATGTCAAGGCTTTAGGGCTCGTTAATCACATGTTTAGGCAATATAATGCACGCTAATTATTGGCCAATCACTCGTCACACTACTCGGTCCCATGAACACGCGACATGGCAATGCACATACAATTGAGCGTATTCAAGTACAACTCAGCCAACAATAGGTCAATCTAGGCACTCCCGGCACTTATGCAATTTGATCTCAAATTTTATCCAACCTAAACCCATTAATTTCCCACATGGACAGCCAATACTCAGCATGCTCCCGACCTATGGTTCGTCTCTAAAACAGCATAATAACCCATTAATCTCGTCCCTAATTGACTATCAACCATACCCTAGGCCCGCTAATATGCATAATTGTCCTAACTAGGGTTTAGAGGTTTCCACCCACCTCAATCCGATGCTCGGGCGACGGGGAACGGCGGCCGATCACCGGTACACGGTGGAACCGGCGGCACACTTCCCGATGATGCGACGGCGAGCGGCGGCCGGCTGACCACAGCAGCCTCGGGCGGCGGCTCACGGTCAGCTGAGCGGCTGTTCACGGTGAGAGGAGGCCGGGCGAGCTGCTGAAGGGCCTCCGGACGGCGGCTGTCCACGGCGGCGCACGGCGGTGACGCGCGAACAGCGGCGTTCCGGCGACGGCGCGGTGGTGGTGGCTCGGTCTCGGCGGCGGTGGTCTGTTCCGGTGAAGGGAAACAGAACCGGGAGGGGCGGACAGCAATGGAGAGGAACGGCGAGGGCTGGCTGGCGGCGAGCGGCTCCGGCGAACGGCGGTGAACAGCAACCGCACGGCGGTGCACCGTGCACGGCGTGGACGGCGCGGCTGTTCCGGTGAGAGGGTGAACAGAACAGTGAGTGGCGGAGGGAAAAACAGAGAGGGACGGTGAGGGCCGGCCGGTGGTCAGCCGTGCATGCGCCGGGAGGAGAGGGACGGCGGCGAAGAGGCAGCGGCGGTGAACAGGTCCGGCGGCGGCTCACCCTTGCATGCAGCCGCGGCTGGGAGGAAAGGAAGAGGCGGCGGCGACGGTGGCGTGG
Organism: Syzygium aqueum; assembly: GCA_031216185.1. Taxonomy (NCBI): domain Eukaryota; kingdom Viridiplantae; phylum Streptophyta; class Magnoliopsida; order Myrtales; family Myrtaceae; genus Syzygium; species Syzygium aqueum. The sequence continues at coordinate 20,592,486 of CM062238.1, forward strand.
CTGCTCTGGCGGCCACTCCACTGCATGCAGCCGGAATAAGGAGAGAGAGGCGGCGGCGACGGCGGCGTGGCTGGTCCGACGCCAACCCAGCTGCATGCACCGGCGAGAGAGAGAGAGACGACGGAGGGGGAAGGGGGCAGCGACGGCGGCCAGGCGGTGGCGGCCGGCGGTGCACAGCGGCGGTCAGCTCGGTCCTCCTTGGCCGACCGGTGCTGTTCTCCCTTGCATGCAGCCGGAGTGGAGAGAAAACGAGGGTGAGGCGGAGAGGAACGGCAAGGGGAGCGGCGGTGCACAGCGGCGTGCAGCGGCTGGCGGCGGCTCCGGCGGGGTGGCGACGGGCTGAGCTAATCTCGGCCGGTCAGGACAGTGAGAGAGGGAAGGAGAGAAAGAGGGGGATGGTCGGTTGGATGGCGGTGAGGCGAGAGGGACGCGGCGGCTGCACGGCGGCAGCACCGGCGGGCGGTGGCTTCAGCGGCGGTTGGCGGTGGCGTGAGGCCGAGCGGGAGGAAGAGAGAGAGGTCGCCGGTGAGGGAGAGAGGGCGTGAGAGAGAGAGTGAGAGAGTGAGAGAGAAAGAAATGAGTGAGGTGAAGTGTGATCATGTCTTTGCATGGAGGAGAGGAAGAGGTTGAGTGAGGATTTCATTCCAATCATGACATGCATGGGGAAGGGGGGTGTTGACAAGTGTCACACCCCTCAAGGATTTCAAAAATTCGGAACTCCTAGGGGCAAAAGGGTAAATATGTCATCAAGTTCCGGTACCGGGTCGAAACGCTAATTTTTCGACCGTATATGCCCTATATACATATGGCCAGCTTAATTTGACGTCGTCTTCATAAAAACTATCCCGAGACTCGCGAAACATCGCTCCCGATGTCCCGGATTAAATTTCACGATCGAATTCGCTAATTTCCCATTTTCTAATTCTCTCACTAACGGGTGGCCGGTTAGGATTTTACGCGTATCGACTTCGGTTGTCCGAGTCGCGACGAGCTCGATTGTCAAGGGACGGAAGGAATTATCGCTAGTTCCGAGAACGCGATCATCCGGCTAGAGTTCCAGAAGACCGGTCCATACTGGCCCAAAATATTTCCTCGTCATTCTTTTAAATCGGCTTAATTCGCGATCGGTCCTTGGTCCACGTATCTAATCCTAGTTGGCCATTCCCATTTGGTCAGTATCCCGGGAGTGATCGGCTCCGGGCGAGACTTACGAAAAAGGAAATATCGAATAAAACTCGTTTCATTCATTCCAGGGATCGAGTCGAATTTCGGGATGTTACACATAGGACATGCATAATCATCAAAAACATGTATTCTACAAAGAACTCCCTAACTGACTATCCCGAAGTCGTTGCTCCTTATCACTCCAGGTCTCGACCTCACCAGTATCGAGCTAACCTTACTTTGATACCAATTTGGGCAGGGTTGTCACGCCTCGAACCCCATCGAGTCTGCGTTATTCCTCTTATCGGTTGAATTAAAATGCGACGTCCTAGGAAAAAACATCGCCGACTGAAATGATCGGAAGCACATGCGAAAATAAATATAAATCACCCGTACTATCAAAGATGATGACGGGGTAGAGCATCAAGGCAATCAACGAACTAACAACATTCATTTTATACATTACTATCGAACCGAGCATACGAACCACATTACATACAGATTAACAAGACGAGCATCCAAAACACCACTGATACATCAAAAAGGATCAAGTGGTTGGGTTAACTTAGCTTCGCTATAGATTGACCTATCTTCCAAAAAGTGACTGGTCAGACATAGTCTATACAACCCCTAAAATTCCCTGGCTAAACCTAAGGGTGTTGTCCAGCTCGTTCTGCCATCGTGCACCACTGCACGTCGCCGCCTGGAGGACACCGACATGCTGCCCCTGCTTAGCCGCCGAAGCCCGCTGCACCATGTTGCTCCCCATTGCTGCCTTGCCGCCGGTGAGCTGCCCCTCTACCGTTGCTGCCCTGCACCACCACTGGAGCTCCCCTCAGCCGCTCCACCCGTTCCTGCCGACGCTATTGCCGTCGCAGCAGCCTCCCGCCGTTCGCCCCTGTCCTCACTGAGTTGCTCTGAAGCCTTGTCCAGACGTGCCACGCCGTAGCACAGCCACTGACCGGAGCTCCCCTCAGCCGCGCTGACTGCTACCGCTGCTATCTTGGAGCACCAACCGCCGTCGCCTACACCGTCACCGCCGAAGCCCGCTGCCCTTTGTCGCGCCCGCCACTACTGTCCAGCTTGTTTTGCCATCGTGTACCACTGCACGCCGCCGCCTGGAGGACACCGACACTGCTGCCCCTGCTTAGCCGCCGAAGCCCGCTGCACCGTGCTGCTCCCCACTGCTGCCTTGCCGCCAGTGAGCTGCCCCTCTACCGTTGCTGCCCTGCACCACCGCTGGAGCTCCCCTTAGCCGCTCCACCCGTTCCCGCCGACGCTATTGCCGCCGCAGCAGCCTCCCGCCGTTCGCCCCTGTCCTCACTGAGCTGCTCCGAAGCCTTGTCCAGACGTGCCACGCCGTAGCACAGCCAAGCTGGACTCCAGCCACAGTCGCTGTCCGCCAGCCACCGGATGTCCAGCCACGCCGCAAGCACACCGATCGCCGCTGGAACGTTCGCGCCGGACACCCCACCTGTGAAGCCGCCATTCCCGTTATCAGCCGCTGCCATCCTAACGCCGTTAACCACCCTGCCGCCGCTGCCATTTACTGCATACCCGAGTCGCGCCGAGCACTCCGCCGATGCTGTCGTGCCTTGCCTTCGCTCGTCGCTTGATCCGCAAAACCCGATCCCAAATCGAATCCAAATTTGAAAATATTTCAAATTAGGTAAGGATTATGTGGTATATTTTTAAAATATTTAGGTTCCTAATCTGAAAATTTTGAATATTTCGTGAATATCTTGTGGATTGTTAGATATCTTAGGATAATGCTTGTGATATCCGCAATATTTTTAAATATTCAAAATTAGGAATCGTTCTTAATTCAGCAACGTATCTGGACGACTATCTGACCTTAATCCTAAGGTACGATACGCGGCGATACAGAAAATCATTATCCTATCCATAATCACTTGGATACGTTAATGAATTTTATCTACTTTTCAAATTTGAACAATCAACTTTCCATCAATATCTATAACCCTATAGATATGATCGTTAGTTTGATTTCTTTACTTAATTTGAATTTGAAACAAATCTGGCGGATTGCGTGGACGGTTTGAATGTGGTTGCTATTTTTATTTGTTTAATTACTTTCCTTTAAAAAGAAAATTCAAAAAATATCACTTAGGATTTAAATTAGAATTTTACATGTTTAGGAATTTTGAATATATCCTAAAGAATGAAATAATTGCTTGATTTAAATTGAGATTTAGAGTAACATATTTCCTAGTTTAATTAGAAATTGTTTTAATCTTAGTGGATTATTTAGGGTATTTAATTATTCAAATTTTGCCAAAAATCCCAAAAAGAGTCATTTTAGGATAGGTTAAATTAGATTAGGTTGCATGTTATTTTAGGCAATTTTTAATTTCGAATTTCATTAAAAAATACCAAAAATAAATCATTTGCCCATGATTAGAATTAGGTCACGTCGTTACATGACATATAGTTGGCATGTTAGGTTGCATTAATCGCATGTCAATTTTTGCACGTCATTGCATATAGGATAGTTTTCATTTAAATAAGTGAAAATTCAAAAAAATTGAGTGAATTGCTTGTTAAATAGAAATCATATTAGAGTTGTTGATGTGATTTTCTAGCTAACAATGCAGATGCTTACGTCGCTTTGAGGTAAGTAATTCTTCCAATCTTGCACTTTATTTAGTGCTTTGATTATTGAGTGTTAAATTAGCGGTTTGTGCACTCGCATGAACACCTTACATGTTAGTGACTAAGTTGAAATGAATCCAGACTGCATGCTAAAATATTTTTGAAAAGAAAAGGTATCGAAAGGGCGTTAGACTAGATCTAGCGTAATCAAGTCCCCGGACTTAGAATCTCTAGTTCGCAGGAATAAAACATATCTTCCTATGTTTTATTTAGGTTTCTAATCAACCTACCACAAATTGATTAGTGGCGACTCCAAGCATGAAAACATTTGTATGTTAACAACTTAAACCCTAAGTTGCAAATTAGTAGGACTTGAGAGGGCCCGAGTTAAGCTTAGTCTTAATAATCCATTAACTTGAAAAGAGAAAATTTTTAGGTCACGACAGTATACAATCGGATCGTGGGTGATTTCACTTGACCATTGTATGGATTGTGAACGACTCTAAACCAATTCCTAACGATCATGTATTTCGGAACTAGTAATTGACCTCTCGCAATTGCATGACAACCGAGATCGTCCATAGCTCAAGAAATCTTAAACGTGGATTGATATCAAATCAACTAAGTGTTGAATACGCATAACTCCTAAAAGCCGCCCGTTAGTTCGAGATATACTAAAGTCGCAATCGATCGATTTTGACTATGAATCCAAATTTGGTTATCGAACCTTCGAAGATTTCAAGACGAAGCTAATGGGCATAGCCTTATTAATCCTTTGATTTATCAATTTGCTCGAAATGCTTGGAAAAGGAGTTAGTGGGCCGAGTATTGGAGTGCACGAGGAAGTGGGCATGGCGAAGGCCCATTGGGCCTCATGCCCAACGTGGGCTTCGGCCACTTGGGCCCAAGCTAGTTCAAGTGGGCCCAATGAGGCCCATTAAGCCCACTTAGCCCAATTTGAGCCCAATAGCATTTTTGAGCCCAATCTTAATCATTTTGAGCCCAAACTCGATATACGAGCTCGTACAAAATTCTAGCCCATATATGCGTATAGTATTTTATACTACACTTTGTGAATTTACTATTTAACCCTTCTAGCATTAATTGAGAAGTGATAAAAGGGAGAGAAAGTCTTAGCATTTATGTAGGGAAATGATGATCTTGGACTTGAGTTTGGCTTGATCAAGAAGCCTTTCTAGAAGAGAAATAGGTCTCTCTCTCTCTCTCTAAAAAATCTGGCCCCCTCCCCCCTCTTTTCTTTCCTTCGGCTGAACTAGCAAGAACAACCCCTTGGCTGCTATTTTTGCTGCCGTGGAGCCAACCACCGAGCGTCATGACAAGCCATGACCTTCCCCTCGTTGAGTGCCATCCGTCCAAGCCGTTTCCTCGCTGGTTCGCCCTCACCGTCAGCCAAACCAGCCCCATAGAATCTACTGTGCTGCTATCCAACCGTCTGTCGTCATCCCGTGTCATTTTTGGACCAAGCCACACGTAACCCTCACCGCTGCCGTCGCATGAGTGTTGTCAGAATTGCTAACGGGTGAGTTTTCGCTCTAATCCCTTGATTAGTATATTAAACTTGATTAGGATGAGTTTAGATTAAGTTAATTATGTTTAGTGCTAATTAATTAGGGATTAATCGATAAGCTATTGCAATAAGTGATAAATGGTAGTGATAAGTTATCAAGTAATGCGATAAGCTATTGGAGTTTTAGTGATATGCTATCGATGATTTGATAATAAGCTATCGGATTATTTTATAATTAATATTTTCTTATTAAATAAATTAATTTTGTGAAATTTAAATATTGATATTTTATTAATTTATTTGTGTAGTTTTTAATAATAATTTGTGATTGTTTTAAGTTTGAATTGTGATACTTATGTTGGAAATTGCTGTATAAATTAGCTGGTATTGCAATGAATTGTATTGCTATTTTCAAGGATGGAATTGTGGGCATATGAACGGTAAAACTCGAGGTGTCGGGTTTATATGTCAAATTTTATGAGTTAAATAGGGCAAGGATGTTTAAATATGGGAGCATGCAAAGTTTAGCTGTTTAATTACATGTACATGATCACGTGTGATTTAATTACCGCATTTTTGGCAAGAAAATTATAGTATCTCGATATATGAGCACAATAATGTGTGCATTGGTTAAATGAGAGACATGAATTGGCTTAAGTGATTGCTATGTGTGCATGATCACCTAAAAGTTTCAATTGTGCCTGGTTATACCAGAAGACCGCCAACCTAGGGTTTGGCCGTGGTCGTGACCGCGATAGGTCGTGCCCAATTTGATAATTGGATGCCATCGCAGGGGGTAGGGTGAGACGAAGCCGTTCGTAAATTGGATTAGGAACGAACCCCTTTTATGGGATGCCGTTATTAAGGTTAGGTGAGATGATGCCGTGCCCAACGGGGTGGGACGATGCCTAGTTATACCATAAAACTACCAACCTGATGCGAATGTGATTGTGCCGTGCTTGAGTGGCCGTAGTAATCTGAATACGCGTGATAGAGTATAGTAGCATTGCACTTGATTATGGAATGAAATTGTGAGGCAAGGTATGGAATGGGCCAAAGCGGTTTCACCTTAAAATCAGGACTCGTGTGGATGCATTGTGCATAGAAAATCTATTGCGTGTTCTGATTGCATTATATGCTTATTGCATTATGTTTGTATATGGAGTTCATAATGTGCAGGGCGTGTGTGCCAAGGCAAGATAAGAATGCCTGCGATTATTTAATGGCACGTTTGCTTATGCGAGACTGGGTGATCTACTCATATGTATAGTTAAGGCAAAGCAACGGTAGCTTTGCTATTAATATGCTATCGATAATATGCTGCATATTTTAGATGCATCTGAGATGAGTTGATTTCCTTATCAAGGCTTAGGTCATTAACTCGCTAAGTTTATTTCATTGCTGTTTGTTAACTATTTTTCAAACCCCCGACCATGAATCGTCCTCCGATGCGTTTTGGCGTGTCCATGGATATGAGCACGGTAATAGTAGAGTTCCCAATGGGATCAGGTATGGTTTATGAGAAGCATAAGTCAATCGTCTGGGTTAACGAGGGGCTTGAGCTGTGGCAACCACATGAATTTGTAGCATAGTTCATTAGGGGAGGGGGTAGGCGGTTTAGCCCGATAAAGGGCTTTAATGGACCTCGTGATGGCGGCGACAGAGATAAGGTTTGGGATCCCTTGGATCTCGATCCTCCTGACGAAGCTATTATCGATCCTAATATTGGTCCGGATGACATGGAGTTCGAAGTGGACAAAGTGGAGTCTGAACTGGAGCCTCCTTTGGGTTATGGTCAGTTGTGATGATGGGTTTGGATATCCCATCTTTTTGACCGCCCCTTTTGATGGTGAAGCTAGGTTATTCTGACCACCAAATCCCTTTTTGTTTATGCGTGATCTTTTAGGTGGTGGCCTTGTGATGGGCTTGTATATTGTATCTTCTAGGGGTTGACGTTATATTTATAAAATGGATTCACTGGTTTTCTTCTCAAAGTGTTTTCCTTACTATCCCGTTTTATTGATTGTTGTTTCGGTGCATCTAGTTTGCTTCTGTATGCGTTTATTCGATGTTATTTGTTTGCCTTAACGATGCATCCTAGGACGTTGGCATTACACGACCATTGGTAGGATGTTAGCATGCTCATTGGGTTCGGGCGTGACACCTACCCCCCTAATTCGTTTACTGGTAAGGCAGCATGCTTATTGGTCGTTATGCTAGCACTTGACAAATGACCAAGGCCAGGAATTGTCCAAGCACAATTACAAATTCAAGGCCTAAACTTAAAGTTATAAGTTTATTATCTTCTCTTTATTGTTTAATTTTCTTTTTATTTTTGTTGCCTTCTATTTTTGGGTATAAGGTTCGGTTTGTCTGCAATTCTTCCTAATAAAACTAAATCTAACTCAAGAGTAGAAAATATATACATATTTATATATTCATATGAAAATGAAACCAAATCTTTAAATATGCTATTCTTTTTATTTTTTCACTATTTTTTGTTTCATTCACCTTTTATTTAAAACAGATAAAGATATAGGAAATAAAACAAAATAACGATGAATAAGTTATGCTTAATATTATTTATCATTTTAAAAGGTTGAGTTTATTTTAAATGGATTAATCTTAGCGTACCAATAAGTTACACTTAAATTATGCTTAACTAAAAATGACATAACTAAGATCTAGCTCTGTTGAAGGTGGATGGTATGATAACCCATAAATCTCTAGTGACAACTATTCCTCAATTGGAAATTCAAGGCCTAAAGTCAAAATCATAAGTTAATTAGCTGCTCATTATTTGGGTTAATATCACGAAAAACCCTAAATCGGTACATTTGTGATAAATTTATCCAAAACTAATTTTTTGATCATCAAAAACCCCAAACTAGTACACATGTGATAAATTTACTTCAAACTAATTTATTGATCACTAAAAACCTTAAACTAATACTCTTATATCAAATTTACTCTAAGTTAGTTTTTGTAGATTAATACCACGAAAAATCACAAATTATTACACATATGACAAATAGATGGTAAAACCTTGAATTGGTACACCCGTCGATTATCACGTGTTATCCAACCTGACAATTTGACTGTATAATTTAATGAAAATTAATAGAGGGTAAATTTATCACAAATGTATTAATTTGAGGTTTTTTATGATCAATCATAAATATATCAGTTTGAAATTTTTCGTGATATTAATCCTTAATATTTTGTTTCTTTTTTTTGTTGTCTCTTTTAGAAGGTTTCCTTTTGCCTGTTTTCTTAGTGTAATATTGTTAATTTTCATGTGCAGGCACATTTGAATATGACTTGCAGCGATGACGGAGAGTGCTGAGTAGGATAAAATTTTTGGTTAACTCAAAGTACAGAAAGAAAAAAGTACAGAACTATTCTGACGAAAACAAAGTGCAGAAGTACATCGAGCGGTCTGACATTATTTGTACGTCCCTCACAAATAATTTAGAGGATACTTGTTAACTATAATAAAGACATTAAGTTGTTCAATGAAATTGACTGAATATGCGAATATTCTGACAAAAGACTTTTCCAAAGTCGCACGTGAAAAATTTGTCAAAGATGAGAATGTCATGTCATCGAATTACGACACATGAGCTTGCTCGAGACAATTTTAATTTGATGTAATCCCATCAAATTTGATCCGGCCCATCCACATATCTGCCAACTATGCTTAATTGCCCTCGTCCATTAGATTTTCGATAGACATTGTTTATCATAATGAGACCATCGAATGTGAAACTTTAAGTGTTGACTAATTCTATGTCGAAGACGAGGCATGTCTTTTTATATAACTTCTTTCCCGGTCTCATCATTTGCACATCCCTAGTTGGCTCCTAAAACCATGGCTCCTCCCCACTTTCTCCTCGTAGCGCTCCCGAGCCGCGGTGCTATAAACCCAGCCCTCCAGCTAGCCGAGTGCCTCACGCGCTTTGGCGGTCATGTTACTTTCTTCACCACTGTGTCCGCCATCCGCCACATGATCGATCCAGTTTGCCTTGAAGCTTACACCTTCACCACATTCTCCGATGGCTATGATGATGGGATCGAGCTAGGGGATGACGTCAATCACTTCATCGCCGAGCTGAAGCGGCGGGGGTCGGAAGCTCTTAGAGGCTTCATCGAGTGTAGTTCTGGACAAGGCCTTAGGTTCTCGTGTGTACTCAACACGATGATCCCTTGGGCCGATTACGTTGCTCGTTCTCTTCAAATCCCATCAGTTCTCGTTTGGATTCAACCTGCGACTGTCTTCGGCGTATACTACCATTACTTCAATGGCTATGAGGATGTGATTAAGAATGTTACAAGCCAAAGTTGGGATACAACATCGCTAATACGACTGCCCGGCCTACCGCCACTAACCAACCACGACCTCCCCTCCTTTTTCAACCTCAAAAACCAGTATACTTTTGGTCTGCCGCAAATGCAAAGCCAATTTGAGCAGCTAAAAGAGGGGGGAAATCCAAAAGTAGTTCTTGTGAACACCTTTGATGTGCTTGAACTCAGGGTATTAAGGTCGATTAGTACACTGAATTTGGTCGGAGTTGGGCCTCTTGTCTCGTTCCGCTTCCTAGATGTCCAGGATCATAATTCTTCTGATAAATCCTCCAAAGACTACCTCTATCGGGGCTCTGAGGATTATGTTCAGTGGTTAAATACGAAGGAGGAAGGTTCGGTAATTTATGTAGCCTTTGGAAGTGTTGTGAAGTTCTCGAAGGCGCAAAAGCGAGAAATGGCTCGTGGATTGCTAGAGACCGGCCGGCCATTCTTGTGGGTGATGAGAAAGAAGGATGGAGATGATGATGAACTCATTCACGAAGAGCAATTAGACAAGAAGGGAGTGATAGTCCCATGGTGCTCTCAAATCAATGTCTTGTCGCATCCTTCGGTAGGATGTTTCTTCACACACTGTGGGTGGAACTCCACGCTCGAGAGCTTGGTGTGCGGCGTTCCAATGGTGGCGTTCCCACAATTTACCGATCAAATGACAAACTCGAAGCTCATCGAGGACGTGTGGAAGGTCGGGGTTCGATTGTCTGAGATTGATAAAGAAGACATTATCGTTGAGGGTGGTGAAATCAAGAAGTGCATGGAATTGGTCATGGGAGGTGGAGAGAGAGGTGATGAAATTAGAAAGAATGCAAAGAAGTGGAAGGATTTGGCCAGGGAGGCTTCCAAGGATGGTGGGTCTTCAGACAAAAATCTCAAGGCCTTTGTTGAAGAATTCACTAAAGTAGATTAATTCACGATCTCGACCAAAAAAAAGATTAATTCATGATAAAATGTTATATGTTAGCTTGAATTTTAATATGGCTAGAGACTATGTATTGAAAATTGTGCCGAGTCGAGTGGTGATATAGTTGATGTATGAATATGACTTTCCTTGTACAATGAAAGTTAAAAATAAAAGAATTTAGAACAATTCTTATCAATAATTGGTAGCTCTTTTACTAGTCCATTTCATTACCCCAATTATAGGTGCATTATCCTATTTTGATACTGCTCGTATAAAACGTTATCACTATATTAAGTGATTTTTTTTAACTTAAGGAAAAGGGTATCGGAGGTCCATGAGTTTTTTTAAATTGTTCAGTCAAGTTTATGAAGTATATGATTTTTTTTGAGTTGATCCTTTTGTTAAAATAAAAAAAATAGAAAAAATACACATAAGTGCCACCTCAATGCTAATTTAATAACTTGATGCTAACATCTAATTTTTTTGTGTTGACCAAATAAATTATAGAAAAAATTTATATATAAAAAAACCCTAAGAGAGAGAAAGAGACAAGATGAAATGTAATTTCGTTCTTGTGCCTTTGTATCTTTTAATCTGAATTCTTTAAAGTTTACGTATGAGGTCGAAAGCTCTTTTTCGTCCAAGAAAGATGATTTTGTCACGATTCATGACTTGACTCGAGGAAGGGGAAAGCCAGATGCAATAAAAAACGCTCTGTGTCATATTGAATGGTCAAAAATCAACGACAGAGATATGAGGAAACGTCATTGACAACGCCACACATACATTATGTGAGAAAAAAGGTGGAGTTATGAGGAAACGTCATTGACGACGCCACACATACATTATATAAGATTAATACTTTGAAAATTTTAAATCGGTATATTTATGATAAATTTATTCAAAATTAATTTTTTGATTACGAAAAATCCTAATATGATATACCTGTGATAAATTTATTCAAATTTAATTTTTGGACCACAAAAAACCATAAACTGATACATTTTTAACAAATTTACTCTTTGTTAAATAAAATTAATACCACAAAAAATCACAAATAGATAAATCTGTGACAAACTGATGAGTAAAATCCTAAACAAGTACATCCGTTAACTGTTACGTATCATTTTACTCATAAATTTGACGGTAAAATTTAATGGAACTAACTGAAGGTAAAATTGTTACAAGTATATTAGTTTGAGATTTTTGGTGGTAAAAAAAAATAGTTTGGAGTAAATTTGTCATAGGTGTATCAGTTTAGGGTTTTTCATGGTAATAACTCTATTGTATACACGTTTTATCCTTAGGTCTTGAACCATGACTTTTTTCACGGAAAAATTTCAAATAATAACTTGAAGTGTTCTTCTCATCTTCTCAGATAAGGATTTAAAACGCCATCGTTTTAAAACAATGGACTTAAAACGTCATCGTTTTCTCAAATAAAGATCAGAAGTTGATCTTCTTTCAAATAAGCGTATGAAATAGCCATATAATCTCCAAAAATGGCTTGATCTATTTGATTGAAGGAAGTTTTCATCATTTACTTTTTTGAATTTTTTCTTTTTATTTTTTTTTCTATTTTTTCTTTTTCCTTCTTTTCACTACCCTCCCCCAACCATAGGCTAGGGCTGCCCTCACCCTCGCCCTTACTAGATCTAGTATAGGCAAGGGTCGCCCTTTCCCACCTAGCGTAGGTGAGGGCAACCCTCGCCCAACGCCAAGGTTGCCAGGGTTGAGCAAGGGTTGCCCTCGCCAAATCTGGCATAGGTGAAAGTCGCCCTTGCCTGAGGCCAGCTAAGGCGATGGTCGGTGGAGGGAAGTGGGAAGAAAAGAAAAAGGAAAGTAAAAGTAATTAAAAATATATATTTAGAATTGTTTTGACTAAAATACTTCTGCTGGAATAGTCATATGTTGATTGGCTGATCAAAAGTCCTTATTTGAGATGATTTGGCCACTTCAGGCCCTTGTTTGAGGTGATTTGGCTACTTCATATCCTTATTTGAGAAAATGAGGACACTTTAGTCCCTTATAAATTTTTCCTTTTTTTAATGCAACTTATTGATAACCTACCACTATTTTTATGAAATTGCCAATTTTTTTTTTTAGTTTGCAAGATTCGCAATTTTTGTACTAATGTGCCAACCTTTATTTTCATAATTTATATATGTTTTCAATTTACTAACTTATACACAAAATTACCAACTTAAATTAGAATTATTTCCCACCTTTTTATCCGATTTAATTGCTGACATTTTTGAGTTAGTAATCCTAATTTGAATTGCATATCAACATTTAATTATTCTTTTTTCAAATCCTATTGAGTTTCCAATTTTTATTTGACTTGATTATCAATACATTATATTTACTAATTCTTTTTTCAGAGATTACTAACCTAAATTAGCGTTACTCACCAACATCGAGAGCTTGGTACGTGGCGTCCCGATGGTGGCATTCGCACAGTGGGTTGACCAGATGACAAACGTAAATCTCATTAAGGACGTGTCTAAGGTCAGGGTTCGAGTGTCTGAGATTAATGAAGAAGGCATTATTGTTGAGGGAGGTAAAATCAAGAAGTGCTTGGGGAATTGGTCATGGGAGATGGAGAGAGAGGTGATGGAATTAGAAGGAATGCAAAATAGTGGAAGGATTTGCCCACGGAGGCTTCCAAGGAAGGCGGATCTTCAGACAAAAGCTGAAGGCCTTTGTTGAAGAATTTGCTAAAGTAGAGGATCAAAAAATGGATTGATTCATGATAAAATATTATGTGTTAACTTGAATTTATATGTCTATACCATTGTTAAATGTGCATGAATCTTTGAAGATTATACCGAGTTGAGTCGCAATATAGTTTATATATGAGTAATGAAAATGGACTCTTTTTTCGCATACTAAAAGGGAAAATAAAATAATTTTGAACAAGCCTTCTTGATAGTTGGTCATTCTTCTAGTAGTCTAATTCATTATTCCATATGTAGCTGATGTGTTCTATTTTGATGTTGTTCATAGTAGGGGTGAGCATGATCTGGGTTGGTCCAGCACCTAACTCAAGGACCAATCCACACAGCGTTGATCCTCAATTTTTGGGATCGAAGACTGACCTTGTTGAGCTTAGGAGCGAGAACCAGACAGATGGGTCTAGTCTAGTTCCAAGGTCAACCCGAGACCTATCGATTAATTTTTTTTTATTTCATATTTTGCATTCCTTGAAAAGATAAACATACTATTTTAAATTACATATTCATCAATAATACGGCATTGAGCAATCAAACTCCAAACACCAGTATACATCAAACATAAATATAAGATAAGACAACAACATAAATTTCACACTTGCTTAAAGCAATAAACATAAAAAGAAACACGTGAGATACAACTAAATCATAAGAAGTTCAAAATACATAAAATAAACTATGAGTTATACAACTTCATATCTTGTTCATTCTTAATTATTTTCTTCAACTTTTGAACACCTGAAAACAAAACAAACAACACACATAATTAATACTTAATAAAGTATGTTTGTCCAGCTGAACTGCACTCGTGAGGCGAGCGAGATGAGCGGCAAAGCGAGCTAGGCAAGCAAAGATAGGCAAGCAGCAAGCTAGGCGAGCAGTGAGTGAGGCGGCAAATAGAGCGAGGCAAACAAAGAGGGTTTCTATTTCTTTTTTTTTGGTCGAATTAGGCTTAGTTTCTTTCTACTTTCTAATTTGCAATGCAAACCGAACTACATAAGAAGGAACGGAGCAGTGGAGGAGGCGCTAGAGTTTAGAGTAGATAAAAAAATTTATAATATATAAATATATATTATACACAAGGTTGGTTCGGGTTGGACCAACCCTAAACTCCCAAGATTGAAGACCAACTCATATGGTGTAGGGTCTAAGGGGCTCAGGACTAAGAACCGACCCAATCTCTCGGGGAACCACACAAGGTTCGATGCTCACCCCTAGCTCATCCCAAACATTATTTACTATATTGAGTGATGTTTTTCTAATTTGAGAAATAGGCATGACTTGGTGCTTATTCAAAATGTTCAATAAGATTTCTAAATTATTTTTTTATGCAATTGGGTCCTTAAAACGTATGTTGTTTTATTCAATGTGTTTCTTACGTTAAAATAAAAATATAAATATTGATGTTGACTAACACGTAAGTGTCGTATCAATGTTGACCTGATAAAATAGTATTTAAATGTAATTTTAAAGAAAAATTTTAATTAAGGGCATGAAGTGAGACCGTTTTCTCAAAAAGGATTCAGAGTGAACCTTGGCTCAAATAAAGGTATAAAGTGATCAACTTATTCTCAAATAAGAGCTTGAGCTCACAGGTGCCTCTTGCATGTCACTTTTCAAGCCATGATCGAGGCATTTTCCACAACACCAATCAGCCGAGCAATAAAATACGAAGCCGGCAAGCATAATATCAATCCAGCGAATATAACTCGTCAAATGCCAACGAATTCATGACCACTCGATTTTACTATATTACTTAACGAACACATAGTGATTAGTTCCAAGAAGAGATCTAAACACAACATCAAAGCAAGTATAATGGTCCAAGTTTATCACAACAGCATCAAAATGAGTGCAGATCATTATCAAATCCTAAATTTGAAGAATATTTCACAGAAATCTCAATTGGAATTCTTAGCCTATACTTTGTACGAAGAATGGCAAAAAAACAGAGCATTGAGAATTAATCTTGATGAGAAGTGATAGCGGTCCGAATCAGCTGTTGAACTTATGAGAGAAGGTCCTCAATGAATCATCGGTGATGATCGGCACTGGCGAGAAAGTTTTGAACTAGCTCGGAGTACTTCGCACTCACTAGTTCAGAAACAAGGAACAACAATGTCATGTGGGCGTGGTGGCGCGTGACGGCTACGCGTGGCCGTGCGGAACTGGCGCGTTCTTTCACTGATAACCGCAGGCTGACGTTAGCGAGGGCGTGGATCCGGTTGACCCGGATCATGACCCGACTCGACCGTTGACTCGACTTGAATTTCGACCCGACCTGATTATTGACTCGACTGGGCAACCGATCGGACCAGTCTGTTGACCGTTGATCGGTTGGACCGGCTGTTTAGACCGGTTTGATCGGTTGAACACGAGCGTACGCGCGGCACCTTCTGGCGGTGCATGAGGGCCCATCCAACCTCTGATTTGGATGTTCTTGGTACCGACGCGCTCGTATCGAGATTCTCTACATTGTGGTATATTTATTTTACATGTTTGAAGTTTTTACATATGTAAAAATACGTATAGAACCCTATATACACATATTTTTAGGGTAGTTTTCCGTATTTTCTTGTATTTCTCTATGGTTTCGGAAATACATAGGGTAACTCACATATATATCACCACATAAGGATTATGTAGAGTGTAATTCATTGTCTATCAATTAATGGAATAATATAATTAGCATGATATGTGATTTCAGAGACATTCGCCCCTGTTTTTACATCTAGCATTACATGTATATATTGAATGTGATACATAAAGCTTATATCTCTGGTATGAGAGATTTTCAAAGATTCAGTTGGGTAGTGACTGCCAAAGCGGCACACTTGAATGGGTTTGAGAAATATCGGTTTCATATTGTGGTGGGATGTCTCATGTTCTACTGCGTGATCATACTTCCAAAAGAGGTGATCTTGTATTGGTTCATGGAGGGGTACATGTATAGCATGTGCTTGAGAAATGACTAATCTTAGTGGTTCATACATCCAAAGGTGGTGATTTCACGAAAGATTGAAATATGTTCTCATGGCCGCTGTCATATGGAGAGTATACAACTGTGTGTCATATTTTCTACCCAAAGGTGATTATGTGAGGATGTATGTAACTCTTTAGATAAGTACTCACATGATGCTGATTGTATTGTTTATTTGTTTTCCAGTCATCTTTTCTGTAAACGGCAATTCCATTTCCATTGAGGTCATTACTGGGTTGAACTTTAAGAAATAGAAAGAAGATTTTCTATTTGGAATGGAGCTGGCAGATGTTCACATTGCTCTTACAAAGGATAAGGCGGCAGATATTACTGCCGCCAGTACTGAAGCCGAGAAAACGGACTATGTTGCCTGGGAAGAGAGCAATCGGATTTGTTTATTGACAATGAAGAAATCTATTCAAGAACACTTGAAAAGTGATTTGCTAGCTGATTGTACTGCTAAGAAAATGATGGCAGCCTTAGAGGCTAGAAATCGCATTTCATCTAATGCTGAGGTTGGTATACTTTTTCAAAAGCTCTTCAATATGAAGTATGATAGTATTGCTGGGGTTAGAGATTATGTCCTCAGGATGGTAGACCTAAAGGCGAAGCTTCAAGCTCTTAATGTTTCCATTTCTGATACTTGCATTGTGCATCAAGCCTTGAACACCCTTTCACCTAATTTTGGGATTATAAAAACAAATTATAATTCCCAAGATGAGACTTGGTCAGTTAATAACTTGATAGCAAGGGTGGCGGCAGAAGAAGAGAAACTTAAGAAGGAAAAGGGGCATATAGCCTTATATGTTTCTGGTTCCCACAAAAGGAAGGATAAGAAGTCCAAAATTCGTACTCATAAAAGTACTCATGATACTACCGGTCAATCTGACAATATGGGTCCAAAGAAAATATGCTTCAAAAGGAATAGTGACCACTACTTCTTTTGTAAGAAGAAAGGTCACGTAAAGAAGGACTATGGAAAGTTTAAAACTTGGTTGTCCAAACGTGAGCTTACAGGTAATGATTCTTTGGCACTTGTTTGTGAATCCAACCTATCAGAAGCACCATCCAGTTCTTGGTGGCTAGATAGCGGTGCGACTAATCATGTTGCATTTACCATATAGGGATTCATAAACTGGAGGAAGCCAAATCAGGATGAGTTAAAACTCACTGTGGGAAACAACGAGAAAGCCGATGTTGTGTTTGTGGGAGATGTTATATTGATTCTAGACTCTGGTTTTAGATTAATATTGAAAGACATTTTTTATGTACCTTCTTTTAGACGGAACTTAGTTTCCGTATTGTATTTGGACATGTATGGCTACTCTTTTGAAATCAAGAACAATGTTATTTCTTTGTTTCTTAATTCAAATAAGGTTGGGTGATATTATATGTCCAACAGATTGTATAGATTATGTTTGTCTCCCAATGATATATACGTCGCTTATATAGCCGAAAAGGTTGTTTCCAAGAGACCACAACCTAAAGAATAGTTTTATGCATTGTGGCATAAACTGCTTGGTCATATCTCTAATGATAGAGTAGAAAGGTTGATAAAGACTAATATCCTGCCTGCTCTTAAAAATGACCTAGAGACATGCGTAGACTATTGTAGAGGTAAAATGACCAAGATAAGGAAGAAAATTGCAGTCTGTAGTTCTGACCTGTTGAAGATTATTCACACTGACATAAGTAGACCCTATACGGCAACCTTGTGTAGAAATTTTTATTTTATCACATTTATTGATGACTATTCTTGATACGGTTATCTGTACTTGATTAAAGAAAAGTTTGAGTTTCTTGACAAGTTCAAGATTTTTTGGATTGAAGTTGAGAAATAGTTGGGAAAGGTCATAAAAGTTGTTAGATCTGACCGAGGTGAAGAGTGTTATGGCAAGCATGGCGATGCCAGACAACTTAAGGGGCCATTTGCCAAATACTTAGAGGATTCTAGGATAGTGGCTCAATTTACTATGCCTGGGAGTCTTGAGTAAAATGGTGTAGCCAAAAGGCGCAATCGCATCCTTATGAAAATGGTGAGGAGTATGATTAGTAGGACAAATTTACTTGATTTTTTGTGGGGTAAAGCTTTGAAAACAGTTTTGTACATTCCAAATCGTGTACCTATTAAAGCTATTTCATTGACTCGTTTTGAGTTATGGACTAGACGTAAGCCTAACTTAAACCATCTTAAGGTTTGGGAATGTCCTGCAGAAGTGAAGTTATATAATCCAACATTAAGTAAGTTGGACTCCAGAACCACTCGGTGTTATTTTGTATCTTACCCGAAACATTCGAAGGGATATCTGTTCTATAATCCCAATAGAGGTACAAGAATTGTGGAATCACATACTACCAAGTTTCTGGAGTTTGATGAGGCCGAAGAAAGTAGCTGCTCACAGACTATTAAAGATAATAGTACTGTGGGTAATGTTGTATCATTATCTCCTCTCATATAGATAATTGTGGAGACTCTTACACCACAGACTGAATCTGTTGAGGCTTAGGATCCTGTTGTCGAGACAGCTCCTAATGAAGTTCCTCAAGGCTCTCAGGTGCATGATGAGGCTGTTGCTGCTCCAGTAAAGAGATCCATTAGGGAGAAACGATCAGCTATATCACCAGACTATTTAGTCTATATAGGAGAGCAAGACTACGATATCGATTTTGTGGCTGATCTAGTGACTTATGCGAAAGCTGTTTCTTATCCTCAGTAGGAATTGTGGTTGGATGCAATGAGAGATGAAATACAGTCTATGAAGGATAATGGTGTTTGGAAACTTGTTGAATTACCTGAAGGTCATAGATCCATTGGCTGCAAATGGGTGTATGAGACTAAAAGGAACTCCAAAGGAAAGATTGAGAAGTTTAAAGCCAGACTGGTAGCCAAGGGTTTCACTCAGAGAGAAGGAGTAGACTATGAAGCAACTTTTTCTTCAGTCTCTTCTAAAGACTCTTTCAGAGTGATCATGACATTGGTAGCTCATTTCGATACGGAGTTACACCTTATGGATGTTAAGACTGCCTTTCTCAATGGAGACCTTAATGAAGAAGTCTATATGATGCAATCCGAAGGTTTTGCGGCAGAAAATTCATGTACGCTTGTATGTAGATTGCAAAAGTTTATTTATGGTCTCAAGCAAGCTTCTAGACAATGGTATTTGAAGTTTCATAGTGTTGTCGCTTCATTTGGTTTTGCTGAGAATAAAGTAGATCAATGTATATATTGCAAGGTCAGTAGGAGGAAATTCATTTTTCTTATACTCTATGCGGATGATATTCTGCTTGCAAGCAATGACCTTGGTTTACTGCATGAGACAAAGTGGATGTTATCAAAGAACTTTGATATGAAGGACCTTGGTGAGGCGTCTTTTGTCCTTGACATTGAGATTCATAGCAATCATTCTTGCCGACTATTGGGTTTATCTTAGAGGGCATATGTTGATCGTATCTTAGAAAGATTCAACATGCAGCAATGCAAGACAGGAATTGCTCCTGTAAGTAAATGTGATAAGTTGAGTCTATCACAATGTCCTCATTTAGATTTTGAGAAAGCTCAAATGAAGAATGTACCTTATGCCAGTGCACTTGAGAGTATTATGTATGCTTAAGTATGTACTAGACCAGATATTGCTTTTGTAATAGAACTTCTAGGCAGATATCAGTCAAATCCAGGACACGATCATTGGGTTGCTGCCAAGAAGGTTCTGAGGTACTTAAAGAGGACAAAAGACTATATGCTGATTTACAAACATGTTCAGGACCTACAGCTAGTTGGGTATTCGGATTCAGATTTTGCTGGCTATCAGGATGAAAAGAAGTTAACAACAGGTTACATCTTTAAGTTAGCAGGAGGTGCAGTATCATGGAAAAGTGAGAAACAGAAATCACTGACATCCTCTACTATGCAAGCGGAGTTTGTAGCATGCTTTTCGACCGCTACTCAGACAATTTGGCTCCGGAACCTCATTAAGGAGTTGACCGTATTTGATTTTGTGGATAGGCCCATACAGTTGTATTGTGACAACAACTCTGCAGTGTTATTTGTTAACAACAATAGAAGTCTCAAGACATCTAAGCATACGGAGGTCAAGTAATTGATTATAAAGGAAATAGTTCAGAATGGTGACATTGCAGTAGAGCATATTTCGACAGATGATATGATCGCAGATCTACTAACTAAAGGCCTTCGCCCTTGTGTATTTGATCGACATGTCATTAACATGGGCTTAGGAGTATCATAGGATACTGTTAATTAGTGAGAGCTATTGAGTTTTATGTTGCTCTTATGAAGTTTGTATCTGATTTCATTACATTTTGTAATATTTGACTATGTATCAATTTTTTTATATTCAATGAGGTATTTGTGAATGTACATTTATAAAGTTGAGTACATATATTTAATGAAAATCTCGAGGCATTGTGTAAATCTTGAGTACAGGTTATGGGGCATTCTTGATATTAGCTTTTACAATATGTCTTGTTATACATAAAGTACGGTTAACTATCAAGGTAAGACATATGAAGGTTCGTTGGAACCATAAAAGATGTTTTCTGGTGACACACTAAGTTTTGTGACACTTAAGGAGAGAGAATGTGGACTAACAAAATGGATAACACATGAAGTATCACTCATTATAAGGTATTATCCATTTGTCACACTACCATATTGAAGCCATATCAGTAAAATTGAAAGCACTCGTGACCATAGAAGGCTTTGCATGAGTACATGCAGTTACGACCATGATTCAATGTTCGAGATTTTATGGGATCGGATTAACTATTAAGAATAATCTCTAGACCAATATAAAGGCGCGCACACAGTTCTGTTTCAATTAATATCGCTCAAGTGGGAGAATGTAATAATTTCCTAATGTTAGCTTCAATAATTGAAATTAGCTGAATTAGTTTGGTCTAATAAAGGTAAGATATATGGGCTCTTAACAAGTTTAATATGGGATTGGCAAGTGTGGGCCGAGTACGACCCAGCCCATAATGAGACGGGCCCTTGGTCGAAGACTCTATAAATAGCGCTCAAGTCCCTCTCCTAACCTGATGATGCACAATTTGACTCACATAAGGATTTAGAGAGAACTTTCTTCTCGTAAGTGGCAATCTCATTAGGCCAGTGTTCTAACGAAGGGGATATGGGAGAAGCACTCGAGTTCGTGTTCGGAAACCATCGCAAATTCCGTGTCAAGTTCGATGGATTCCAAACCAGGTACGCGAATCGATAATCTCTCCATTAACGTGTTTTCGGTTTCTATTCATGGTGATCCTAGACGTGCCATTTTCGTGGCCAACATAGAGGACGACCTAGACTTGGTCCAGAGCATTGAAGATGAGTGTGAGAGAAGTTCGATTGGTGGTGATGAGCGTCAGTGCTCTGCTCCGTCACGGCAGAGGTTGTTGTGGCCGGCAAGGGAGATTTGATGGCAATTGTTGTTGATCGGAATTGGTAGACGATCGATTGATGGTGATGGAGCTTTTGGTGAATTGGACAAGCCGAAGATGAGAGGTCTGGTGTTTACTGAACCGAGCCCAGTTGTGCTCAAAATGGTATGGTCTTGTGAATGGGCTGATCAGTAGTGGGCCGAGGCCTTTTGATTTGTTAAAAAAGTTGGCACGTTATTCAAAAAAAGATTAGTAAATTTAACTAGGAGTTAGTAATTCAAGACGTTAGTAAGAAAGATGGATAAAAGTTGGTAAAAAAAACAAGAGAAGTTGATAAGTAAATGATATGTGAGCAAGAGTTAGTAATTTCATAAAATTCTTCATAAATCACTTGTAAATTATTCGAAATGACCTGTAATTTTTTACCAGCAATTTTGGTCACTTACCTTTTGTTTCTAAAATTCTCCAACATGGAAGAAAATCTAGAATAGTAGAATCGCCATGTATTATTTAAATGAAGCATAGGAAGTACGTTGCATGAAAACTACTCTAGATCAAGGCTCCTGCACAGGTTAAAAATCTAGATCTAGTCAGTTCATGGCTTGTAAGGTGTCTAACGAGCCATCAAGTGGCCATGTCTCTACATCCGATCCCCAAGATTAAAGAAAGCAAAAAGAATGTGATATACATTTTGTCATATCTTATATGTAATTATTTCCCAGAACTGTGGCTCTACAATCTACCAAATCATTATCGTTGGCTTTTCCAAGTTTTTTCTAAAAAAGAATTATATTCATTGCTTAAACATCATACATAAGAAGTATATGGACTTCGTAACAAAGTGAATCAAAGCAGGGCAAACAGAATATTGCGATATAAAGCCAAATCCATAAAACAAACAGATCAACATAGTACTAATAGGGTTAAGCACACGCTCGATCCTAATATATTTATTAAGCAAAACAATCAATGGCCAATTACCGAATATTGTATATACGTCAATGATGAGCACACATTGGAAATTCATCATCTAGTAACCACGGCATTGTTAATTGACAATGTATGTATAGGTTTGGTTTCCTCTACACCATCGTCGCACGGAACAACCAAAACAGGTTGAATGAAGACAAATCTAACATTTGGGGGAGTAATTCTTCGTGGTTTAGCAAGACACTAGAGTTCTTGTAATCACCATTGAAGCTAAAGATATTTATTATACTTCTAGATTTAGATTGGGAGAGAATAGCTCACAATTTTAGAACTAGATCGAGAGAGTTCAACTCTCACATGTAGATCGGGAGAAATGGAAACACTACAAAAAATTAGTGTTTAGCAACGAATTTTGCCAAGAAAAATTTGGCAAAATTCATCACTAAACGAATTTGCGACGAATTTAGCGATGGAAAAAAATTCGTCACTAATACGCCGTCGCAAAATTTTGTGACGAAAAATTTCAATTTTCGTCTCTAATTTGAGACGAAAAAAAATTCGTTGCAATATTCATCACTAATTCTTCATGGCAAAATTTGTCGCTAATTTGCACGAACTTTATTCGTCGTAAAATTCGTCGCTAATTTACCACGAACTTTATTTGTCGCAAAATTCGTCGTTAATTATTCGCCGCTAATTATCCGTAGCAAAATTCGTCGCTAATTTGCCACGAACTATATTTGTCGCTAATTATTTGTGGCAAAATTTGTTGCTAATTTTCCACAAGTGTATTCGTTACAAAATTTGTCGCTAATTTGCCACCAAATTTTTTTTACTTTTGTCATAAACATTATTCATGAACGAATTTTGCGACGATTTTTTAGCGACGAATATCGTTTAGGAATAAAATTAGCGATGAAATTTTATTTTTGCAACGAACTTTTGTAATTTGTGATCGTACGATAAAATCATTGATTTTATTTTTTTGATTTTAAACCTAATTAAAAGAAAAATTAATTTTGCGAATTTATATTTAACATTGTTTAAGCACTTAATAACATCAAATATTATAATAATATGAAAATGAAATACATTCATCTACATTTTCCTCAAGAATGACGTAAATATTTTTCTTTATAGTACACATAATGAGAGAATAAATAATCTTGCACAATAATTAATGACGACACAAATGAATCAAAAAAGAATTTCCTGCTTTTAGTGACAACCCCCATCATATAAAAACTGAACAAAACTAAATACACGGTCCATGTGAGATGCTCACTTCCTACTCCAGTTTTAACAAATGCCAGTTAAAATGTTGTTGTAACCTCTCATTTGCATAACTTATGCAGAATTGCTCAAAGCTATTCTTCTACAAAACATAAATTGTCTGGAATTAGACACAAAATTAGTGACATTGTTTCCACATTAAATGTTAATATATTAAGCTTCTAAAGGATACATAATGACTGTGAAGCAAGCAATCTTAATTGAGTAAAGCAACGAAGGTAAATGAAATATAGAGGAAAAAGGTTGAAGTTCACTTTCAGTGATAAATCTAATAAAAGTAAAGAAACAAAGGTGCAATGTAGGTGATCCAAATCGGTTCACTGTCCATAGCTGCACACTTCCACCACAAAAAAAAAACATTTATGTAAGTGACATGAACAAAATAAAGAATGATATTGGATGCTATTTATCTTTTAGCTACCATAAAATACCTGACAACACTGCACACTTCCACCACAAGCAGCATAATGAAGTGGAGTGCTTCCAGCACCTGCAACATGCAAAGAACAACACGCATGACTTTCCACAAATGCATGTTTCTAGGCGGTATCGCTGCATTCAAATAATAAATCATTTTGAATGAAGCCATAATTCTCCCACAGGGTATTTTCTAAAAAAGCAAATAACACCTAATGCAACCCCCAAGACCAGAAGACAAAAGAGGGGTTTTGGACTCTTGATTGCCCATTCATTCCTGTCCTCAAAAACCCAAGCCCCATGACTAAAAGCAAGGAAAGGAAAAAGATGGAACCAATCACATCAGCTATGACCCAGCTAAGCTATGTATCCCAATACAATATACCAATATAGGTTAACATACCAAACCTCCTAGAATTTATTGCCTCTTTTCCTTTGCATTGCAAGAATACATGCAGATGCTATGAGCTATACTAGAGCCGAAAGGAGAACAATCAAAAGAGAGAAAAAACAGAGACAACATGTAATGTCCCCACCTTAGGGTCATTCTTGTGACATCCCGTTCATTATTATCTTCATTACACACAAGCAGAAGCATGTCTCGGGGACAATCACAATCAATACACATAGCAAAAATAAGACAAGAAGCATCATGAGCAAACTTTATGTTTACAATGCATGCGAACATATTAAATACATGCCAACTAAGGATAGCAAAACTTGACTTGGGTTATCTTATACCCACTATGGCTTCTCCCTCCTTGCTTATTCATCTCCTCTCCGGTCTCGTCCGTCTGGCCATCTCACATTCCACCCGTGGCCTTGTCCCAGAGCTGGTCCACCCGCACCGCTAAAGCACCATTGAACCCACATAGAGATCAACCCATTCTCCATTCGTGTAGTGATACCATGCCACATACAGATGAGACACCAAGTCCGTTAGGCCCTCATCGAACATCACAAGCGTCGTGATTCGGCGGTAGACGCCATCTTCTCTGACATCTATCACGGTGAGCACTTCGGCTCTCATCTCCATGGGATTGCCAATGGGGATCGGGGGAGATGCCATCCTACGGACCTAAAAGAGGGAGACAACGGGGGATGAGTTGGGGAGACTCAGCAAGTGAAAACAATAATATCAAGCGAGGATATATCGATCGCCGTTAACATAAGTCGGCCCTTACCGCACCCACATCAATGACAGATCAATAACAAAGTTCATAAAAGAATATCACACATGGCAACATCTTGTACACTTTACCAACAAGGCTTGGTTCTATCTCAAACAACATCAAATAGGAAACATGATCAAACTAAGGAAATGAACCAACTATGACCAACCAAACGACCGAGAAACGGTCCAAGCAAACCATGTCACAACGCATCTCAACATCTTTTCCCAATATTAGGGAATTCACTTACATAACAACTAACAATACTAGAGAATAGGCTAGAAATGGGTGAGCTCGGGTAATCTTCGGGCTTCCTCCTTGCTTGGCTGAGCAAACCAAGGCCTACAAAGGCCAAACTGTGGGCTCTTGGGTGGAAATAAGATGAAGCATGATCCGGCTCGAGATTTGTTTGGACGTGAGTTCCTCGGGCCAAAAGGGTGAGAAAAATAAGAAACAAAAGGGAAAGGAAGATGATGATGAAGTTGGCATGAGAGAAGGAAGGAGGGGTGTCTTGCTATTTATAAAAGGCTTGGAAGACACTAGAAAATCCTAGAATTAAGCCAATAAGAGAGAGCTTTTAAGTCAGATTTCTTGATAGCTTGCATTTAATGCCATAAATGACTAAGGCCAAAGGAAAATGATGAAGGCCCAAGCTTATCTTCACCTCATTGGCTCTCTCTCTCTCTCTCCCTCCCTCTCGGCTACTCTCTCTCTCTCTCTCTCTCTCTCTCTCTCTCTCTCTCTCTCTCCCCTCGATCGAATGGCCTTCTTTCTCGGCCCCTTGGCTTCGCCAATTATTGGCATTGCCTTGGGTTCTATTCTTAGTGCCTCTTGAGTCACCAAGGAGCCTTAAATGAGCCATAACGAAAGGGGCATAACTCAGCTTGCCACAATAATGGAGGGGGACACCTCATGGGGGGGGTCCAATAATGAAGGCTAAATGGCAATAATTGCACATTTGACCAAGTCGACCTTTTTTGTCTCTTTTCTTCAGCCAAAATCTGAACCGTGGGAGGTCTACAAGCTGGTTGGTTCCGCTCAAAAGCCTCTCAGGCCAATCGGTTTACTCGAAATTGGCTAAACGTTGCTATAATCACAACTCTGCATCATATTAGTTCTCATAAGTTCCAAGGGTTTTCTCATGATAAATAATTCTAATAATCCCATTTAAAATAATGTTTAATGTGAAAATGCCCTCACAAATGACCAATGTAACATCCCGAAATTCGACTCAGTCTCTGGAATGAATAAAACGAGTCTTATTCGATATTCCATTTCCGTAAGTCTCGCCCGGAGCCGATCACTCTCGGGATACTGACCAAATGGGAATGGCCAACTGGGATTAGATACGTGGACCAAGGACCGATCGCGAATTAAGCCGATTTAAAAGAATGACGAGGAAATGTTTTGGGCCAGTATGGACCGGTCTTCGGAACTCGAGCCGGATGATCGCGTTCTCGGAACTAGCGATAATTCCTCCCGTCCCTTGACAATCGAGCTCGTCGTGACTCGGACAAACCAAGGTCGATACGCGTAAATTCTAAACGGCCCCTCGTTAGTGAGAGATTTAGAAATGTGAAATCTGACAATTCGATCGTGAAATTTAATCCGGACATCGGGAGCGATGTTTCGCGAGTCTCGGGATAGTTTTTTATGAAGACGACGTCAAATTAAGCTGGCCATATGTATAAAGGGCATGTACAGTCGAAAAATTAGCGTTTCGACCCGGTACCGGAACTTGATGTCATATTTACCCTTATGCCCCTAGGAGTTCCGAATTTTGAAGTCTTTGAGGGGTGTGACACTTGTCAACACCCCCCTTCCCCATGCATGTCATGATTGAAACATAACCCACACACTACCTCTTCCTCTCTCCCATGCAACTCATCATCATCCATCACCTCACACTCTCTCTCTCTTCTCTCTCACTCTCTCCCTCCCTCACACTCTCACTCGGCACCCTCTCTCCCTCTCCCGACCGTGTCCCTCTCTCCCCCTCAGCTCACGCCGCCGTCCACAGCCCGCCGGAACCACCACCGGCCAGCACCACCGCCGTGAGCCTCCCCCTCTCGCCTCACCGCCAGCCGACCGACCATCCCCTCCTTCCACCCTTGCTGTTCGCAACCGGCCAAGGCCTCACGCCGAGGCCAGCTCGGCCGCGCCTTCGCCGAGCCCGTCGCCGCTCCGCCAAGGCCGCCGCCGTGCACCGCCGTCGCCCTTCGCCGACTCCCTCCTGCCCTCACCGTTTTCCTCAGCGTTTCCTCTTTCCTCCGGCTGCATGCAAGGGTGTTGGCCGCCGGTCAGCTGAAGGGAAGAAGCTGGTCGTTCGCCGCCGGGAAGCACCGCCGCCGCCGGAGCACCGTGACCGCCGCTGCTGCCCCTTCACCGCCGTCCCCTTTCCTTTCCGGTTGCATGCACGGGTGAGCACCGGCCAGCCGCGCCACCAGCCGCCGTTACCCCCTCTCCCTCTCCTCTCCGCCGCGGCTGCATGCACGGCTGAACCACCGCCGGCCGCCGCTGCACGCCGTCGCCTCCGTCGCCCGTCCCTCTCTGTTTTTCCTCCACCCCTCACTGTTCCGTCCATCCTCTCGCCGGGACAGCTGTGCCGTTCACGCCGTGCACGGTGCACCGCCGTGCGGTCGCTGTTCACCGCCGTTCGCCGGAGCCGCTCGTCGCCAGCCAGCCATCGCCGTTCCTCCCCATTCCGTCCGTCCGTCCCTGTTCCGTCCCCCCTTCGCCGGAGCATACCGCCGTCGCCGTGACCGAGCTAGCACCGCCGTACGCCGCCGTGTTCAGCCGCTGGTCGGACCAACCAGCAGCTCGTCCGGCCTCCCCTCACCGTGAACAGCAGCTCAGCCGACCGTGAGCCGCCGCCCGAGGCTGCTGTGGTCAGCCGGCCGCCGCTCGCCGCCGCTCCCTTGGGTCTTGCGCCGCCGGTTTCACCGTTCACCGGTGATCGGCCGCCATTCCCCGTCGCCCGAGCTTGGAATTAGGTGGGTGGAAACCTCTAAACCCTAATTAGGACGATAATGCATTTTAGCGGGCCTAGGGTGAGATTAGTATCGAGTTATTGTTGATTTGGACCTCGTATGAAATTAGATATTGTTAGTGGGTGTCGGGAATAAATTGATAGGCGACAAAGCATGTTATAGAAGTGGATTAGAGGTCGAAATGATGATTAATAGCTGCTGTTCATATTAGGATGCAATGGTCAACTTAACGGTAGTTCGAGGAATTTGATGAATCGGAATGCCGGGATTGCCGGGGTGATTGAATTGCGTGTCGGTTGTTCAAATTGTGACTAATTGGCTCTAGCATGTCGCATACTAGCGTGAACCGACCATTGTGGAATGTGATTGGTGAATTGTCAATGTGCTTTATAATGTCCATGTACGTCATGATAGCCAAGTTCGCATGTTATGCCCCGTGGCATTGATTTGGGCTAAGTAAGCATATGACGTAGACCATTGGTTGTGTACTTGTGACATTTAATTGTGTGACACATTGGGCCATGGTACATAGCACTGACATTTGTGTGCGAAATCGCATGGCTGCACATTACGCTTGCTGAGTATGAAGCATTATGGAAATTGTGCGAGAATGCGTGTATGCCATGGATTGTGATCACCTAAACATGCCCTGATGCGTTTACGCGGGGTTCAGATAAAACCGGTTGTATGAATGTGTGATCACCTTCGCCCTGATGCGGAATACGCGGGGTGTGCCGTCCTCATGCACTTTGGAGCAGGACGATGCCCGGTACATCCGGAAGACAACCATCCTGATGCGTTTACGCGGGCTCTGGTTTGTAAAGGAGAACGGTGTTGCGCCTGATGCGTAAGGACGCGGGCTAGAGACACTGGGCCTGAGGCGTCTTTACGCTGGCCATGGAGTGTTGTGATTGGTCTTTGGACCGGATCTTCAGATCGGACCTTCGGGTCGGGCCTTCGGGTCGAGATAATTGAAATAACCGGATAACGTGTGATGCATAGTGTTGGATTATGTGATGAAATTCGATGGGCATGGTATGGGACGTGTCTAAGTAGATTTCATTCTATAATCTGAATACGAATGGGAATTGTGCCGAGATGCCATAGGAGTTTGGATTGTGGGCATGGCAAGTTAGTGGCATTTGCATGCATTTGAATGCATGAGAAATTGTGTGGGATTGTGTGACTCGGTGTACCATATTTAGAATTGTCACAAAAAGGTTTTGAGCATACGTGTGACGTACGCCTGGTCGAGGATGCCGCTTGTGATTTGTAATGTTATGGGATTATCTAACCTGCAGGGTCATTGATATGCCAATTTGGGCTTACGGGCCAAAGTCATTGTTATATATGCGTGCTATTGTCTTTCCCGTCAGGAGATGCATGTTAGCCTAATTTAGGTTTAGGAGTTTTCACTCACTGAGAAGTGTCTCACGGTTTTCATAACCCAACCTTTCAGACCAGCGCCCATGAACCGACCGCCCATTCCAATTCGCTTCGGGATCCCTATAGAATATGAGCATACGGTGGTTGAGTTCCCGGTGGCGAACAACGAAGTTTACATAAGGCATTACACCATGATTACCGTAGATGTAGGTACGACACATCCCGAAGTCCATGAGTATGTAGCCTGGTGTTTTCGAGACCGTTGGGGAGATGAGTTCGGACCCCTCCGCATGATGGACGTTCCATTCACCATAGAAGGCCAGCTTGATCCACAATGCCCGAGCGGTGAGGTCGTGGATTCCGAGACGAGTGTGGATGAGACTATAGGTCCTTTCGCCTGGTACGAGCTTGCCGAGGATGAGGAGTTGGGTGGTATAGATCATGAGTTCCCGATGGAGGATCCAGCAGTCGAGGACCCGGTAGTGGAGCCTATGGAGGTTGACGAGGCCGAACCAATGGACACCGAGGAATCCGAGGAGGAGGCCCCTAGCGAGGATTCAGAGTTACCAGACAGCCCGTCCGAGTCCGATGGTTCAGATCCAGATTGGGAACCCTAGGCTCGGTTATCTATTTATGAGGGTAGGCACTTTTTGGAGATTAGGACCCTCTACCGTTGGCTGTTCTCTCTCTTTTGTTTGCACCGTATTTCCATGGTCATCTTATTTTGGGAACGTTGTAAGGATGATGTTAGTTGTTTTCAATTATGGATGTGTACGTTGCCTCAATTCCATTTATGCTGTTGCCCTTGGTTCTCATGTTTATTTTGTACGGGTATTTGTTTTTAAATTCTTGCTTCCGCTTGTGCTTTATATTCTGCTATGGGAAATGGGTCGACGACGATGCGTCCTGGGACGTCGTGTTATCTTCTTATCGACCCTCAAGTGGGATGTTGCGTGCCGGAGAGTTCGGGGCGTGACATCCCCCGTTGAATTGGTATCAGAGCAAGGTCAGCTCGATCCAACTAGGTCGAGTCTTGGAGTAATAAGGAGCGATGAGACCATGGGTAGCCACTTAGGATGACTTCGTGTGCTGCGTA
Source organism: Syzygium aqueum (assembly GCA_031216185.1). Lineage (NCBI taxonomy): Eukaryota > Viridiplantae > Streptophyta > Magnoliopsida > Myrtales > Myrtaceae > Syzygium > Syzygium aqueum. Next base: position 20,623,444 of record CM062238.1, read on the forward strand.
CATCTCCTGACAATGCGTGATGATTTGGCGTATATTGCTATTATGACCCATGATGTGCAGGTGCGGCAGGACCTGAGGTGAGTATGTGAACCCTTGGGTGATGTATTGATTAGTTCCTGTTAAGCCGCATGCTGATTGTCTGGTTGTTGTCTTGAGACCTGCCTAGGACTTAGACTGGATAGATTGGTTTAAGTCTCTAATTCCTTAATGGAATTATAGCAGGTAGTTGAGCTGTCAGAGTCGTCAGGATGAGTAAGAGAAGAGGAAAGGAGTCGCAAGGACAGTCTAGTGAGGGTGCCCGCGAGGCTAGGGACCCTAGGTTCGATGAGGTCATGGAGACCCTTCGGGAGATAGGACATATCTTCGGACTGCAGGCGCAAGAAAGAGCCGCAGCCCATGCCCAGGCTGCCGAGGCTGCAGCGATCGCTGGGAATGGAGGAAATCATGCCCAGCAGGGGCAAGATCACCCAGCTGGGGCTAGACAGATGCCCCGGTTGGTAGAGCAATTCTTGAGGATGAAGCCGCCCAAGTTTAACGGTCGTGGTGACCCCGAGGCAGCTCCCCGATGGGTGGAAGAGCTGGAGAAGACCTTCAAAGTGTTGGGATGCAATGATGAGGAAAAGGTAACGTTGGCAGTGTACCAACTCCAGGATGGTGCTAATGACTGGTGGAGTGCCTCAGAAGGAGGAGTGTTCCCAGTGGGAACGGCCCCAACTTGGACTGTTTTTGTGGAGAACTTCTATGGGAAATACTTCTCGGAGAATGCCCAGGAGAAGAAGCTGACGGAGTTTATGAGGTTGCGCCAAGGTCAGATGACTGTGGACCAGTATGAGGCTGAATTTGCAAGGCTGGCAAGGTTCGCACCGACTATGGTTGCGGATCCAAGGGACAAGGCTCGAAGGTTCCGGGATGGGCTGAAGCCGGATCTTCGGAGCCAGATTCTGTCGCATGACATCAAGGAGTATGGAGAGATGTTCAGGAGAGCCCAGATAATCGAACGAGATCAGCAGGAAAGGTTAGCCGCGTCTGGATCGCGGTTTGTGCGAGGAAAGGATAACCGTCGCCTAGGAAAGAAGCCCATGACAGGCAATCGGCGATTTGTTCCCCCTGTCCGACGGAACATAGGGAAGCCAGCTGCCCCGCCAGGAAGGTTCGGAGCGTGCTTCAAGTGTGGGAGTACGGAGCACCAAATTCGCAGCTGTCCTCAGGCGCGTCCCCAAGAACAGCAACGGGCACCTCAGCAGTACCAGCCCCGACCAGGAAATCAAGCCGGGAATCCCCCACCGGCAAATCAAGGACGACCGCCCGCTCAAGGAAGGGTTTATGCTGTAGCGCGTGGAGAAGCGGAGAACGCGCCGGGCGTGGTCACAGGTACGATTTCCTTATGTGGCCATACCGCTTATGCACTATTTGATTCAGGGGCAACCCATTCATTCATTTCGGAGCAGTTTGTTAAGTTGATTGGCTTAGTACCAGTGATGTTAGAGATTTCACTTTGTGTGACAACGCCGATGAATGATAGGGTGTTAGTTTCCTTTGGATGCCCTGGTTGTGAGGTAAATATTGGGGGTGAGGATGAGAGTATCGACTTGGTAGTGCTAGCCATGTTCGATTTCGATGTGATTATAGGGATGGACTGGTTAGTCCGACAGAAGGCTGTAGTGGATTGTAGCAATAGGACGATCCGGTTTAATCCTGATGGACGTCCTAGCTTCGAATTCCAGGGGAACCGAGGAGGAACCTCGACCCCATGGATATCTTCGTTAGAAGCAAGTAAATTGCTGGATAATGGGTGTGAAGGTTATCTGGTGGATATTGTGGATCCGACTATAGTGGAACCTAAGTTGGATGATATACCAGTGGTGTGCAACTTCCCCGAAGTCTTTCCGCAGGAATTGCCGGGTTTACCGCCCGACCGGGAAGTGGAGTTCGTTATTGAGTTAGCACCCGGGACTGAACCGATATCGAAGGCCCCGTATCGAATGTCCCTGTCCGAACTAAAGGAGTTGAAGGTTCAAATGCAGGAATTGCTGGACAAGGGTTTCATCCGCCCTAGTGCGTCTCCATGGGGAGCGCCAGTCCTGTTTGTGAAGAAGAAAGATGGGACGTTAAGGTTATGTATAGACTATCGGCAGCTGAACCAAGTGACGATAAAGAATAAGTACCCTCTCCCTAGGATCGATGACTTGTTCGATCAGCTGCAAGGAGCCTCAGTGTTCTCCAAAATAGACTTGAGGACAGGGTACCATCAGTTGAGAATTAGGAAGGAGGACATTCCTAAGACTGCCTTTAGGACGAGGTATGGGCATTACGAGTTCACGGTCATGCCTTTTGGATTGACGAATGCCCCAGCCGCTTTCATGGATCTGATGAACAGGGTGTTTAAGGAATTTTTGGATCAATTCATCATAGTGTTCATCGATGATATCCTAGTTTATTCAAAGAGCCCCGAAGAGCATGAAGAACACTTGGCTAGAGTGCTACGGACCTTAAGAGAACATGCGTTGTATGCCAAGTTCAGCAAGTGCGAGTTTTGGCTCAATCAAGTAGGATTTCTTGGGCATATTATATCTGGAGATGGAATTTCTGTAGATCCAACTAAGGTGGAAGCGGTAACGAAGTGGCCCAGGCCAACGTCGGTAACGGAGATCAGAAGTTTTCTTGGTTTGGCTGGCTATTACAGACGGTTTGTAGAAGGTTTTTCCTCGATAGCCATGCCCTTGACTAAATTATTAAAGAAGGAAGCAAAGTATGTCTGGGATGACAAGTGTGAAAGGAGTTTCCAAGAGTTGAAGCGTAAGTTGACGACCGCTCCAGTTTTGACCATTCCGTCCGGACCAGGAGGATTTGAGATTTACAGCGATGCTTCGTTAAGAGGACTCGGATGTGTGCTCATGCAACATGGGAAGGTGGTGGCGTATGCGTCACGCCAGCTGAGGCCTCATGAGATGAATTACCCGACGCATGATTTGGAACTGGCAGCGATAGTTTTCGCGCTTAAGATTTGGAGGCACTACTTGTGCGGGGAGAAGTTCCAGATTTTCACGGACCACCAAAGCCTCAAATATCTGTTCTCGCAGAAGGAGTTGAATATGAGGCAGCGTCGATGGATGGAATTATTGAAGGACTATGACTGCGACATTCTGTATCATCCGGGTAAGGCGAACCGTGTGGCGGATGCTTTAAGCCGCAAGTCGAGTATGGCTCATTTATTAGTTAAGGAGTGGACGTTATTGGAAAAGCTGAGGGATTCAGAGTTTAAGTTCGAAGTAAGCCGGGTGTCCAGTTTGTTCGCGACATTAAGGATCGAACCAGAGGTTCAGGTTAAGATCAAGGAACTGCAACCTTCGGACCCCGAGATTCAGAAGATTATGGAAATGGATGCGGCAAAGAGGAAGCCCGATTTCCAAGTATCCGCGGATGGAATTTTAAAGTATCGTGGCCGACTTTGCGTGCCGGATGATGAAGGACTTAAAGAGGAAATCCTGAGCGAAGCTCATCGGAGTCAGTATAGTATCCATCCGGGTAGTACAAAGATGTACCAGAATCTACGTCAACATTATTGGTGGAATGGCCTGAAGAAGGATGTGGCTAAGCATGTGGCCAAGTGTCTGACGTGCCAGCAAGTGAAGGCACAGCACTGCAAGCCAGGTGGATTGTTACGACCTTTAGAAATTCCCGAGTGGAAGTGGGAGCATATTACGATGGACTTCGTGACGGGTTTACCACGAAGCCAAAGAGGACATGACTCGATTTGGGTCATAGTGGATCGTTTGACGAAGTCTGCACATTTCCTGGCGGTAAGGAAGGATTTGGAATTAGAGAAGTATGCGGAGTTATATGTGCGACAAATAGTGCGTCTTCATGGAGTGCCAGTGACGATCACCTCGGATCGTGATCCAAGGTTTACGGCCAACTTTTGGAAGAGTCTACAAACGGCCTTAGGAACAAGATTACAGTACAGTACAGCCTACCACCCGCAGACAGACGGGCAATCTGAAAGGACAATTCAGACCCTGGAGGATATGTTGAGAGCGTGTGTTTTGGACTTCCAAGGCAAGTGGGAAGAGCAATTGCATTTGGTAGAGTTTGCCTATAATAACAGCTTTCAGCAAAGTATTCAGATGGCGCCTTTTGAAGCTTTGTATGGTAGGGCCTGTAGGACGCCACTGTGCTGGGATGAAGTTGGTGAGCGAAGTATCGCGGGACCGGAGCTAGTTCAGCAAACGATGGAAGTAGTAGAAGTTATCCGGGATAGGCTAAGGACTGCCCAAAGTCGCCAGAAGAGTTACGCCGACAGAAGGCGACGACCCTTGGAGTTTCAAGTAGGAGATCATGTGTTTCTCAAGGTGTCGCCAATGAAAGGACTTTCCCGATTCGGCAAGAAAGGAAAGCTTAGCCCAAGGTATGTCGGACCATTTGAGATCCTAGAGAAGATTGGAGATATGGCATACCGACTAGCCTTGCCTCCCAACCTATCCCAGGTGCACAATGTTTTTCACGTATCGATGCTAAGGAAGTATGAACCGGACCCGACTCATGTCTTAAGATACGAGGAAGTGGACGTAGACGACAGAGTGACGTATGTGGAAAAGCCGGTCAGAATCGAGGACAGAAAGGACCGAGTGCTAAGGAATAAGACTATTCCGATGGTCAAAGTGGTTTGGCAGCATCATGGAACAGAAGGCGCTACTTGGGAAAGTGAAGAGGCCATGCGACGTCAATACCCCCAGTTGTTCGAGTAGGTTAATGTGGGTTTTAAATTTCGAGGACGAAATTTTTGTAAGGGGGGAAGAATTGTAACATCCCGAAATTCGACTCAGTCTCTGGAATGAATAAAACGAGTCTTATTCGATATTCCATTTCCGTAAGTCTCGCCCGGAGCCGATCACTCTCGGGATACTGACCAAATGGGAATGGCCAACTGGGATTAGATACGTGGACCAAGGACCGATCGCGAATTAAGCCGATTTAAAAGAATGACGAGGAAATATTTTGGGCCAGTATGGACCGGTCTTCGAAACTCGAGCCGGATGATCGCGTTCTCGGAACTAGCGATAATTCCTCCCGTCCCTTGACAATCGAGCTCGTCGTGACTCGGACAAACCAAGGTCGATACGCGTAAATTCTAAACGGCCCCTCGTTAGTGAGAGATTTAGAAATGTGAAATCTGACAATTCGATCGTGAAATTTAATCCGGACATCGGGAGCGATGTTTCGCGAGTCTCGGGATAGTTTTTTATGAAGACGACGTCAAATTAAGCTGGCCATATGTATAAAGGGCATGTACAGTCGAAAAATTAGCGTTTCGACCCGGTACCGGAACTTGATGTCATATTTACCCTTATGCCCCTAGGAGTTCCGAATTTTGAAGTCTTTGAGGGGTGTGACACTTGTCAACACCCCCCTTCCCCATGCATGTCATGATTGAAACATAACCCACACACTACCTCTTCCTCTCTCCCATGCAACTCATCATCATCCATCACCTCACTCTCTCTCTCTCTTCTCTCTCACTCTCTCCCTCCCTCACACTCTCACTCGGCACCCTCTCTCCCTCTCCCGACCGTGTCCCTCTCTCCCCCTCAGCTCACGCCGCCGTCCACAGCCCGCCGGAACCACCACCGGCCAGCACCACCGCCGTGAGCCTCCCCCTCTCGCCTCACCGCCAGCCGACCGACCATCCCCTCCTTCCACCCTTGCTGTTCGCAACCGGCCAAGGCCTCACGCCGAGGCCAGCTCGGCCGCGCCTTCGCCGAGCCCGTCGCCGCTCCGCCAAGGCCGCCGCCGTGCACCGCCGTCGCCCTTCGCCGACTCCCTCCTGCCCTCACCGTTTTCCTCAGCGTTTCCTCTTTCCTCCGGCTGCATGCAAGGGTGTTGGCCGCCGGTCAGCTGAAGGGAAGAAGCTGGTCGTTCGCCGCCGGGAAGCACCGCCGCCGCCGGAGCACCGTGACCGCCGCTGCTGCCCCTTCACCGCCGTCCCCTTTCCTTTCCGGTTGCATGCACGGGTGAGCACCGGCCAGCCGCGCCACCAGCCGCCGTTACCCCCTCTCCCTCTCCTCTCCGCCGCGGCTGCATGCACGGCTGAACCACCGCCGGCCGCCGCTGCACGCCGTCGCCTCCGTCGCCCGTCCCTCTCTGTTTTTCCTCCACCCCTCACTGTTCCGTCCATCCTCTCGCCGGGACAGCTGTGCCGTTCACGCCGTGCACGGTGCACCGCCGTGCGGTCGCTGTTCACCGCCGTTCGCCGGAGCCGCTCGTCGCCAGCCAGCCATCGCCGTTCCTCCCCATTCCGTCCGTCCGTCCCTGTTCCGTCCCCCCTTCGCCGGAGCATACCGCCGTCGCCGTGACCGAGCTAGCACCGCCGTACGCCGCCGTGTTCAGCCGCTGGTCGGACCAACCAGCAGCTCGTCCGGCCTCCCCTCACCGTGAACAGCAGCTCAGCCGACCGTGAGCCGCCGCCCGAGGCTGCTGTGGTCAGCCGGCCGCCGCTCGCCGCCGCTCCCTTGGGTCTTGCGCCGCCGGTTTCACCGTTCACCGGTGATCGGCCGCCATTCCCCGTCGCCCGAGCTTGGAATTAGGTGGGTGGAAACCTCTAAACCCTAATTAGGACGATAATGCATTTTAGCGGGCCTAGGGTGAGATTAGTATCGAGTTATTGTTGATTTGGACCTCGTATGAAATTAGATATTGTTAGTGGGTGTCGGGAATAAATTGATAGGCGACAAAGCATGTTATAGAAGTGGATTAGAGGTCGAAATGATGATTAATAGCTGCTGTTCATATTAGGATGCAATGGTCAACTTAACGGTAGTTCGAGGAATTTGATGAATCGGAATGCCGGGATTGCCGGGGTGATTGAATTGCGTGTCGGTTGTTCAAATTGTGACTAATTGGCTCTAGCATGTCGCATACTAGCGTGAACCGACCATTGTGGAATGTGATTGGTGAATTGTCAATGTGCTTTATAATGTCCATGTACGTCATGATAGCCAAGTTCGCATGTTATGCCCCGTGGCATTGATTTGGGCTAAGTAAGCATATGACGTAGACCATTGGTTGTGTACTTGTGACATTTAATTGTGTGACACATTGGGCCATGGTACATAGCACTGACATTTGTGTGCGAAATCGCATGGCTGCACATTACGCTTGCTGAGTATGAAGCATTATGGAAATTGTGCGAGAATGCGTGTATGCCATGGATTGTGATCACCTAAACATGCCCTGATGCGTTTACGCGGGGTTCAGATAAAACCGGTTGTATGAATGTGTGATCACCTTCGCCCTGATGCGGAATACGCGGGGTGTGCCGTCCTCATGCACTTTGGAGCAGGACGATGCCCGGTACATCCGGAAGACAACCATCCTGATGCGTTTACGCGGGCTCTGGTTTGTAAAGGAGAACGGTGTTGCGCCTGATGCGTAAGGACGCGGGCTAGAGACACTGGGCCTGAGGCGTCTTTACGCTGGCCATGGAGTGTTGTGATTGGTCTTTGGACCGGATCTTCGGATCGGACCTTCGGGTCGGGCCTTCGGGTCGAGATAATTGAAATAACCGGATAACGTGTGATGCATAGTGTTGGATTATGTGATGAAATTCGCTGGGCATGGTATGGGACGTGTCTAAGTAGATTTCATTCTATAATCTGAATACGAATGGGAATTGTGCCGAGATGCCATAGGAGTTTGGATTGTGGGCATGGCAAGTTAGTGGCATTTGCATGCATTTGAATGCATGAGAAATTGTGTGGGATTGTGTGACTCGGTGTACCATATTTAGAATTGTCACAAAAAGGTTTTGAGCATACGTGTGACGTACGCCTGGTCGAGGATGCCGCTTGTGATTTGTAATGTTATGGGATTATCTAACCTGCAGGGTCATTGATATGCCAATTTGGGCTTACGGGCCAAAGTCATTGTTATGTATGCGTGCTATTGTCTTTCCCGTCAGGAGATGCATGTTAGCCTAATTTAGGTTTAGGAGTTTTCACTCACTGAGAAGTGTCTCACGGTTTTCATAACCCAACCTTTCAGACCAGCGCCCATGAACCGACCGCCCATTCCAATTCGCTTCGGGATCCCTATAGAATATGAGCATACGGTGGTTGAGTTCCCGGTGGCGAACAACGAAGTTTACATAAGGCATTACACCATGATTACCGTAGATGTAGGTACGACACATCCCGAAGTCCATGAGTATGTAGCCTGGTGTTTTCGAGACCGTTGGGGAGATGAGTTCGGACCCCTCCGCATGATGGACGTTCCATTCACCATAGAAGGCCAGCTTGATCCACAATGCCCGAGCGGTGAGGTCGTGGATTCCGAGACGAGTGTGGATGAGACTATAGGTCCTTTCGCCTGGTACGAGCCTACCGAGGATGAGGAGTTGGGTGGTATAGATCATGAGTTCCCGATGGAGGATCCAGCAGTCGAGGACCCGGTAGTGGAGCCTATGGAGGTTGACGAGGCCGAACCAATGGACACCGAGGAATCCGAGGAGGAGGCCCCTAGCGAGGATTCAGAGTTACCAGACAGCCCGTCCGAGTCCGATGGTTCAGATCCAGATTGGGAACCCTAGGCTCGGTTATCTATTTATGAGGGTAGGCACTTTTTGGAGATTAGGACCCTCTACCGTTGGCTGTTCTCTCTCTTTTGTTTGCACCGTATTTCCATGGTCATCTTATTTTGGGAACGTTGTAAGGATGATGTTAGTTGTTTTCAATTATGGATGTGTACGTTGCCTCAATTCCATTTATGCTGTTGCCCTTGGTTCTCATGTTTATTTTGTACGGGTATTTGTTTTTAAATTCTTGCTTCCGCTTGTGCTTTATATTCTGCTATGGGAAATGGGTCGACGACGATGCGTCCTGGGACGTCGTGTTATCTTCTTATCGACCCTCAAGTGGGATGTTGCGTGCCGGAGAGTTCGGGGCGTGACAACCAAACATAGCCCTAAAAAAATCTAAGCCAAACTAGGCTAAATTAGGCTTCTTGGATGGCCTGGGCACGTAGCCGGGTCACTGAGCACATGGCTAAGCCTGACCGAGCAAATGGCCAAGAATGTCACTGGGCCACACAGGCACATGGCCGAGCGCGAGACTAGGCCACATAGGTAACATGTCGAGTAGCTTGCTTGGCTGCACGAGCGATGTGCCTAGTGCCTTGCCGATCGTATGGGCAACGTACCGAGCACCATGCCGAGTCACACGAGCGTGGGGTCGGGTCATGACCAAACATGTGCAATGCCCATGAATGGCACGATTTGCGACTCATGGCCATATTTCTTGGGCACGGGACGAGATTGGAACCGGATCTTACGGGTACAACGCTTGGCACAAGGGTCGGGCACAAGAGCCAGCACATGACCGGGCATGTAGTCGATCCGTGGTCTGGCTAATGGGCACGATAGCCGGTCATGACTGGGCACATGGCCATAGCCATCGCGTTCGGAAATTTTGCCTGGGCCACGACTAAGCCACTAGACACATGGCCTAGCACATGTCTCGTCCATGGCCTACCCAACTCAACGCAATGATCCGTGGCTGAGCCATGCTCAAGTATCAATGATCCATGATCGGCCCTTAGTTATCATGTAGCCTCGTGAAATTCAGTACCCCAGAATTAACTCACGGTCATCCGGGACTAATGCATGGCCGTGCGGTATCACCCGCGACTAATACATGTTGATATCGAACTGATCCATAGTTATCCCGGACCGTTCCACTAATGACCCTTATGGTCGAAGGGTCATTCTACAGTCATATTACCCTAATCATTTGTGTAGTTGGGAAATCATTCCACTGTCGATCCCTAGGCCAATTCATGGACAATCTTTCGATTGAATCATGACTAACCCTCAGTACACTCGTTCCGATCATGTTATCCATTTCATTACCGACCCTCGACTCAAATTACCCGCTCATCCATTTATTACCAGCCCTCGGCTTCCTAGGCCCGATCAGGGATGTTACAATTCTCCCCCTCTAATAAAATTTCGTCCTCGGAATCACGATCCCGAGGTATCACAACGCATTTTTAAACAAATGGATACCCACATCCCAGGGACTGAAATTGAGGATGTTACATAACAAAAGCAAACCAGCTTAAAGCAAACATGAGAAAACCAGGAGTAGCAATATTATCGAAGACTCCGACGGAGACAACGCAATGGGCTCAAACAAAGCCACGAGATCCTCCATTTTCACGAATATCAAAACAACCAACAAAAGCAGCCCTGAATCAGATCAAACAACAAAATCAAGCTAAAGCAACAAAAGCCAAGAACAAATCTGCCCCCAATGTACATGTGCACGGCATATAGTTGTAAATATCACTTTCTTGTGGTTCCTCTTCCAACAGAACAAATCATTAGGTAAGAGGAGTGCTACCATAAACATTCAGTTTCATTTAAAAGCAACAAACAAAAAATCAGCAAGAGAACTCATTGTCCTACTTTTACAGCCATGAAATAGAAGTGCCAATGAACCGATATGTTGCTACTCTATTTGCTCCCTTTTTTTATGGGCAGCTATTTAGCTGCCGAAAATTTTTTCCTCACCTTGAGCATTTGAACATCTTCTTGAAAAGTAAGCCGCAAGGTCTTTCTCAAGTACTGCAATTAAAAGTTACTGCACATGAGTTGCACTATTTATACAATCAGATTGCAAAAAAAAAAAAAGATCATATTATAACCTTTAAAGGTTCAAAGGGATATTGTCTTCCAATAGCTTCAAGTTCTTTCTTGCAACTTGCATTCAATGAGTCGAACATTGTAACGAACAACTTGTCCACAATGTCCATTACCTGCACATAAACGTTTAGTTCGTTAAGCTAAACTGAAAATTTAGTTAAATGAAAAAGTATCAAATCCAACCTCACAATAGTGCTTCTTAATCTCCATTTCAACATCAAGGCCAGTAAAATCACACAAATGCCTATGTGTGAAGGAGTCTTCTGCCCTAAAAACAGGGCCAATCTCAAAAACACACCCAAAGTCACCACAAATGGCCAATTGCTTATGAAGCTGAGGTGACTACACCAGGCATGCAGGGCGCCCTTTATAGTCCAGTTTAAACACAGCAGAACCTCCTTCACTGGATCCAGCTATCAGTTTCGAAGTGTGAATTTCAATAAAGCCTTCAGATAACAAGAACTAGCCAAAAATCTATACAATGTGGATTCATATAAATTCAGGTGTTAAGACTCAAAACACAAGGCAAATGTAAACAGCAAACTAGGAGGAACATTGGCTGCTTAAAGCATAAGCACCAGAGCATCAGCATCTTATCTTAAGAAATTGGACTTTCATATGGAGATTGGAGACTACAAAAACAACCCGTGTGCCTCTTTCACCCCTCCACTATCACCTCCACTTTACTGCACTTCTTCAAATCCACAGGCTCCACCACAAACTCTTAGGAATAATTGCTTCAAAGTGAGAGATAGAGCGATCATCTTAAAACGAGGCAGCAAGTAAATATACACAAAAGAATCCATTACATGCTCTCTCCATGCTAACACTATAATAAATTCCGTAATGGATAGTTGATACCTGAAAATCACACTTTGTTTCAACAACTCAAGTATCAAAAGCTTCGGCCTAATACCAAGAGCTCGACAGGGGACACACTTAACTCTTCCCCTACACTAATAAAAAAACATGCTCAATACATCAAGAGCTGAAACACTCGAATCGTCGAAATCCCCGAGCAAAATCCAAACTTATGCAGACAAATATACATATTGATGGGTACGCCCCCGTGCTAAATCAACCTCCACTTCTAAACAAGCACAGACACGAAAAGCACAGATAACAAACGGAATCTCAGAATTAGACTGAACCCGAAACGACGCGCACGAGAAGGGAACTCACACGACACATCATCAAATTCGACGAGAGAGAGAGAGAGAGAGAGAGAGAGAGAGAGAGAGAGAGAGAGAGAGAGACGGACCATCGGAGTTGGCCTTGAAGCGAGCCGAATCGCGGTGATCGGAGGGGACCTTGCCAAGGACGACTGCGTGGGTTAGGACTTGTCCTTGCTATTGACGACTCGAGAAGTGGACAAGGAGGACTGCTAGAGGAGGTGCTTGTCGAGCACGTCGTTGATGTTGATCCTCTGCTTTCGATCCACGCCACTGACCACCACCTCCTTGCCCTTGACGGGGGAGGAGCCACCGCCCCTTCAAGCTCTACAGCCTCTAGGGCTTTGGAGGCCATGGCCAGGAGTCGCGGGGGAAGGGGTACCGAAAACCCTAACGAGCGTGAGAGGTTTGGGGGTGTGGGGGAGGAAAGAAGGAGAAGGAGAAGCGGAAGCAGATCTGATCAAGAGAAACGAAAGAGGGAGAGGCAAAGAGAACAGCGAGCGCGAGGGATCTAAGGAATCAGGAGAGAGAGAGAGAGAGAGAGAGAGAGAGAGAGAGAGAGAGAGAGAGAGAGAGAGAGAGAAAATAGGGGGTGAGTGCGGGCAAATTGGGAGCGAGGGTGGGGAACCCAAGAAGGAGAAGCGAAAGCAGATCTGATCGAGAGAAACGAAAGAGGGAGATGCAAGGAGAACAGCGAGCACGAAGGATTTGAGGAATCAGGAGAATGATAGAGAATTGGGGGGGTGAGTGCGGGCAAATTGGGAGTGAGGGCGGGGTGTCACGCCCCGAACTCCACGGCACGCAACATCCCGCTCGAGGGTCGATATAGTATATGATACGACGTCCCAGGAGTCGTCGTCGACCCATTTTTCCCATAACAAAACATAAGGCACATGCGGAAACGATAATTAAAACACCAGTACAAAACAAATATGAGAACCAGGGAAGCAACATAAGGAAAACCTAAACAACGTGCACAACCATAGAAATGTCAACATGGGCAAGAGGCTAAGAGACTAGGGAATCCACTGCGACAAAAGGGAGAGGGCCTAAAATTCAAAAAGTGTCTACCCTCACAAAAAGGCTAATTCTAGCCTAAGGCGCCCAATCGGAATCGGAACCGTTAGACTCTGATGAACTTTCTGATAACTCTAGGTCTTCGCTGGGATCCTCCTTCTCCTCCTTGGACTCTTCGGTGTCTATTGGCTCAATATCGTCAACCTCCATCGGCTCCACGATTCGATCCCCAACTGCTGGTTCGTAGTTCACTCCTCCTAGCTCTTCATCCTCGGCGGCTTCGTACAATCCATATGAACCCATGCTACATACTCGTGCGTCTCCTGCTTGGTCGTACCCACATCTACTCCTATCAATGTATAATGCCTAAGATAAACATCCCCATTCCCCACTGGATATTTTGCTCGAACTCGACGGGGATTCCAAACCGCACTGGGGGATCTGGCATCGTCACGGGCGTGGGTCTGAAAGGTTGGGGTTATATAAACCGTGAGACACTTCTCAGTGAGTGACAACCCCTAAACCTAAATTAGGCTAACATGCATCTCCTGACGGGAAAAACAATCATACACATACAAGAATGACTTAGGCACGTAGGCCTAAATCGGCATTTCAATGACCCTGCAGGTTAGACAATCTCATAATATCGCATTCCACGAACGGCACTCCCAATCAAGCGTACGTCACACGCATGCTCAAACTCTTTAGTGCTGGTTCCGAATAGAGATCACCGAATCGCATAATTCCACACACTGTCTCGTGCATTCACATATATGCAAATGTCATTAACTATCATGCTTGCAATTTAACTCATATGGCACTCCCGGCATAATGTTCCATTCGTGTTCCGATTATAGAATAGAATCTACTTAGACACGTCCCATACCATGCCCAGCGGATTCCATTACATAATCAGGCACTATGCATCACACGTTAACCATTCATTTTGTTAACTCGACCTGAAGGCCCGATCCGAAGATCCGATCCGAAGATCACGACCCGAAGGCCAATCACAACACTCCGTGGCCAGCGTAAAGACGCCCCAGGCCCAGTGTCTCTAGCCCGCGTCAAAACGCATCAGGCGCAACACCGATCTCCTTACGAACCAGAGCCCGCGTAAACGCATCAGGATGGTCGTCTTCCGGACGAACCGGGCAATCACAACACTCCGTGGCCAGCGTAAAGACGCCCCAGGCCCAGTGTCTCTAGCCCGCGTCCTTACGCATCAGGCGCAACACCGATCTCCTTTACGAACCAGAGCCCGCGTAAACGCATCAGGTTGGTCGTCTTCCGGACGAACCGGGCATCGTCCTGCTCCAAAGTGCATGAGGACGGCACACCCCGCGTAAACGCATCAGGGCGAAAGGTGATCACACATTCACACAACCGGTTTTATCTGAACCCCGCGTAAACGCATCAGGGTATGATTAGGTGATCACATGTCCATGGCAAACACGCACTCCCGCACAATTTCGATACAAGCCTCACACTCTGCATGCATAATGCGTGGCCATGCAATTTCGCACACGAATGTTGGTGCAATGTACCACGGCAGAATGTCCAAGCAATTCAATGCCAACGTATCATGATCAATGATCCACGTCATATGCTCAGTTAGCCCAATCAATTAATTCGGGGCATCACACGTGGTTATGGCACTTATGACGTACATTGATAATTCACCAATCACATACCACATTGTCGATCACACGAACATGCGACATGGTATTCTCAATTTATCATGATTATCAAACCAACGTGCAATTCAATCACTCCGGCCATCCCGGCACTCCAATCAAGTTAATCCACTAGTTTCCGTTAATTGGACCGTTAAATTCCCGGCATGGACAGCAACTAATCAGTCCGAGAGAGAAAAACCGAGAATATACAAAATCGAGTTCAAACTGGGCAGTTACACAGCAATAGAAATCCATTTGAAATAAATAGAAAATCAATTCCAAAAATTATGAAATTTGGATATGTTGTACAAAACATCTTGATAAACATTTTCTGTGAAGAACTCGAAACCCAATTCCAACCGTAAGCACCTCGTTTTGACACTCAAAGCCGGACAAAACCCAGTTCGCTCAAACAGCCCCTCAGACCATCAAAAATATAACTCATTCAGTACCCAAATCATTTTGGAAAGCCCTGAAATTTTTATATGTCATAGGAAAAAGTGTCTTTAACAATTTTTGTGAAGGAAGTTTGTTGAAATAAGGTCTGGAAAATTTTATAAAAATTCGGAAAGACAGAAAGGTCGGGTGAACAGTAAATCGGGCAGTTTTGTGACGGTCTGAAGACTGACCTCCGAATGACCCCAAAAAAATTCCAAAAATTCTGAATTTAAAGTATGTTATACTTAAAGATGTTGGGAACAATTTCCGTGAAGAATACTTTCTCAGATTCGGCCCACAATGATCACAAAAAAATTAATAAAGCACAGAGGTACAGTAACAATCAGAAATCCGAAAATCATCAAACTTGCACCATTAAGCAAATCAAGATTATACAACCACAAAACCAACCATACACAGCCCCTAATCCCATCTAGAGCGCATAATCGTCCTAATTAGGGCTTAGAGGAATACACTCACTTAATTTGAGTTCGGGACGACGAGGAATGGCGGCCGATCACCGGTAAACGGTTTAACCGGCGGCACGATTCCTAAGAGCGGCGGTGAGCGGCGAGTCCGGCGGCGGTCGGCGGAGGCGTCCCGGTGGTGTGGCGGGATCGGCTGTGGACGGCGTTTCTCGGCTCTCTCTTGGCCGAGAATGAGAGGGAGAGTCGGAGATAAGGAGAGAGAGGGAGTGAGGGAAAGAGTGAATGAGAGAGTAAATGAGAGAATGAATGAGAGAGAGTGAATGAGAGAATGAATGAGAGAGTTAATGAGAGAATGAATGAGAGAGTTAGAGGTCTTGAAACTCCAAAATTCGGAATATGAAGGGGCTCGAGGGTAAAAACGACATTAAGTTCCGGTACCGGGTCGATTTGCCAAATTTCGACCATATAAGTTCTATACCTAAGTGGCCAGCATATTTTTGATGTCGTCCTCACAAAAAATCATCCCGTAGTCCTCGAAAGTCGGCCTCGAACTCCGGACTAAATTTCACGATTGAATTCGACAAATTCAAATTCCCAAATCTCTCACTAACGGGCGGCCGTTTAGGGATTACGCGTATCGACCTCGGGTTGTCCGATTCGCGACAAGCTCGATTGTCGAGAGAACGAGGGGAATTATCGCTAGTTCCGTGGACACGATCGTCCGGCTCGAGTTCCGAAGATCAGTCCATACTAGCCCAAAAATACTTCCTCGTCGTTCTTCTAAATCAGGCTTATTTCGCGACTGGGCCCATGGTCCACGTACCTATTCCTAGCTAGCCATTCCCATTTGGTCAGTATCCCGAGAGTGATCAGCTCCGGGCGAGACTTACGAAAATGAAATATTGAATAAGACTCGTTTTATTCATTCCAGATATTGAGTCGAATTTCGGGATGTTACAATTCTTCCCCCCTTACAAAAATTTCGTCCTCGAAATTTGTAACCCAAACAAATCTACTCGAACAGCTGGGGGTGTTGACGTCGCATGGCCTCTTCACTTTCCCAAGTGGCACCTTTCGTTCCATGGTGCTCCCAAACTATCTTGACCATCGGGATCGTCTTATTCCTTAGTACTCGGTCCATTCTGTCCTCGATTCAGACCGGCTTTTCCACGTACGACACTTTGTCGTCCACGTCCACTTCTTCGTACCTCATAACGTGAGTCGAGTCCGGTTCATACTTTCTCAACATCGACACGTGGAATACGTCATATACTTAGGACAGATTAGGCAACGAGGCAATTTGCTAGATCATATCTCCGATCTTTTCCCGAATATCGAGCAATCTGACATGGCTCGGCTCAACTTCCCTTTTCTGTCAAATTAGGATAATCTTCCCATTAAGGAACACTTGAGCTACCACTTAGTTCCCAATCTTAAGCCCTAAGAGTCATCGTCTCTGATCATGTGACCTTTCTGACGACTCTACTTATCTGTCCGACGCAAAGTCCCTTTCGCCTTGCCAAAAAGTATGCAAGCCTAATCGGTCTGTCGACTGTTAGTCCGATGGAATTGGGTCTTCTCAGGCTTCACATTGATCTCGTTACAACATCCTTGGGATCATGTCACATTTCCATTCAACGGTCATAACAGCCTTCTAGGTTTATTGTGCTGTGTCTTCACTTATAGGCACGTCAAACACTCGGCCATCTACTTGGCCATATTTACTTTCACCCATTTTTCCGGCAGTGTCACCACAAATCCTGGCACATTTCGTACTGTCCGTCTGAACGTCGCAATTACACTCATGGGTCTCAAATAAGATTTCTTTCTTACTTCCTACGTCGTTGGACACACCTTTTTTTGCTACTTGGGTGAACCTTATGCTTACTGCGGAAATTTCCATTCAAATTTTTCCCCCTCGAGTTTAGCCTCATCGGGTACACACAATCATCCTTAGAACCTCAAAATTTCTATCCCCAAATACATGGAAATCCGACTTCCACTTATCGGCATCCATCTCAACGACTCTTCGTATCTCGTGATCCATATAATGCCATTCCTTGTTCTGGGCCTGGATTTCTAACTAATCCTCAAGACGGTCAACAGATTTCACATCCAGTTCACTTCAAATTTAACTTCCAAGTCCCTGAGCCTTCCCAACGAGGTTCATTCCTTGATCACCCCATACGTCCCAATTGACTCACGACTTAGCGTATCTATTACTCATCCAGTCTTTCCATGGCGATACAGGGTGTTGTAGTCAATTTTCCGTCATGCATCGGGTAATTCTTTTCACGTGGCCTTAACTGGCACGACGCATAATTTGCTACTCTACCGTGTTGCATCAACACACACCTAAGTCTTCTTAATGAAGCGTTACTATAAACCTCGAATCCTCCCGGTCCGGGTTGAATATTCAGTACCGGGGCAATTTTCAACCTACGCTTCAGCTTTTGGGAAGTCCGTTCATAGTGATCATTCCATTCAAACGGATTTCCTTTTCAATCAGCCGTGCCGATAGCACGGCTATCGACGAGAATCTTCCACAAAACATCGATAATTGTTAGCCAAATCTACGACACTTCAAACCTCAATTATCGCCATCAGTCCTTACCACTTAGTTATTACCTCGACCTTAATCGGGTCTGCAAAAGTTCCATCTTCCGAGATTATACGTTCAGGGGACGCGACTCCATCGAGCCAGAGTTCGCACTTGTCCTACCTGGCGTGGAGTGCGTGTTCTCTCAAAGTTCGTAATACCTCAGCCAGACTTGCTTTTTGCTCCCAGGTTCCTCGAGTCTCCCAATACATCATCAATGAAAACTGTTACGAACTAATCTCATAATTCTTGGAACACTCAGTTCATTAGGTCCACAGAAGCAACGAGGCATCTCTTAAACCAATGGGCATCGCTATGAATGCGTAGTACCCGTACCTCGTTTGTTAAACCGTCGTAATTATATCTCCCTTTCATATCCTAACTGGAAATTCCAGTCCGTAACACAATCTTAGGAACATTTTCCTTTCGGAGTCTCCATTGGTGACATCAAGTCCGTGGTTCAATCTCGGAGAACACTGAGGTCCTTACAATTGATCAGATAGATCATCGATCCTCGGCAGTAGGTACTTACTATTTACCATTGACTGCTCAACTGCTAGTAGTTTATGTACCATCTCGATGTCCCGTCCGTTTTCCTCATACATAATACAGGAATTCCCCACAGGGACACACTAGGGCCAATAAAATTTTACCCACGAGTCCTTACATCTGGACTTTCAATTCCTTTAATTTCCAACGGGGACATTCGACACTATCTCCTCGAAATCAGTTCCACTCCTGGGCCAATTCTTTCACGATTCCACTTCCCGTTCTAGTGACAATCTGGTAGTTTCTAAAGAGAGACCTCGGAAAGTTACACACTTCGTTAATTCTTCCGACTTTAGTTCCGTCAAGATCGGGTCAACCACGCCCTTTAAGCGTCCTTCACAATCTTCATTCGACATCTAATCACCTTAAGCAAGGGCATCCAAGGAATCGAGATTCCTCCTCGCCTTTCCTGAAATCCAACGGTAGAACGTCCATTCGGACTAAACTGGATTACCCTATTGTCATAATTCATTACGGCTTTCTGCCTTACAAATCACTCCGTATCAATTTTCCACGACAAAATCGTACATGGCCAATACTGCCGAGTCAACACTCCTTTTTCTACTATCAATTACTGTCTCACAGTTAAAACACCTCAACAACACCATCACCTTATCATTCGAGGAATCGTCATACCAAACGTGACTCAAGCACAACGGACTCAATCCCATCCAGCTTAACTAGTTGTTCTAACTCCCACTTTTGAAGCAAGCCTCAGAACGACTCATTTAATGGTTCGACTTTTTAATATTCTTCCTCACCGGTGGGATGAATCGTCAGTTTCCCCGCCATTTGCCTCTTCCCGAAGCGGCGATTATCTTAATTTGAACAAATCACTATCCAGAAGTAGTTGCGCTTTCCAACTGATCTCGCTCTATCACTTGAGCTCATTCCTATACTTCCCTATCATTCCTGATGTTCAGTGTGATCATTAGGTTTTGGAGATCCGGCTTCAATCCGTCTCAGAATTTCTGAACCTTGTCCCGTGGATTCTCAACTAGCCAAGTGGACTTCGTTTCATATCGTTCCACAGTCATCTACCCTCGGCGAAGTCACATAAACTCCGTCAGTTCCCTTTCTTGGGCACTCTCTGGGGAATATTTTCCCATAGGAACTCTTAACCATCATGGCCCAAATTTGGACTGTACTCATTGAGGATATCTTATCCTTGGCAATCTTCCACCAATAATTAACATTGTCTTGCGGCTAATACCTCGCCAACATTACTTTCTTAGTCTCGGTGCACCCCAAAATCTCAAAGGCTTTCTCTAATTCCTACACCCACCTCGGTGCAATCTCGGAGTCACCCTTATCATTGACTTTATACGATTTCGACCTGAGAAATCATTCCAACAACTAGTGGCTTTGCCTATTGGCCACTATCTGAGTTTGGCTTAACTGTCATTATTCCCACTCATAGCAGTAATCACTACAACCTCAATAGCCTGGGTAATAACGGCGGCCCCTTTCTCGAGCTTTCCTGCCCATACATTCCCTATTTCTTATAGGGCCTGAGTCACAACCTATAATCTTAGGTTTCGGCCTCATGGCCTAAAGCACTTGACTGTTCTTGGGCTCCCTTACCCCTCATTTTGTCATCCTTGCAATTTCACTGATCACCTACCTGCTATAACCCCCTAAGGGATTAGAGACTTAAACTAATCTAACCGGTCTAAGGTCCTAGGCAGGTCTCAAAACAACAATCAAACACTCAGCATGCGGCCTAACAAGAATTACTCAATACATCACCCAAGGGATTTACATACTCACCTCAGGTCCTGCCGCACCTGCACAATACGAGTCATAATCATACATGCCAGATCATCACACATTGTCAGGAGATACATGTAGCACACGAGGTCATCCTAACTGGCTACCCATGGTCTCATCGCTCCTTATCACTCCAGGCTTCGACCTAATCGGATCGAGCTGACCTTGCTCTGATACCATTTCAACGGGGGATGTCACGCCCCGAACTCCACGGCACGCAACATCCCGCTCGAGGGTCGATATAGTATATGATACGACGTCCCAGGAGTCGTCGTCGACCCATTTTTCCCATAACAAAACATAAGGCACATGCGGAAACGATAATTAAAACACCAGTACAAAACAAATATGAGAACCAGGGAAGCAACATAAGGAAAACCTAAACAACGTGCACAACCATAGAAATGTCAACATGGGCAAGAGGCTAAGAGACTAGGGAATCCACTGCGACAAAAGGGAGAGGGCCTAAAATTCAAAAAGTGTCTACCCTCACAAAAAGGCTAATTCTAGCCTAAGGCGCCCAATCGGAATCGGAACCGTTAGACTCTGATGAACTTTCTGATAACTCTAGGTCTTCGCTGGGATCCTCCTTCTCCTCCTTGGACTCTTCGGTGTCTATTGGCTCAATATCGTCAACCTCCATCGGCTCCACGATTCGATCCCCAACTGCTGGTTCGTAGTTCACTCCTCCTAGCTCTTCATCCTCGGCGGCTTCGTACAATCCATATGAACCCATGCTACATACTCGTGCGTCTCCTGCTTGGTCGTACCCACATCTACTCCTATCAATGTATAATGCCTAAGATAAACATCCCCATTCCCCACTGGATATTTTGCTCGAACTCGACGGGGATTCCAAACCGCACTGGGGGATCTGGCATCGTCACGGGCGTGGGTCTGAAAGGTTGGGGTTATATAAACCGTGAGACACTTCTCAGTGAGTGACAACCCCTAAACCTAAATTAGGCTAACATGCATCTCCTGACGGGAAAAACAATCATACACATACAAGAATGACTTAGGCACGTAGGCCTAAATCGGCATTTCAATGACCCTGCAGGTTAGACAATCTCATAATATCGCATTCCACGAACGGCACTCCCGATCAAGCGTACGTCACACGCATGCTCAAACTCTTTAGTGCTGGTTCCGAATAGAGATCACCGAATCGCATAATTCCACACACTGTCTCGTGCATTCACATATATGCAAATGTCATTAACTATCATGCTTGCAATTTAACTCATATGGCACTCCCGGCATAATGTTCCATTCGTGTTCCGATTATAGAATAGAATCTACTTAGACACGTCCCATACCATGCCCAGCGGATTCCATTACATAATCAGGCACTATGCATCACACGTTAACCATTCATTTTGTTAACTCGACCTGAAGGCCCGATCCGAAGATCCGATCCGAAGATCACGACCCGAAGGCCAATCACAACACTCCGTGGCCAGCGTAAAGACGCCCCAGGCCCAGTGTCTCTAGCCCGCGTCAAAACGCATCAGGCGCAACACCGATCTCCTTACGAACCAGAGCCCGCGTAAACGCATCAGGATGGTCGTCTTCCGGACGAACCGGGCAATCACAACACTCCGTGGCCAGCGTAAAGACGCCCCAGGCCCAGTGTCTCTAGCCCGCGTCCTTACGCATCAGGCGCAACACCGATCTCCTTTACGAACCAGAGCCCGCGTAAACGCATCAGGTTGGTCGTCTTCCGGACGAACCGGGCATCGTCCTGCTCCAAAGTGCATGAGGACGGCACACCCCGCGTAAACGCATCAGGGCGAAAGGTGATCACACATTCACACAACCGGTTTTATCTGAACCCCGCGTAAACGCATCAGGGTATGATTAGGTGATCACATGTCCATGGCAAACACGCACTCCCGCACAATTTCGATACAAGCCTCACACTCTGCATGCATAATGCGTGGCCATGCAATTTCGCACACGAATGTTGGTGCAATGTACCACGGCAGAATGTCCAAGCAATTCAATGCCAACGTATCATGATCAATGATCCACGTCATATGCTCAGTTAGCCCAATCAATTAATTCGGGGCATCACACGTGGTTATGGCACTTATGACGTACATTGATAATTCACCAATCACATACCACATTGTCGATCACACGAACATGCGACATGGTATTCTCAATTTATCATGATTATCAAACCAACGTGCAATTCAATCACTCCGGCCATCCCGGCACTCCAATCAAGTTAATCCACTAGTTTCCGTTAATTGGACCGTTAAATTCCCGGCATGGACAGCAACTAATCAGTCCGAGAGAGAAAAACCGAGAATATACAAAATCGAGTTCAAACTGGGCAGTTACACAGCAATAGAAATCCATTTGAAATAAATAGAAAATCAATTCCAAAAATTATGAAATTTGGATATGTTGTACAAAACATCTTGATAAACATTTTCTGTGAAGAACTCGAAACCCAGTTCCAACCGTAAGCACCTCGTTTTGACACTCAAAGCCGGACAAAACCCAGTTCGCTCAAACAGCCCCTCAGACCATCAAAAATATAACTCATTCAGTACCCAAATCATTTTGGAAAGCCCTGAAATTTTTATATGTCATAGGAAAAAGTGTCTTTAACAATTTTTGTGAAGGAAGTTTGTTGAAATAAGGTCTGGAAAATTTTATAAAAATTCGGAAAGACAGAAAGGTCGGGTGAACAGTAAATCGGGCAGTTTTGTGACGGTCTGAAGACTGACCTCCGAATGACCCCAAACAAATTCCAAAAATTCTGAATTTAAAGTATGTTATACTTAAAGATGTTGGGAACAATTTCCGTGAAGAACACTTTCTCAGATTCGGCCCACAATGATCACAAAAAAATTAATAAAGCACAGAGGTACAGTAACAATCAGAAATCCGAAAATCATCAAACTTGCACCATTAAGCAAATCAAGATTATACAACCACAAAACCAACCATACACAGCCCCTAATCCCATCTAGAGCGCATAATCGTCCTAATTAGGGCTTAGAGGAATACACTCACTTAATTTGAGTTCGGGACGACGAGGAATGGCGGCCGATCACCGGTAAACGGTTTAACCGGCGGCACGATTCCTAAGAGCGGCGGTGAGCGGCGAGTCCGGCGGCGGTCGGCGGAGGCGTCCCGGTGGTGTGGCGGGATCGGCTGTGGACGGCGTTTCTCGGCTCTCTCTTGGCCGAGAATGAGAGGGAGAGTCGGAGATAAGGAGAGAGAGGGAGTGAGGGAAAGAGTGAATGAGAGAGTAAATGAGAGAATGAATGAGAGAGAGTGAATGAGAGAGTGAATGAGAGAATGAATGAGAGAGTTAATGAGAGAATGAATGAGAGAGTTAGAGGTCTTGAAACTCCAAAATTCGGAATATGAAGGGGCTCGAGGGTAAAAACGACATTAAGTTCCGGTACCGGGTCGATTTGCCAAATTTCGACCATATAAGTTCTATACCTAAGTGGCCAGCATATTTTTGATGTCGTCCTCACAAAAAATCATCCCGTAGTCCTCGAAAGTCGGCCTCGAACTCCGGACTAAATTTCACGATTGAATTCGACAAATTCAAATTCCCAAATCTCTCACTAACGGGCGGCCGTTTAGGGATTACGCGTATCGACCTCGGGTTGTCCGATTCGCGACAAGCTCGATTGTCGAGAGAACGAGGGGAATTATCGCTAGTTCCGTGGACACGATCGTCCGGCTCGAGTTCCGAAGATCAGTCCATACTAGCCCAAAAATACTTCCTCGTCGTTCTTCTAAATCAGGCTTATTTCGCGACTGGGCCCATGGTCCACGTACCTATTCCTAGCTAGCCATTCCCATTTGGTCAGTATCCCGAGAGTGATCAGCTCCGGGCGAGACTTACGAAAATGAAATATTGAATAAGACTCGTTTTATTCATTCCAGATATTGAGTCGAATTTCGGGATGTTACAATTCTTCCCCCCTTACAAAAATTTCGTCCTCGAAATTTGTAACCCAAACAAATCTACTCGAACAGCTGGGGGTGTTGACGTCGCATGGCCTCTTCACTTTCCCAAGTGGCACCTTTCGTTCCATGGTGCTCCCAAACTATCTTGACCATCGGGATCGTCTTATTC